>CM076578.1:33750451-34287361 GCA_034641835.2 Pinus albicaulis
TATGATACAGGCCAGCAAGAGGCATGGTTGCGCTGGTTGTTTTTGGGTGAGTTTGGTCACTACCCAAAAATTTCTATTTCTTTATCTCATGCCCTGAGTCCCAATGATAGGATGCATAAGAAGAAGGCAAGGATGTTGTGGATGTTAAGAAGAGAGTTTGGACATCATATGTCAAATCTTATGTCCATGTATTTACCTTTGTCTGAGATATGTCTCATGTGCTCACATGTATTTATGTTTGAGATGTATTTCATATATGTATATTATTTTGGGAGGAATGATAAATTTCCCATGATGTATGAGGGAGTTGGGTTATACTTGGTTGATGAGACAACTTACATGTCCATCAATGTATTATTGCTCCATGATTTTCATTTTGATAATGAAAGGAGGAAACAAGAGTCCTTGTTGCTATGGTTATTATTGAGAGAGTATGGGCTGAAATTTTTCCATACTCATTATAATATTTTAGAAGGAATTTATGGCACATTTTCTTGTTGTTTTGATCATGTAAAACTGATATATATTGATGTTTACCACCACATAGTAGATGAGAAATCATGCACAACTAGTATCTTGATGGAGGACAACTTGCCACATGACATTCTCAAGCAGCAGTTGGGAAAACTATGCTGTATCCCATGGATGGACCATTGGTATCTTGGAACCATAAAAAAATTTCTGATTTGGATTGCAAATGGTGATGAGGTGCCATTCATTTTGGATGGGATGGTTTGGGCCAGCATGATTCATGACATGGGAGATAGGATATCTGGAGATCTATTCTTCTTCTTGTCACTTGAGGGCAACTTATTTGTAGCCCAAGATCAGTATGTACTCTACACTTTCCATAAGTGGAGAGGAAGACGGCATGGGGTAGGCCATCTTGCTTATCATAGTTAGCCATTCATCCCACCTTCTTTGCAGGAGCCTAAGGTGGAGATATTTCATGAGTTGCCATGTTGGAGGGTGACTCATATTGTATGGATAATAGCTTGGGGGTGGAGGTTTTACATGGGGATGTTAGTTCCCAAACACATTGTAGACTCCATGCCTTGGGAGGGAGCTTTTCAGTCCTATCCTAGTAGTTGCTTGAGGACAAGAAACATTTTGGAGGGGAGGACTGTAATATTACCACTTTAGCAAGTAGCTAAGGGGAGTATTAAAATTTTGATTTTTGCACTTAGTAGTTGGATAAATGGGTAAGGATGCCCATGCTTAATAAAAACATCACAATAAATCAATGCCCAATGTGAACAGAGGAAAATCAGGGTTGTCTCAATAAAATACCCTTGTATGTGAAAAGGATTGAGGAGATTGATTGGGTTAACAGAGCAACTCACAGCACTGTCCAGATGCATTGAACCTCCTTATTGATCAGAGCAGTTTTAGATGGAGGATCTTCATGTGAAATAACCTAAAGTTTTGAAGGTGGTTTACAGTTTTGCAAGCTCTCATCTTCTAAAATGAAGGGGAAGGCTCAAGAGGGGGTTTTTCATGATATTTGGTTTTGATGTCTGCTTAGAAAATTCGAGTTCTCTTGGCTGTTTAGCAGAGACTTGTGAGGATTTCCTATTTAGGGATTCTCTCTCCTTCCATTGAGTAGCTCTTGGAGGGAATTGTACTCCTCTTCCACTATCAAAAATATGGCTAAGCTCCATCTCCCTTAGACAACATAAATCATGTTGGGGTTTACTTGTTTCACTGAGCTGCAGCAAGTGGAGACTAGATCTACTTAGATCTAGATTATAATAGTGCCTCTTCTTAGTGAGTGAGTCTTTTATCCTCCTGGAAGAGTGTATTAGCTGTTGGGATTCATGATTTTTATCTTGCCATTAGGAAAAACTGTTCCTCAAGATTACTGCATATTTTAATCCATGAAACTGAATTATTCTCAGTTGTATAATTGCACGGTGTTTTGGCAGTTGTTTAGAGGAGAGATCTCTGGTGTATGGATTCTTCCTTCACCGTGGTGATCCATGGCTTAACCATCTAATCGATGTATATTTCAGATCTGATCTATTTATTATTATACTTACTTCATATTTTCTGGATCATTCTGCAGCTCTGCTGTAGTAAATCTCAGATCTACTCCTTTTCTTTCATGTAATGCTGAAAACCCCAAGGGGTATGTAATATAAAGACATTTTAGTATATGGAACTGATGTAAATATTACTATTTAGAAACTATATTGTTCCAGACCTAAGTTGTAATCTACTACTGTAGTGTAATGCATTTTCCAGATCTAGATTCTACAAAATTGTCATTCTTACACTTGTACCTTCACGAAAACCCTTGTCAGGTCATCTATAAAATGTGTAAAGGGGGATAATACTCTATTTTTCTCCATGTTTTGATGTAATAAAATGTATGTATGTATTTTCCATAATATTGCATCGTAAACCTTCAGAAATTTACGATTTCCAAGATTCATTAAATTTAGCATAAGTCAAGTCATGGGGTTTGGGCATTTTTAAGCCATATCGGGAGTGGGAGATCTGTTTAACATAGCTAGATTCATTTTTGTTAGCTAAAATTTGGTATGTTAGTCCCACATTACCTACGATAGGGGATCCGACCATAATTTTCCCTTATTTTTATGCAAATCTCTGAAGTTAACCATTTTCGGGCATAAATTGATGCTTTTCCCCAACTTTTGGATCCTAGAATGAAGTGAAAGTTGCTGCTGTGAAATCAAATGATGATAATGTGTTTATTGAAACATTTCATGAGTGAAAAAGTAATGCTACTCCAACATTCTATTTATATATTGCTACAACCCTCATTGGGCATCTATCAAGCCATACTAGGGGTGGGAGGCCTGTTTGCCTCACCTAGTCTGATTGGTTTCTGATATCCTCTTGGATTTGGGTGTTATATTATTAGATATAAGGAATCCAAGGTCTGATATTTGTTTCTAAAGCACACATTCTTGAGAAAATAATTTTTCAGGCATGTCTTGCTAAGTAGTTCGTTTTGGGGATATTACATACTACTGTCAATTACCACTTTGCAACATTTCCCCTTGGAATTGCATATTGTTTTGAATATATTCTTTCTCTCTCTCCTACTTCTTTTTCTTCTTTAGGGAATACCCTTTTCAATAGCAAGGATTCCCATGCTTCGGGTGGTTCATCTTAACCTACAATCTGAGGTATTTCTTCCTTTGTTTCAAAAAAAATAACATTTCTCTGAGTTGTTGACTTATTATGAGGACAGTCCCATGACCCATGTCCCCATTCGCAACATTTAAAGCACTGAATTTCTATTCCTTGACCTCTACCTTTGGGTATGAACCTTCCTCAACCATAGTCTCCTCTCTGTGGTGATCTGCTACTTGAGCCTCCTGCTTCATTCTGGGAATGTTGAAATCTGGATTTGAATGCTCCTCTTACTCTTACTGAACTCTTTCCTTGGTTCCTCTCATTTTGCTTCCTCTTTATCTTCTCTTCTGCTTTTAAGGCTACCTGATTAGCATACTCAATTGTCTTCAGATTTAATAAACTGATATCATCTTGGATATCATGCCTCAAGCCATTTATATACCTACCTACTTTCTCAACATCATCCTCTACATGCCTAGCTCTGATATTCAATTTATATAACTCCTCTTTATATTCTTTCAGTGTCATTCTTTTTTGCCTCAAATTCTGTAATTGCTTAAAAATATTTAATTGATAATCCTTGGGCATGAATTTACCTTTTAATCTTCTCACCATATTGTCCCACTATTTGATTTTAGATTTTCCTTTTCTCTATCTCGATTGTTGTAATTCTTCCCACCTGATAGCTGCATGGCCTTTTAATATGGTAAGCACAACCTTCACTTTCTTTTTGTCTAAAAATTATTCAAAGTCAAAGTACTTGTCTAACAAACTGATCCAGTCCATTAATTATTCTACATTGATATTTCCCTCATACACAGGTATGTCCACCTTTGGCCTTCCAGTTTCCTTCACCAACATCTTCAACACCTTAGCTGGTTCATTGTCTTGTTCTTCTTCTTCAGAATAATATTCCTCTGCATCACTAGCGCCTCCTTCATTAGGTTCTCTTCTCTAGGCTATTTCCATGGCTTCCATCTTTGTATGAAGATGTCATACTTCTTCCAGAAAAACCACATTTGTTGTAGGTTGTCCCCGGCCTATTCCTACGCCTCTTCTAGGTGGCATTTTGCAAAACAACATAATCTATGCTCTGATACCAAATGACGTCAGGGTCCCAACAACAAATCTCAGTTTATGTGCGGAAATGAAGGAATCGGTACATTAATCAAGATGTATACGTGTATTTCATACTGGAGGTCTGTCGGTCCCACTTTGACTTTTAATGCCTCCTGAATGCTTCAATCTCCACCGTCATCCATTGCATCGATCCAATGGTTCTAGCCATATCGCACTCTAACTAGCAGGATGAATAAATCTCTGAAATAAAATGAGAAAAGTGGTTTTCTCCACCATCAGTGTGCTACCTTTCACCTCCTTAAATTGATCGCATACTTTAGAAAAATATCATTTATCTTTTTGAAGCCTCGTGATATATTATTTACTATTTTAAAAGATCGCTTTACTATTCGGCGTGCTAGTATCGTCAGTGTTAACACTCTAGTAATTCTCAAGTTGTGTGATTTTCATTTTTAGTTAAAGAATTCTAGAGGTAAACAAAAACCTACTTCAAACTCTAGGATCTAGCCTTCCTAGGGTTCAGAGAGAGCTCTCCCTTTAAAGTTTAATTTTGTTTTAATTTGTGAATATTAGGTTAGTTATTAAAGTGCAGCTTTGGTTTTGTTTTGATAAAATTGGTGGGAAAAATCACTTGAAAGGATGGATAGTGGGAAATCTATTTTTCCATTGGGATATGGAGTCAAAATCAAGGAAACAAGACTCGGATCAAGGGAGAAAAAGATCAAATGTCTTCAGGGCAAGATAGATAACCCTTGGAGATTTTGGAAAGTTGTTTTTGTGAGGTGGTATGATAGGGTTAGAGGGCACTTAACAATCCTTAAATATGGAAAAATAAGTAGTAGGAAGAAGTCAAATGAGAGAGGGAGCAATTAAGGTTTCCCTACACTGGAAATCAAAGGAAAACATATAAATGATAACTAGTTAAAAATAGGGTGCTCTTAACAAATCCTGTAGCAATACTTCTAGTTATACATTCAGATTTAGCATAAACATAAATGGATGCATGTAACAAAGAAAGGAAACAATGACAAATGAAGAAAATACTTCACTCCAAATAGCTCATCACAGGAATCCTGAAGTATGATGCCAATTTTCTTTGATCCATCTTGCTACTAGAAGTTTCGACACACAAAAGCTTTAAAGTCCAAGAAGAAATGACTATAACAATCCCAACAATTTTATTCCACACCAAAATAATTCTAAATATGAAGTATTTATACATAATGTTTTACAAAATATCCTAGAAGACTTCTAGGAATTATCTTAGGAAAATAAAATATCTTTACAATAATAATAGATACAGCTGCTTATCAAATCAACAAGTTGTCCTATTTTATCCAAAAGAAATAGAAACGGTTTTGACGATAAAGCAGCTAGCTACCTTAGTGTCCTCCTTGCTGGCTCTTAGATATTTTTTGAATCTAATATACCTTGTTTGATACTGTTTCTCGGATACTATTTATTCACTCATACTCTTTAACTGATGCTATTTAACCCTTAGTCAAATATTGTTTACTACTGTAAATAAAATCTGTTTTGACTGTAATTTTAAAAACATCTTTCTTCCTTCTTTTTACCTGCGTGTCTTTTATCCTTCACAATAAATCTGTGAGTGCTTGCCAATCCTCATTTTTAGGAATTTGAATATTTTTTAATTTCCTAAAGTTCTCATCAGCTTCTGTATATCTAACAAAGGTTGGCTTGCTGAAAAACAAATGTTTGATCTCATGCTGTAAGTAAAATAAATCTTCAAAACTCTCAAGTAACACTTTTCCTATTGGGATGCCTTGACCTGTTCGTTTATTTACCTGTTCCTTGGAAAATTCTCTTATCTTCTTATCATAGTCATTTTTAGGCATCAATTTATCATTAATAACCATGATATCAGAAATTCATTTTTGCCTCAAACTTGTGAACTTTTCCATGAACTCATTATGGTTGTATTCATGCCTTCACACTTTTCTTCAAGTTACCTCATCAAATTTATCTTTGTGCTAACTTTCCTAATTTCTGGGATAGTTGAAGTTCTGTCTGTTATTTTGAGCTCTTCCAGATCCTGTTTATTTTTGCTATTAAGGAAATTTTTTAGCCTTACATTTTTCTCTGGTTTGTTAGCCAAATCAGTTTGAGTCTTTTGAATTTCTTCTTGGGCTGCTAGTAATAACTATCTTTGCTCAAAAATTACCTAAATTGAAGGCCATACATCATGGATGGCTTCAATTATATTATTACAAAGGTAATTTTTGATGTATGATATCTGATCCTTCAAAGTTAACTCTTTCTGCAACTTTTTTAACTCTTCACTCAATCTGCTGGCATTTCGTTCATGTGTCTTAGCATTTACCTTAGCTAATTTATTTGACTTTTCAAGATTTTCAACCATATTTGTCAATCTGTTAATCTCATTTGTCTTTAATGACATCTCTTCCATTTCTTTCACTATTTTGCTGGCCTCATCAGTAGGCTGTACTGCTATTGTAGAAGATTTAGTGGCTGATGTTGTGGAAGAAGTCGTTGGCACTGCAGTAGACAATGGTTCTTTGGGTGCCAATTTTCACCTAAAGTTGAAGGCACTGCTACAGTGGTAACTAGAATGACTGTAGGAATCATTGGTTCTTTCATTGTCTCATTTTCTTGGACAAGTTTTCCCATCTTTATTTCCATTTCCTTAACCCGGGCTGTTAACTGAAGAATTAAATTCATCGTTTCATCTTTTTCATTCTTTTTCCTGTATGAATTCGTTTGTTTGAGGATGCTCACTTTGAGGAAGTTTGAGTTGTTTCCTCAAGGCTTTTATATTCTCATTTTTATTTTTCACCAATAATTCTGCTTCTTTGATATTAGTAGGATAATATCCTACCTATAAAACTAGTTCTCCCAAGGTTTTTATCATTAGATCCTTGGCATACAATGAGGCTTTGTCCAACTTCATCTGATCTTACATGTTGGAGTGGTATTTTGGAGCTTTTGAGCACTCATATATTTTGTTGTAACTGTGGAATACAACATCTCTGAGCTTTGCCTCTGAAACTCTATTTGATCTAATTCATGGATATTGTCTATAGCTACTTCTAAATCAAGTTTCTTTTAGTGAGAAACTGTCTTTGGAACTGATACTGTGGGTTGTAATACTGACATAATCAATATTTTACTTGAGTAATCAAATGCTGATAGGAATCTATTTTCATTACCTGGATTTTGTTTCAAGAACTGAGAGTAAATTTAAGTTTTGATTTCCTCATTCCTTAGTTTAATCTTCCTATATTTCTCCTTAATATCCAAATCCTTTTCCTCAGCTGAGTGTGAGGAAGAAACTTCCATGCTTTGTTGTCTTTCCATCAACTGTGCATCTTCATTATTGATTTCTTCATTCTGATTTGGCTCATTGATAATTATAGTAGCTACATTTGTCTCTGGCAAATCTGTGCTGGTATTTAAAGGCTCCGTTTCTTCCACATCTATTGTCACTTTTCCTTTACCTGTTGTATCTAATTTAGGCCTTTTGTTATAAACGATATTGAACTTTGTTTATGTTGTAGTTTCTGCCACATAGGCTCCTTCCTCCCTTACTCTTTTAATGGACTTCTCTAGCTGATTTTGCAGTCTCTAGGGTATGATTAGTATTACCTTTCTTTATTACATCTATTAATGTGTTTTCAATCCATTCAAGCTGATTGGAAAAATTTTCTATTTCTGGTTTAGCTACATGAATAAAGGGTGTTAATTTTAATTTAACCCTTAGCTTTCTCAATATCCCTTGTGGATCATAGTTTGAAGGGAAACTCTCTTGAAATTTATGTTCCAATAACAAATTTTTTGCTTCCTTTTTTGCATCCCTATGATTACATATGAATGGCCTAATTTGATTCTTAAGTTTGAATTGGGTTTTCTTCTTAGCTGCTATGAAATTGATTGAATCAGATTTTAGGATCTGCCTGATATACTCCAAGGCAATGATCCTCATTGAATGATGTTTGGGTAACTTGTAAGGTAACAAGTTTGACCCAAAGACTCTGATTTCAATATATTTCTCATACAAATACCAGTCACAAACTTTAATCTTGTTAGGTCCCTATATTACTATTATAGACCCTTATTGTTGTTAGTGTAAACCCCTTATTGTTATTATTGTAACCCTATAACCCCCATATTGTTATTATTGTGCCCTTAAATTATTACTTTTAGGTTGGATAGGATTACATTGTGGCCCCACTAGGATTACATTATGGCCCCATGGACTCCTATATATAGAAAGGAGGTTTTGTAATTTGTATCATCCAAGAATTTTTCATTAATGTAATGTATTGGAGGTTTCCCCCTCGAAGTGGCTTATTTATAAGGTGTTGATATCTCTTTTCTTCTATTTTTGGATTTGGTTTCACAACATTTGGTATCATAGGTTTTGATTCTAGGGTTTCGCTGCTCCAAACAGGTCATCATGGAATTTTCGCTATAACGTGTTTTCTACGAAGTTTCTGAAGCTGAGATTTTTAAGGTGCGATCCTGAGGAAAATCATCAAAAAATTTCAGAGCTTGGTTCACAATAGTTTCAGAGATATGATCTGTGGAAGTTAGGTCTTTTTGCAGGCTCCTCAATTTAATCTAAACAGGTCATCGTGGAATTTGCGCTATAACGTTTTTTTCTACGAAGGTTCAGAATCTGAAATTTTTAGGGTCTGAAGCTGAAATATGGAGGAAACGTATCAAAAAATTTCAGAGCTTGGTTGACAATATTTTTGGAGATGTGATCTGTGGAAGGTAGTGCTTTTTCAAGCTCCTAAATTTCATCTCAAAGAGGTGATCGTGGGAAAATCTTCATAACTCTATCTCTGAGCATTGGATTTGAGTGCCGTAAAAAGTGGTTGGAAGTACACGGAATTTATTTTCTTTGCTATCAATTTCAAAGCTAAAAGATAAAACAGTGACACGTGGAAAGTCATACAATTTCGCTCTACTGAACCAGTCCATAATTAGGTAATTGTGGGAGATTGTACATAACTTTACCTTGGAGAATCCAAATCAAGTCAAACCTATGGCATTCGAAAGATAATTCAGAAGGCTACCTGAGTGCCAAATTTTACATATTGAAGAATCACAATCACAAAGATAATTCAATTTCAATATCGAGCTCCTCAAAAGAAAGAAAAAGGTGTGTATTTTTTTTTTTACGAATTGCATAAGTCTTGTTTGAAGAATCAATTTGAATTGATTCCAAGGGCATATTGTAGAAAAATTTTCAATATTGGGTTAAAAAAAAAATGCCCCGTAAAAATAATTCAACACCCATTAAGCCTTCAGAAGGCTCTACTATGTCGCATGAAGATGAAGAATTGCATCATGATCTATCAACATTACAGGAGAAAGTGCACCAAATTTCACTCTCGCAAAGAGCAAAAAAAAATGAAATGGATGTTTTCAAGAAAGGCGTGGAAGCGAAGATGGATGGTTTTAAGAAAGGCATGGAATATACGATAGATGGCATGGAATCTAAGATGGAGGACATGGAAGCTAAGATCGATGAAAACATTAAAGACGACATGGAAAAAATGAAGAATGATCTAAAAGCAAACATAGAAGGTTTGACAAAGTTGATACAAGAAATGTTTCCTAATGGTGAAAAGATAGTAGAGGAAACTCATGATAAGAACAAAATAAATGTTAATTGTGACTTCATAAACTCTAATGTTGGCGGGAAGTACGATCATATTCCAAAAATGGATATGATGAATTTTGATGGAAAGGATCCTATAACATGGATACTATAGATAGAGCAATATTTTGATCTCCATAATGTGCAAAACACACAAAAGGTACGCATTGCAACTTTACATTTAGAAAAAAATACATTTGTATCGTATCAATGGCTTTTATCCCATAAAAAAATTGTCACTTGGTCAATTTTTATGGAGGAAATGGTAGCACATTATGAGGATACAAAGAGAAAAACCTTCTTTAGCCAATTGATAAATCTCAAACAAAAGGGCTTAGTGGGGGAGCACATTGAGGACTTCCAAAATTTGAATATAAGGGTAACTGATATTCCAGAGGAACACATCATTGATCTCTTCATAGTTACTTTAAAGGATAACATCAAACAGGAAGTTCTTGTTTTGGAACATGATTCATTGGAGAAGCCATTCAGGTTGGCAAGAAAAATTGAATGTAAAATTATGGCGACAAGGAAGCCTACCACTCACTTCGATAAAGAAGGAAATATTTCTACACCTAGATTTCCACAACCTACAAGGTTGACACCACAAAAATTGGAAGAAAAAAGAGCAAAAGGGATTTTCTACAGTTGTGATAGAAAATACACTAAAGGTCATAAGCATGCTGAGAAGAAATTATTTTACATATATTGTGAAGAGGAAGAAGAAAATGAACAAGAATAGGATATACACCAGGAACCAACCCTATAAGAGGAAGAAATGAGTCCGACCATATCGTGTAATGCATTGGCAGGAATTAAAACTCCTAAAAATATCAAGATAGAAGGACATATCAAGAAGAAAAAGGTAATAGCGTTGATTGATTCAGGTAGCACCCATAAATTTATTCATTGTAAGGTAGCCAAGGAATTGAATTATTTCCTATACCCAACACTAGAATGTCAAGTGATGGTTGCAAATGGAGGAACTATAAATTTCTCTGGTAAATGCCATAATATCAAGCTAACCATGGGGGAATATGTATTGAATAGTCCAATTATTTCCATTCATATTGGAGGTGCTGATGTTGTACTAGGAGTACAATGGTTACAATCTTTGGGGACGGTAGCTTTTGATTTTCAAGAAATTTTCTTGAATTTTTTTCAGAAGGAAAGGAATTCGAATTATGGGGTATTTCAGGGAAGCTAGGAAAGATAATAAGCTCTAATTTCATGACAAAGCTTATAAAGAAAGAAAAACGAGGCGTAATTGCACAATTATGCTCACTAGAAGTTCCAACATCAAAATCATCTATTTCTGTAGATTTCCAACAAGTCTTGGACAATCATTCCAAGGTGTTTGAAACTCCCAAAGGAATCCCACCTATTCGTGGTCATGATCATGCTATTTATTTGATTCTGGGAAGTGTTCCTCCAAACATCACGCCTTATAGATATCCTTATGTCCAAAAGAGAAAAATTGAATGTATGATTGCAGAAATGTTAGAGGCAGGTATAATTCAACCTAGTCAAAGTTATTTATCTACTCTTGTAGTATTGGTACACAAGAAGGATGGATCATGACGCATGTGTCCGGATTATAGGGAGCTCAATAAGCTCACCAATAAAGATAAATTTTCCATTCCTGTGATTGATGAATTAATGGATGAATTACCTGGAGCAATTTATTTTACCAAGTTGGATCTTCATTCAGGATATCATCAAATTAGAATGAAGACTGAAGATATTCCAAAAACAACCTTTCAAACTCATGAGGGTTGTTATGAATTTTTGGTCATGCATTTTGGCGTTACCAATGCACCTTCTACATTTCAAGGGTTGATGAATTCCATTTTCAAACCCCTCCTTGGAAAATTTGTGCTAGTATTTTTCGATGATATACTATTCTACAACAGGTCTTGGAATGATCATGTTGATCATGTTGATAGGGTTCTCAAACTATTGCAGGAGGAACAATTATATGTAAAAACATACAAATGTTTCTTTGGAGTACAAGAGGTGAAATATCTGGGTCATATTGTATCTCACGAGGGTTTTAAGGTAGACCCTAACAAAATTAAATCCATTAAGGAATGGAAAGTCCCCACAACCATAAAGTAGTTGCTAAGAAGGATAATAAATGATCGCCAAAGTACTATGGTCCTTACAAGGGGTTGCAAAAGATTGGTACTATGGCATACAAATGGAGCTTCCTGATTCTTCACGAATGCATCCAGTTTTCCATGTTTCATGCTTAAATAAGGTTATAGGTGAAAATATTACAGTTCAAACAATATTGCGCAAACTTTATGAG
This sequence comes from Pinus albicaulis, assembly GCA_034641835.2. NCBI lineage: Eukaryota > Viridiplantae > Streptophyta > Pinopsida > Pinales > Pinaceae > Pinus > Pinus albicaulis. The sequence goes on from CM076578.1 coordinate 33,762,598, forward strand.
GAAGGAAAAGTCATATTGGAACGTAAAGCAGTCACGGAAACAAGCTACAGAATCAATCAATTTCAGAGTATCTCATCAAGTGGAAGAACTTACCCACTCAAGATTCTACATGGGAGGATGAGAATTTTATACAGAATCACCCAGAGCTACTCAAGCATTGAGTAAAACACTTTTTTGAAGGAGAGGGGCATGTTAGGTCCCTATATTACTAGTAGAGTCCCTTATTTTTGTTAGTGTAAACCCCTTATTTTTATTATTGTACCCCTGTAACCCCCATATTGTTATTATTGTGCGATTAAATTATTATTGTTAGGTCAGCTAGGATTACATTGTGGCCCCACTAGGATTACATTATGGCCCCATGGACTCCTATATATAGAAAGGAGGTTTTGTAATTTGTATCATCCAAGAATTGTTCATTAATGTAATGTATTGGAGGTTTCCCCCTTGAAGTGGCTTATTTCTAAGGTGTTTGAATCTCTTTTCTTCTATTTTTGGAGTTGGTTTTACAGCAACTCTACTCTAATAACTACAATACATTTTTCATTTCTTCACGTATTCTAGGCTGCTTTATCTTAGTCAACATGGTGATCACTGGATGTAAAAATAACTTTGAAAACTTTGAATAACTGAAATATGTACATTCTTTTGTAAGGAATTATGTCCAAAAAATGAGAGATAAAGGATTTACCTCTATGTCAAGTTTTTGAAGAGTGATTGGAAAATTATCTGATTGGAAATATAGAAACATATCGAAAAGGTAGGATGTATATCTAAACACTCCCTCTATTTTCAAATTAGTAAATTGATAATGAATACTATTAGCAATGAAAACAGCATACTCAAAGATTACTGAAGGTGGTTGACCTGGACAAAAGGTGGATAAGAATCCGAAGATGGATTCATCAGTGTGTTCATCATTGAAATATCCAAGTATGAAAGAAAGCATGGAAATCACATGTCTTGAACCTTCAGGAAATTTAGTAGTAGTATATGGAGGATTTAGCTTGGGAATTTCTACATGCAGAGGCATAAAAGTCTGAAAAACCATGAACCTTTTAGGAGAATCTAGGACAATATATAGCTTGGTGAGGGCCTCTATAGACAAAGGGACTTCTTGGGGGTCAGGTTGAAGCTACAAAATTTGGTTAATTGATTCTACAGTGATGGTAAAAATCACCTCTTTACTGGAATTTACAATGGCTCTTTGTTCTGGAACATAGTACTGCTGACACAATCTAATAACCACCTGACATGGGTGGGTTAATGGGAAAACATATTTAGGAAAATTGGATTCCCAAATATGGAATTCTTCATGATCATCTAAATACTTTTCATAGCACCAATTATGGATATCTAGTAGGTTGAATTAAACTATGGGATCTGCTATCTTGTAATAAGTATCAGCTAGGGGAATGTGTTTGATATTAACTACAAGTGGTTGCAATGGATTGACAACAATAGAAATACTTGAATTCATGTTAGGGGTAGGTTTAGGTGCTTTAGAACCTTCAGGCTTGCTTACAATCTACTTTTTAGGAATTTTGATCTACTTCTGCAAGTTTAGACAATTTGAGGAAGTAATTTTACTATAGCAGAGGATTTATTGGGCAAATTTGGCAAAGTATAGGCTTTTATTTGCGTTTTTATGTCCAATTAGACCTTTCAAATAGGTTTAGAGGCTTTAAAGTTGCTTTAAAACATAAAATAGGGGTTTCCTAAGTTTCTCAATGGAAATTTGAGCGAAAAAATCTTATGAAAAGGGTTACAGAGGCTTAGGGTACCTGTAGAGGTTTTCTGGTTTATTTCAGAGTTTGAAATAGATCTTTAAACTATGAAAAATAATAAATTTCCTTAAAATAGCGTACAACAGAGAAATAGGGTTTCTGGGAAAAATTTTCTAGAGCTTGGCCTATTTTTGGGACTTTTTGGCAATTTATTAATCAATTTCTAAAACTCTGGGATTGTTTTTTCTTTAAAAGGTCTTTAAATTGATTACAGGTTCAATTTTTTTAGAAAATTACCTGTTGTAATGCAAGTATTTGTATTCGAAGGGTTTCAGATTTTTCTGAATGATTTGATTTCTTGTGTCGATTTACTAGAGCAAGATGCAGGTCCTCAACAATATTCAATAGTTTACTAGGTATATCTTGGAGGTTTAGGGCATGAAAATGGCAGAAAAGAGGCTTTAAAAGGGTTTTTTACAGTCGAGAAAGGAAATGCAGTGGGTTAAACATGAAAGAGGGATATGAAATGAATGAATCTCTAAAGTTTTATTAAACATATTGGTTGTATTAATCCACCATTGAATGCAGGTCACACCAGGCATGAGGAGTGGTTTTAGAGTTCAATGGGATTAAAACAACAGTGGTTATCACGCGGAGTTGTGGTGGTAGCTGGTTTCATCTTGAACCCACACAATCCAGTGATTGAAGGGCACGTGGAGGAGAGACAGAATTGGGAAACCACTCATTTCACGCAAGTTTGGCATGGGGATGAACACACAAATTTTCTTTGCAATATTGGATTTCCACTGTAGGATCTGGGCTTTAAAAGCGAACAGTCTAGATCAGTTTAGCAGATGTGCTGAAATGGGAGGTGGGTTCGGGTCTGTTATATGAGCGGAAGGGTGTTGAACTTTAGAAACAAACATTTATTTAATTCAAAAACCTTGGGTTATACGATTGGGAAGGAGAAATGTCATATATGTTTCCAATTCGCAATATTTATCATATGTTTCAAAATCAATGGTGCAAATATGATATTATATGGTAATAAAACCATTTAACATTTTTTTTAATACCATAAGGGGTGGGATTATTTTAATATAGATATTTTAGACCAATGGGTTTATTCGGCAGGGTTTTTATTTTACGCACATGGGATATATAACTGGTTTAAGGGGGTTATTTTTAAATATAATGGATCTAATATATACGTGTAGGTGTAGTTTTAGGGATTTAATAAAATAGGTTAAAAGTTAATGTGAATAAAGGGATAGTAAGAGGAAACAAAACACATATTATTTCTAATTAAAGTATAAAAATAAAGCATTTCTCATCTTTTATATTACATCCCTAATACTTAGGATAAATGTATTTTCAGGGTTTTATGAATGATTTTGAAGGGAATGAAGTTAATTATTTTAGGTTTATAATTTTACTAAGTAAAAAATGTGTTTTACTTAGGAAAAAGGGATTTTGATGTATGAATGAAGGGTAAATGTTGATGAATGAGGGTTTAAGTTAGGAATTCAATATTTTTAACTGACCATTCATCGAGCCTTGGGTCTGGTCCCAACAGAAGTCAGAGAAATGCTTTGAGCCTTTTTTACTAATAGTTTAGAATACTGAATACCTATATGGGAGGGGAAATTAGTGATTTCTCCTAGTGATGTGCTATTTACATGATTTCTCAACTACTTTCTACCTACGCAAGTTTATTTCTAACATTTTTATTCATTTTGTAAGTGCATTTAGGCTTGCAACCTTAAAACATTTTTAATTCAAAGCATAAAACTATCTAAGTCTACCTTATTTCATCTGAGGGATCAGATTAAACTATTGAGCACCTCATTATTCTCTACCTATCTACTGATTTGTCAAGTTTAAACTGTTTGACAAATCTTTATTCACTATCTAAAACATGAAATTGAAAAAATGAAAAGTTAAGATTAAATTGTTTAACTGATCATGGATTATGCCATTTATTGACACTTTGCACATAATCATTACTCTTGCAGTAAAAGTATAAGTAGTGGCATTTGGACTTGCACACTTTCAGGTATTTTTTCATCTCTTTTTTCTTTTGGGGTCTATATTTTTCTAAGTCCTTTGTTTTTTCGTTTAGGACTTTTGACCCTCTTTTTGGATTTTTGTTATTTTTCATTTTTTTATTTTAAATATGGGAAAACAACTTGCAGAAAGCAAGGTATGTACATATTTACAAAATTATCAAAGTAAATTCAAAATTTATGAACCCTATTATTATAGGACCCTAACAGTGGCTCTACATGGGGATGACATTTCCTGGTTAAATATCAAGAACTTTGAGACTAGTAGTCTTTAGAATTTGACTGTGATGACCCTGTAAATGTATTCTGATATTTGCAACTTATTCATACTTATGATATTTACCTATCAAAGCTTAGGGACTTCTCTTCGCGCTTCAACTTTGTTAGGGAAACATCTAATCCAATATAAACTCTGCAATGTATATGTACAATGATCAAAGTGAATAAAAACTAACTATCTGTTAACTCAGGAGAGTAGTACGGCTTCAAAATTCTACCATTTACTGGTCCTTATTTTAGATCTTTTCCATCCATTTCTTTCAGAAAGAAAACACTATTACCTCTACATCCATAAATCACATAAGGTCCTTTCCACAAAAAATAAAAATTTCCATTTTTTCCTTTGTCTTCTCTTCTGGAATCCCACTTTAACACTTTATCTCCTATGTAGAAATCATCCTCTTTAGTCTTTTTATCAAAATATTTCTTGATCTTATCCTGAATGACTTGAGATTTGATATAAACTTCTTCCCTTGTTTTTTGCAAGTGAATAGTTTTATTGGTCCTTCTTTGAATGTCATTTGTTTCAACTTGTAACTGTTGGATAATTTTCACCACTGGTACACCTAGGGAGGATGGGAAAACATCATCCATTCCATAAACTAGTTGGTAAGGGGAAGTACTAATGGATTTTTTAGTAGTAAGTCTATTTTCCCATAAGGCATTTACTAACTTCTTATTCCAAGTATTTACAAGGCTTTTGTTTGAAGATTCAGCTAGGCCATTACCTTGGGGGTAATTTGTAGTAGAATGAGCTAAGGTAATATGGTATTTGTGGTAAAAGTCAATCATTTTCTTCGATTTTAATGATGCTGCATTGTCAATAATTATCTTTTCAGAACATCCAAATCTTGAAAGAATGTTGTTTTCTAGGAAGGAAATAATGACAGTATCTGTGGCTTGTCTGGAGGGTATGGCTTCAATCCACTTGGTGAAATAATTAATGGCTATGAAAATCCACTTATGTTGGCCTAAAGAAGGAGGGTGAATTTCACCAATGAAGTCTAAACCCCAATGTTGTTGAAATGGCATTTCAATTGAAATATGCTTTAAGGGGAGGGGTAATGATTTCTTCTTACCCTCACAGATTTGGCAGTTATGACATGAAGCTACATAATTTTTGACATCAACAAACAAAGTAGGCCAGTAAAAACCAGCTCTCAGGATCTTATCTGTTGTAGTTTTCCAATATAAGTGTCCTCCACAGTCACTTGCATGAAATTATTCAAGTATTTTGTTAGCTTCTTATTTTAATAAACAATTTAATAAAATCCCACTATGATCTCTACAAAAAAGGACATTATCTAAAATAAAAAATCTTACTTCCTTTAGTTTTAAGAATCTAGCTTTGGCTCTTGAAAATCTAGGACGAGCTTCTAAGTTTAGGAGTACAAATATGATATATGTATACCAAGGTGAGTCTGAGAAGGCTTCACTTATCATTGGATTCACCATCTCTTCCTGATCATCTACTTGGGCAATAAAATTTATGTCTGGAGCATTGCAGTTAGATTTAGTCATAATTCTAGCTAATCCTTGAACTTTGATGAGTTATGTGGGTTTTATCACTATGTCATATTCTAAAATAGTGGCAATCCACTTACCTCTCCTTCCATCAGGACCATCCTGAGTAAGAATGTATTTTACTACAGAATTTGGGACATAGGCAATGATAAGAGAGTAGAAAATATAAACATTGAAGTCTTCAATGGCATTAACCAAAGATAAGGCTTGTTTCTCCATGATGTTGTAATTCAGAGGGGAATCTCTAAGGGTATTACTGAAAAAATCTATGGGTTGTTCAAATCCTTAGTCATTTTTCTGCAGTAAAACTACAACAATGGTGTGTTCTGAAGAAAATGAAAAAATTATGAAATCTTTCTTAAAGTTAGGACTTATTAGGACTGGAGTTTTGGTTAAGGCTTGTTTGATGTAGTTAATAATTTTTTAGCCTCAACAGTCCATTTAAGAACTAAATCTTCTTTTAGCATGTTATTTAGTTCTTTAATTATCTCAGCTAAATTAGATATGAATATTGTTAAAAAATTAATCTTACCTAGAAAGGCCTATAATTCTTTGATGTTTCTTGGTGGACCAATGTTCAGAATTGCTTCTATCCTAGCAGGATCTATTCTGGTTCCTTCTTTAGAAATTATGTGTCCAAGTAAGTTGCCTTCTTCTAATCCAAATAAATTTTTCTTAGGGTTTAAAGCGATGCCAAATTTCCTGCACTTAATAAAACCTTGTCTCAGATGCTCCAAGTGTTCATTATCAATTTTGGAAAATATAGTAATGTCATCTAATTAAATTACTAATAAATCATGTATTTCCTTTGCAGAGCTATGTCCATATCCCTTTGAAAGGTTTCCCCTACATTCATTAGACCAGAAGGCATTTTCACATACATAAAAGTGCCCTAAGGAGTAGTAAATGTTATTTTTGCTTGATCTTATTTTTGGACTAAACTCTAGTTGTATCCTAAAAACCCATCTAAAAGTGACATCCTAGAGGAGACAACTATCCTTTGTAATATACGATCCATTTTAGGTAAAGGGTAATTATCTTTCAAGGACATTTTGTTTAGATTCCTAAATTCGACACTAATCTAATCTCTTGTGTTTTCTTTCTTATTGGAACTAGGTTAGAAACCCAATTAGAATATCTGATTGGTGCAATGATCTGTGCATCATACATTCTTTTCACTTATTTTTCTATCAAAGGTAATAAAACAGGGTTAATTATTCTCAACTTTTGTTTAAATGGCTTCTGATCTTATTTTATTGGAATTTTATGTTGGATTATGCTGGTATCATAGGACTTGAGATCCTCATAACTCCAGGCAAAAACATCTTGATATTCCTTTAAAAAAGTAATGTATTTTTCCTTTTCTTGTTGAGGTAATGTTTTGGAAAATTTGACTATTTTAGGTTTTAACTCTGTTCCAATATTTCATTCTTCTATATCAGATCTAACTGGCTCCATTTTTGGTTCTCTAGCTACATCATTTGAGTCAAAAGATCTTCTAAGGGACTTAAAAATTTAGGTAAGAAATTATCCTTAAGATTTAACATGCCTGATTCATCATCGATAATTTCTTCAATCTCTACTTTCTCTAAGATATTTATATCTACTTGAATAAATCTAGTTGGTTTATCAAAATTTATTCTATTTACATCTAAGTTATTCAAATCTATTTCACAATCTAAATCTTGATATATGGTACAATCTGTATCTATCTTATAGCTCTGAAATTCACCTTGATTGTTCATAAACTTATAAATCTGTTCATCTTGAGAAAAAAATTTCCAATACATAAGGTTGTCTGAAATTATTGGCCTATGTTTGACTTCAGCATTATATCTGTGGTTAGGTTGGAAAGGTAAATTGCATGTACTAGAAAAAGTTGCTAGACCGTGAGCTTGTATATTTTGTTTTCTAGGTATAGCAGCAAATTTACCTTTCAATAAATCATGAGTTAAATCTATCACAGTGTCTTTGTATCTCCTTATTCTAGGATTGTAAACAGAATAAACTCCATTTACTTGTTTTATGATCAACTCTGAATCTCCCATGATTAAAATTCTTTTTCCTTCTGAGTTCCTAATGATTTGGAGTCCTAGAATGAGGGCTTCATACTCAACCATATTATTGGTACATTTAAAATTGAGCATGAAAGCATGACCTTATGAGTGATTAGTCTCCATGTTGTTTATCCAAATTCCTGCTCCTGCTCCTAACTTATTTACTAAACCATTAAAGTCTAAATGTCATAGAGATTCATGAAAAATATTATCATTATTTGCTGCTTTCTTTTTCTCTACTAGTTCAATTTGGATTTCATTAGTTTCAAAGTTGCATAGGATAAATGAATCAAGGTTAGTTGGTGTAGAGTAAATTGGGTAATTTATAGATATTTCTACACTACTAACCATGTACTTCATCAATTTTTCCCTATATAACTTCTTAGGCTGGCCAAAAACTAATATAGTAGCATAAGACATGTCCAATTGTAGAGATCCCTGTAAATTTGTTCCCCATAAGTGAGAAGGTAACATTCCATATTTAGGTGGGATATCAGCTACTACAATTTCCATTAATATACTCTTACCAGGATATGGAACTAGTGTTACACACAAATCTTTGATTAAACCTAGGCATTTAACTTTACTTGAATCAAAAGAAAGCAAATATTTGTATGGCCTTGTAATTTCTAGGTTGAGAGTTTCCATTATGGCTTTAGGCATTAGATTGTGGGAAGCTCCTAAATCTAGCATGGCATTGTTTAAAATTTGATCATGAATGGTAATACTGATACAAAATGGAGGAACTACTCCATCCGCATGTGTTCCATTCACATTTGGGCCAAAAATCAACTGTGGCTAATCATCATTTGGATTTATGGAATCTTGTCCATCATTCATATTTAATGTTTCAGTTATCGTTGATTTATATAAGTCATTTTTTACCAATTCAGTTAGAGGAATTGGTATTTTAAGATTTGTAATTTGTAATTGTATGTTGAAAGTAGATTGAGATTTACTGATTTGAATCAATTCTTCTTTAGTAACTGTAGTTTGTGTTGGTTTGTCTTGTTTTTCTATGGTTATTTTTTCGTTTTCAAGTGGTTTGAAATTCTCTATTTGTGTTTCTTGTGTTTTACTATTCCAAAATATATTTTCAGGTATTTTTTGTGAAGCAGTAGATGTTCTTTTAGACATAGAATTATCAGCAAATATTTTTGAAGTAGCAATTTTTGGATCTACTGATTTAGGATCAGCAGAGGGTATTTTAGGATCTAAATTTGTTGTTTTAACAGAATTATAAGCTTTAGCAGCAGTATATTTCTATGAAATTTTTTCAGCTTGAGAAACTTTATTAGTAATATCAACAATTTTAGGGCTTGATGCATCTTTAGGACTAGAAATTTTTTGGGAAGAACTAGAGTTTGGCTTATTTCCCTTGGGAGAATTTGCAAAAATTTTGTTTTGGGAGCTTCTACTATTTTCTGATTCTGAGTTTGGGAAGTTTTCTTGGTAGAAGACTCATTTTTTTTATTATTTCTAATGTTATATTGACTGTGTATTTCATTTATGGCATAATCATAACCTTGTTTATAATCAAATGATTCACTAGAATCTAATTTGAGTTGTTGGAGTTCAAATAATTCCTTATCTTCCTGAGTGAGGAAAATAGTATTATTATCATCTATTCCCATTATAATTATTGAATCTTCGTCATCATCATTATTCTCGAAACTTTCAGCATAGTTCTCTTGGAATGGGAGCCTTACTATTTGGTCTGGGGTTGTTTCTTTTGCTTTTCCAGAATTTGGTTTTTTTCTAAAATTGGGATTTCTGATTTGTTGTTGGTTATCCCAGTGAGGTCTTCTCTCTATGTTGTCTAGTCTATCTATCATCCTCTCTAAGGTTTTAGCTAACATACCTATTTTTGTGTCTGAATTGGCAGTTTCTTCTTTAATGGCCACTCTTCTTTCATTTCTGAGTCTAGATTTTTTGGCTAAAATGTTTACTTCTACACTAACTGCATCTGTTTGCATTTTTTCTAAGGTCTCTACATCTCTTTCTCTTAATTGGTAAGCCATATTTGCATCAAATCCATAAGGGAATTTGAGCAAGATAGAATTAGGAGTGGGTTTATGATTTGCAGGGATAGAATTATAGACACTATTATATCTAGTGCAGTAGTCTTGGATTGACTCATTTGGAGCTATTTTCATGGAATCAAATTCAAAAAATATTTGTAGGGGATTCTTTTTATTTTCCCATTTATTTAAAAAAAATCTATGAAACACAGCTAAATCAGTTACACTACTAGCAGCTAAATATTTAGACCACTTCTTGAATTCTCCTGTCAAAGTTTGTGTGAACAACCTCATTTGAACATTTGAGTCATCAATCTCGTCAATTTAAAATAAATCTGTCATATTAGTAATGCGTTGTTGAGCCGTATAATTAGTAGTGCCATCAAATAGTGGTATTTTATTTTGATAGTCTTGAGGCATGTCATGAAGCTGTTGTGGTAAGAATATGAGAGCATATCTAGCAGCCATAGCTTGAAGCTTAGCTTGGCTAGGAGTTAAGGTAGAACTGCTTGGAGTTGTGCAGGAAACGATAAGTGATGAACTAAAAAATATAGTTGAAGTGCTGGGAAATGAAACTAGAATGTATATGGAACTACTAGGGAATGAGGATGATGTGTTTAGGAAATCAAAAGGTGAGCTGATGGATATAGTGGATGAAGTGAGAGGTCGAAATAGTGCTCTAGGTTGTAAAGGTAATCTAGGGATAAATGGATCTGTATATGAGCTGGTAGTGGAATTTATAAATGATGTAACAGCATACAGAGATGAATCTCTAGCTGGTATTATTGTGGTATGTAATTGAGAAACTGGAGGTTTCTTTTCATAGGTCAAAAATTAAGCTAATTGAATAGCTTCATCAATATCTTGAAGAATAGTAACTTTTAGTTCTTCAATTTTAGTCTGATCTTGAACTTTCCATGATTTAGAATCTGCTATAATATTTTTATGTTTTGTACTCAAGAATGAAGTGAAAACGGGGTCTAAAACAATAATTTTAAAATCACTTTCATATTTTCTTCTAAATAAAGAATGCTCAAATTTCAGATCAAAATCAATATCTTGCAGACTTACTATCTCTTGTGGTAATAAATTGACTCTCTTTAATGATACTTCAGCTTCTAAATTTTCTAACTTTTTTTCTTTTTACCAATTCGGTCTTGGTTATATAGTATAACTATAGGCTTAGGATCTGGGTTAGACCTGGTATAATAAACTTTCCTAGAAGCTAGAATTACTGTTTTCAATATACACAACTTATAAAAGCAATCTTAAAGTAGAAGAATGTATAAAAAGATTTTCTTTAAGACTAGTTTTATGACTGGGGATTGGTTAGTTCCCCAGTATGGTCACCAGTAATGTTAACACTCTACTAATTCTCAAGTTGTGTGAGTTTGGTTTTTAGTCAAATAATTCTAGAGGTAACCACAAACCTACTTCAAACTCTCGGATCTAGCCTTCCTAGGGTTCAGAGAGGGATCTCTCTTTAAATTTTAACCTTGTTTTAATTTGTGAATATTAGGCTAGTTATGAAAGTGTAGCTTTGGTTTTGTTTTGATAAACTTAGTGGGAAAAATCACTTGAAAGGATGGATAGTGGGAAATCTATTTTTCCATTGGGCTATGGAGTCAAAATCAAGCAAACAAGACTCGGATCAAGGGCAAAAAAGATCAAATGTCTTCAGGGCAAGATAGATAACCCTTGAAGATCTTAGAAAGTTGTTTTTGTGAGGTGGTATGATCAGAATAAAGGGCACTTAAGAATCCTTAAATCCGGAAAAATAAGTAGTAGGAAGAGGTCAGACGAGAGAGGGAGCAACTAAGGGTTCCCTACACTGGAACTCAGAGGAAAACATATAAATGATAACTAGTTAAAAACATAGTGCTCTTAACAAATCCTGTAGTAATACTCCTATTTATACATTCAGATTTAGCATAAACATAAATGGATGCATGTAGCAAAGAAAGGAAACAATGAAAAGTGAAGAAAATACTTCACTCTAAATATCTCATCACAAGATTCCTAAAGTATGATGGCAATTTTCTTTGATCCAGCTTGCTGCTAGAAGTTTTGACACACAAAAGCTTTAAAGTCCAAGAAGAAATGACTATAACAATCCCAACAATTTTATTCGATACCAAAATACTTCTAAAGATGAAGTATTTATACATAATTTTTTACTAAATATCCTAGAAGACTTCTAGAATTTATCTTAGGAAAATAAAATATCTTTACAATAATAATAGAGAAAAATTCTTAACAAATCAGGAAGTTGTCCAATTTTATCCAAAAGAAATAGAAACAATTTTGAGGATAAAACAACTGGCTGCCTTGGTGTGCTCCTTGCTAGCTCTAAGATATTTTTTGAATCTGATCTACCTTGTCTGATACTCTTTCTCAGAAAATCTTTATTCATTGATACTCTTTAACTGATACTCTTTAACCCTTAGTCAAAAACTCTTTACTGCTGTAAATAAAATCTGTTTTGACTCTAATTTAGAAAACATCTTTCTTCCTTCATTTCACCTGCTTGTATTTTATCCTTCATAGTAAATCTGTGAGTGCTTTGCAATCCTCATTTTTAGGAATTTTAATATTCTTTAATTTCCTGAAGTTCTCATTAGCTTCTATATATCTAGCAAACATTGGCTTGATGACAAACAAATGTTTGATCTCATGTTATAAGTAAAATAAATCTTCAAAACTCTTAAGTAACACTTTTCCTGTTGGGATGCCTTGACCCATTGCTTCATCTACGTGTTCCTTGGCAAATATTATTATCTTCCTATCATAGTCATTTTGAGGCATCAATTTATCATTAATAACCATGATATATGGAAATCCTTTTTGCCTCAAACTTGTGAACTTAACCATGAACCTGGTTATGGCAGTATTCATGCCTTCACACTTTTCTTCAAGTTTCCTCATTAAATTTCTCTTTGTTGTGAATTTCATAATTTCTAGGATAGTTGCAGTTCTGTCTGTTATTTTGAGCTCCTCCAAATCCTGTCTATTTTTTTTGTTAAGGAAATTGATTAGCCTTATAGCTTGCTTTGGTTTGTTAGCCAAATCAGTTTGAGTCTTTTGAATTTCTGCTTCGGCTGCTAGTAATAACTCTCTTTGCTCAAAAATTACCTTAATTGAAGGCCATACATCATGGATGGCTTCAATGATATTATTCCAAAGGTAAATTTTGATGTATGATATCTGATCCTTCAAAGTTAATTCTTTCTGCAACTTTTTTAACTCTTCACTCAATCTACTGGTATTTTGTTCATGTGTCTTAGCATTTACCTGAGCTAATTTATTTGACTTTTCAAGATTTCCAACCATGTTTTTCAACCTGTTAATCTCATTTGTCTTTAAAGACATCTCTTCCATTTCTTTCACTATCTTGTTGGCCTCATCAATAGGTTGTATTGTTGTTGTAGAAGATTCAATGGTTGATGTTGTGGAAGAAGTCACTGGAACTGCAGTAGCTAGTGGTTCTTTGGGTGCCAACTTTTCACCTAAAGTTGAAAGCACTGCTGCAATGATAATCGGAATGATTATGGGAATCATTAGTTCTTTCACTGTCTCTTTTTCTTGGACAAGTTTGTCCATCTGTATTTCCATTTCCTTAACTTGGGCTATCAACTGAAGAATTAAATTCATCATTTCATCTTTTTCATTTTGTTCCTGTATGACTTATTTTATCTGAGGATGCTCACTTTGAGGAAGTTTGAGTTGTTTCCTCAAGGCTTCTATATCCTCATTTTTATTTTTCACTAATACTTATGCTTCTTTTTTATTAGTAGGATCATATCCTACCTGTAAAACTAGTTATTCCAAGGCTTTTGTCCTTATATCCTTGGCATACAATGAGGTTTTGTCCAACTTCATCTAATATTGCATGTTGGAGGCGGTATTTTGGAGCTTTTGAGCACTCATAGCTTTTGTTGTAACTGTGGAATACAACATATCTAAGCTTTTCCTGTGAAACTCTATTTGATCTAATTCATGGATATTGTCTGTAGCTACTTCTAAATCAACCTTTTTATAGTCAACAACTATCTTTGGAACTAATACTGTGGGTTGTAATACTGACATAATAAATTTTTTACTTGAGTAATCAAATGCTGATAGGAATTTGTTTTGATTACCTGACTTTTGTTTCAAGAACTAAGAGTAAATTTTAGTTTTGATTTCCTCATTCTTCATTTTAATCTGCTTATATTTATCCTTAATATCCAAATCCTTTTCCTTAGCTGACTATGAGGAATAGGCTTCCATGATTTTCTATCTTTCCATCAACTGTGGATATTCATTATTGATTTCTTCATTCTCATTTGGCTCATTGATAGTTACAGTAGCTACATTTGTCTCTGGAAAATCTGTGTTGGTATTTAAAGGCTCTGTTTCTTGCACATCTATTGTCACTTTTCTTTTACCTATTGTATCTAATTTAGGCCTTTTGTTATAAATGATATTGAAATTTGTTTCTATTTTAGTTTCTGCCACATGGGCTCCTTCTTCCCTTACTCTTTTAATGGACTTCTCTCGCTGATTTGCAGTCTCTAGCGTATGACTAGTATTACCTTTGTTTACTGCATCTAGTAATGTGTTTTCAATCCATTCAAGATGATTGGAAAACTTTTCTATTTATGGTTTAGCTTCATGAATGAAGGGTGCTAATTTGTATTTAACCCTTAGCTTGCTCAATATCCCTTCTAGATCATATTTCCAAGGGAAACTCTCTTGAAATTTATATTCCAATAACTGATTTGTTGCTTCTTTTCCTTCATCCCTGTGATTACATATTAATGGCCCAATTTTATTATTAAGTTTGAATTGGGTTTTCTTATTAGCTACCATTAAATTGATTGAATCAGAGTTTAGGATCTGCCTGATATACTCGAAGGCAAAGGTCCTCATTGAAGGATGTTTGGGTATCTTGTAAGGTACGAAGTTTGACACAAAGACTCTGATTTCAGTATATTTCTCATACAAATACAAGTCACCAACTTTACTTTTCTCTGATAACTGCAATATCTTTTTCATTTCTTCACTTATTTTGGGCTACTTTTTCTTAGTCAACATGGTGGTCACTGGATGTAAAAATAACTATGAATAACTATGAATAATTGAAATCTGTACATTCTTTTCTGAGCAGTGATGTCCAAAAAATGACAGATAGAGGATTTGCCTCTATGTCAAGTTTTTGAAGAGTGATTGGAAAATTATCTGATTGGAAGTTTAGAAGTATATGGAAAAGGTAGGATGTATATCTAAAAAATCCCTCTATTTGCAAATTGGTCAATTGATAATGAATACTATCAGCAATGAAACCAACATAATAAAAGATTACTGAAGGTGGTTGACCTAGAGAACATGCGGATAAGAATGCCAAGATGGATTCATCAGTGTGTTCATTAGTGTAATATCCAAGTATGAAAGAAAGCATGGAAATCAAGTGTCTTGAACCTTCAGGAAATTTAGCAATAGAATATGGAGGATTTAACTTGGGAATTTCTACATGAAGAGACATAAAAGTCTGAAAAATCATGAACCTTTTAGGAAAATCTAGGCCAATATATAGCTTGGTGAGGGCCTCTATAGACAAAGGGACTTCTTGGGGGTCAGGTTGAAGCTACAACATTTGGTTAGTTGATTATGTAGTGATAGTAAAAAGCACCTCTTTACTGGCATTTATAATGGCTCTTTTTTCTGGAACATAGTACTGCTGACCCAATTTAATAACGTCCTAACATGGGTGGATTAATGAGAGAACATATTTGGGAAAATTGGATTGCCACATATGGAATTCTTCATGATCATCTAAATACTTATCATAGCACCAGTTATGGATATCTAGCAGGTTGAATTCAACTATGGGATCTGCTCTCTTGTAATCAATATCAGCTACAGGAATGTGTTCAATATCAACTATAGGTGGTTGCAATGTATTGACAACAATAGCAGTACTTGAAGTCATGGCAGGGGTAGGTTTAGGTGCTTTAGAACCTTCAGGCTTGCTTACACTCTACCTTTTATGAATTTTGATCTACTTCTTCAAGTTTAGACAGTTTGTAGAAGTAATTATACTATAACAGAGGATTTATTAGGCAAATTTGGAAAAGTATAGGCTTTTCTTTGGGTTTTTCTGTCCAATTAGGCCATTCAAAGAGGTTTAGAGGATTTAGAGTTGGCTTTCAATAGAAAACAGGGGTTTCCTAAGTTTTGTAATGGAAAATTGGGCTAGAAACTCTTTTTAAAAGAGTTACAGAGGCTTAGGGTACTTGCCTAGGTTTTCTGGTTTATTTCAGAATTTGAAAAAGATCTTTAAACTGTGAAAACTAATAAATTTCCTTAAAATAGTGCACAATAGAGAAAAAAGGTTTATGGGAAAAAATTGCCATAGTTTGGACTATTTTTGGGACTTTTTGGCAATTTATTAATAAATTTCTAAAACTCTTGGAGTGTTTGTTCTTTAAAATGTCTTTAAATTGATTGTAGGTTCATTTTTTTAGGAAAATACTTGTTGTAATGCAGGTATTTGACTTTGAAGAGTTTCAGAGTTTTCCAAATGATTTGATGTCTTTAGTAGATTTTTGGAGCAAGGTATAGCTCCTCAACAATATTAAATAGTTTACTGGGTAAATCTTGGAGGTTTCGGGCATGAAAATTGCAGAAAAGAGGCTTTAAAGGGTTTTTTACAGTCGGGAAAGGCAGTGTAGTGAGTTAAATGCGCACGAGGGGTATGAAACAAATTCATTTATAAAGGTTTATTAAACATATTGGTTGTATTAACCCGACATTGAATTCAAGTCGCATCAGGCGTGAGGAGCAATTTCGGAGTTCAATGGGATTAAAACCATAGTGGTTATCACGCGGAGTTGCGGTGGTAAGTGGTTTTGGCTTGAACCCACGCAATCCAGTGTTTGAAGGGCATGTGGAGGAAAGGGAGAATTGGGAAACCACTCATTTCACTCAACTTTTGCATGGGGATGAACGCGCAACATTTTTGCGTGATATTGGATTTCCGCCATAGGATCTAGGCTTTAAAAGCGAACGGTCTAGATCAGTTTGGGAGATGCGCCGAAATGGGAGGTGGGGCCAGATCTTTTATATGAGCAGAAGGGTTTTGAACTTTACAAATGGACATTTATTTAATTCAAAAACCTTGGGTTATATGATTGCGAAGGAGCAATGTCATATATGTTTCCAATTCACAATATTTATCATATGTTTCAAAATCAATGCTGCAAATATGATATTATATTGTAATAAAAACCATTTTTTTTTTTTTAATACCATAAGGGGTGGGATTATTTTAATATAGATATTTTAGACCAATGGGTTTGGTGGGAGGGGTTTTTATTTACGCACATGGGATATAATAACTTTGGTCTAAAGTTTAAAATAGTGGGTTTAAGGGGGTTGTTTTTAAATATAATGGATTTAATATATACAGGTAGGTGTAGTTTTAGGGATTTAATAAAATAGGTTAAAAGTTAATATGAAAAAAGGGATAGTAAAAGGAAACAAAACACATATTATCTCTAATTAAAGTATAAAAATAAAGCATTTCTCATCTTTTATATTACTTCACTAATACTTAGGATAAATGTATTTTGAGGGTTTTATGAATGATTTTGAAGGGAATGAAGTTAATTATTTTAGGTTTACAATTTTACTAAGTAACAAATGTGTTTTACTTAGGGAAAATTGATTTTGATGTATGAATGAAGGGTAAATGTTGATGAATGAGGGTTTAAGGTAGGAATTCAATATTTTTAACTGACTAGTCATTGAGCCTTGGGTCTGGTCCCAACGAAAGTCAGAGAAATGCTCTGAGCCTTTTTGACTGATAGTTTAGAATATTGAATACCCATATGGGAGGGGAAATTAGTGATTTTGCCTGATGATGTGCTATTTTGCATGATTACTAAACTGCTTTCTACCTACCCAAGTTTATTTCTAAAAACAATTTCTTCATTTTGTAGGTGCATTTAGGCTTGCAACCTTAATTTTTTTTTTTTCAAAGCATAAAACTATCTAAGTCTACCTTATTTAATCTAAGGGCTCAGATTAAATTGTTGAGCACCTCATTTTTCTCTACCTATCTACTGATTTGTCAAGTTTAAACTGTTTCACAAATCTTTATTCATTATCTAAAAAATGAAATTGAAAATATGAAAAGTTAATATTAAACTATTTAAATAATCATGGATTATGGCATTTATTGACACTCTGCACATAATCATTATTCTTGCAGTAAAAGTAAAAGCAGTGGCATTTGGACTTTTGCACTTTCAGGTCTTATTTTCATCTCTTTTTTATTTTGGGCTCTATATTTTTCAAAGTCCTTTGATTTTTTTTTTAGGAATTTTTACCCTCTTTTTGGCTTTTTATTATTTTTGATTTTTTTTTTAAATATGGGAAAACAACTTGCAGAAAGAAAGGTATGTTCATATTTACAAAATTATTAAAGTCAATTCAAAATTTATGAACCCTATTATTACAAGACCCTAACGATCAAGATCAATTTTGCATAGGTTTCAAAAAGAATTACGTGCCAGGAACAAGACTTGCACATCACACTTAAATCAATTACTCATAAAATAGAAATTATAGATTTTATGGCCCCTCTTGGCTTGATTACATAAATTGTTCCAGGTCTTTGTCTTCTCTGTTTCTCAACTCTATATATTCATCTCATTCCTCTCACTCTATATTTCTATCATTATATTTTTTCTCTTTTTAATGGATCAAATCCTATTCTAACTGCATCGACAACTCAACCTCTATTTTTATCGTTTTAAAAATTAAATCCCTATTCTAAAGTCTTCATACACACATGTTCTAACAACTTATCTCCTATTCTAATAATAATACAAATTTACTGATTATTACAATAATTGAAGTAAGATTTGAGAGATCCAACCCTTTCTACTACAAAATAATTTGACCACTTAGGTCAGTGAAATTCATCTCATGTGATGCTCCTGCATCAGTTGTGCTCGCAGCTGAGGCTTTTTCCCCTTTGGAAATCCTTTCCTTTAGTCTGCAACTTTTGTTTTTTCATTTGTACAGTATGGGATTACTATGTACCTTCTATATTTCGTCCAGATTTGTCTTGTTTATCAATTTTTATTTGGGTTGGTTAAGTGCCTCTCTAGAGGAATTTTTCTCTTTCGTTAGGTATCAATATTGTTATTTCTTTCCGATTTGTTGAAAACATATTTGGATCCATTTTTTTTTGTAGCTAGTCAACTGTCTTATGTCACTGATCTAATCTATCTAGGTTAGTTTGTTGAAAGTCTTCCCTTATTCATTGTTTCTTCAGTTTCTTCTTGAGTTTTTTATTTGGTGCCATGGCTTGAGTTTTTAGTTTAGTCTTACCTGGTTGTATTCAGCGATTGTTTGGATATGATTTACATTTTAAATTCATATTTTGGGGTTTTTTCTCATCTTTATGCCTCCTTGTTGAGTGAAGGAGGCATTCCTCATATAAAAAATATAAGATAGATCTTAGCTTTTGTAGAGATAACTTTTCTTCATGATATTTAGCTATTTTTCATCAATGAAATTTTTTTCACCACATGGATATAATATTGGAGTTTGCATCTGACAGAAACTTCATAACTCTTTGTTTCCCTATACAGAATTATGTTCGGGACCATAGTATCAGCTGATCAAAATAAAAATCAATTGTTACTTAGCTCTCTCAAACAATGTCAATGTTTTGATTTCTAATTCAATACCATCATGAAGTTTATTACAGACATCTACAAGAAATGTTTTGTTTTGTAGTTTAAATATGTATAGTTTTGTTGTGTTATGAATTTTAATTACCATTTTTATTTTGTTTTAGGATAAATTCTCTCAGAATTACTGTTCTATGTATCCTTCCTAAATGATTAATGTCTATAAAAATAGCAACACATCAAAAACTATTGACTTTATTTACCTATCTCCAATCTCCATCAAAACATCATTTCCAATGTGACGATGAATATCTTATATTTCTATCAAAATCTACTTTGTAGGTCCATTGATGATCATAAAATAAAATGTACTGTGTTACGAAGGAGTAACTTTTCAAATTTCAGAAACTGTTATGAAAATTTTGTGTTATGAAACTTTATTAATTATCACTTTTCTGTTGTTCAAGGAAACAATTCTCTAAGCAATAGTGTTCTACATATCCTTCCTAAATTCTTAATATGTATAAATTAAGAAACACATCGGAAGCCATTGCCTTTATTTACCCATCTCCATCTAAACATCATTTCCAATGTGCCAATGAGTATCTTATATTTTTGTCAATTTATTTTGTAGGTACATTGTCGCTGATAAAATCAAGCGAACAATGCTACGAAGAGCTAACTTTTGAAATTTTAGAAAGAAATATTGACAAAATTCAAGAAAATAGTAATCTTCCATATAAGGAGTAGGATGATTTTGTCGATAGTGTGTTTCTTGTTGGAGAGCTTGACTTTGATTCTGGAACACCTCAGGATGGACTTGAATATATTCGACAAGTCAAGTATGTAAATTATAAGGTCTCCTTAGATTTCTTATACATTTATCTTAAATGGAAGTATCTCCTAAAATTGTAGAAGTATTATCTAGTTAGTTCTTCAATCTGCTCAAGGATGTTTTGCATTAAAATTCTTTTCCATCTATCTTTATCACAATTTCCTATCCATTGTGGAATTAACAAAGGAAAGGGCAAGTTTTCCCAAATAAGAAATATGATAGTTGAAGTTAGTTGTGGTTTGTAAATGTTGTTATCACTCCAATAATTCATAGGGTTGTTATTATTTTTGTTTTAAAGAAATATTAGAGGTAACTATCAACCAACTTTTGAGATTAGGATCTAGCCTTCCTAATGTTCAGAGAGGGCTCTCTCTTTATGATTTAAATTTTTTGTTTATAGTCGATTTTAGGCTAGTTATGTAAGATTGATTCATTTTGATTTTGGTTTGGTTTGGTGGTGGAATTACTGATTCAGATGGATATATGCAGGTATGTCTTCCATTGGGCTATGGAGTCAATGTATCAAGAAACATAGCAGAATCAATTTCTAAAGTTAGTGTTCACAGCGAAAGGTAGCTAAGTAAATTCAGATCTTTTAGGTTGGATGGTGAAATGGTTTTAAATTGGGATTGAGGAGAAATTAAGTATTCCTCAAACCGGATAATGAAGGAAATGGCAGAGGTAAATCAGGATTGGAGAGAAATTAGGGATTCTCAGATACAGATATCAGAAGAAAAAAGGAAAATGATTTAACAGTTCAAGACAGAGTGTATTTAAACAAGTTCTGAAATAAAATTCTTGTTATATCATTTAGATTTAGAAAACATAGAAGTTTATGAAAAACTTAAGGAAAAACCTGAATAATAGAAAGATACTTCACTAAAGTGGCTCAACACATGAATCCTGTATTGCAATACCTTTATTACTCAATCCAGACTGCTGACTTGAAAATGGTACAATAAACCCTTAGGTTTGAAATTAATACAACTATAGAAATGTTTAGAAATCCACCTTCAATAGTTCGAATTATGAAGTATTTATACAAAAACTATTACAAAATATCCTAAAACTGATTTAGGAATTATTCAAGGAAAAAAAATATCTTCATGCAAGAAGATAGAGACACTTAGGAGACTAAATGCTAGTTGTCCCTCTTTTATTTGAATTTTATGTTTGCTTGTTGATATTTTGTTGCTTTCTCTCTTTTGTTGTTTCTCTATGATGACTGTCTTCTTCATGTTGAGTGTCTCTTACACTGACTACTTTTAACTCTATTTTTCATCTTTATTTTGACTTTAAACTTTGTCTTTCACTGTTTTATGTCTTTTCTAATACTCTTTAACCTGTTACTGTTTTACATGATTTAGCTGTTTTCATATTTTACCTTGACTATCAAAGTAAATCATTCAACTTATTGCAAGCCTCTTCATCTGGTAATTTAGATTTTACCATTGTTCTAGAAATTCCATCAGCCTCTGTGTATTTCACAAATGTAGGCTTGTTGAAGAAGAGATGATTTACCTCATGTTGTAGGTAAAAGAGATTTTCAAAACTCTGATAAATTACTTTTCCTGTAGGAATTCCTTTCATGGAGGAATTGTTGGCCTGTTCATTTGCCACTTATTTGATTTTCTTATCATGGTCTTCATGTTTCATCAATCTATCATTGATAACCAAAGGATTAGGCAGACCATTCTGCCTCAAAACATTAAATTTCACCATGAATCTAGTTATTGCAAGTTCCATGTTTTGACACTTGTCTTCAAGTTGTACCATTAAGTTCCTATTGGAAATAACCTTTCTTACCTCAAGGATTGTTTCAGTTCTATCACTAATGTGAATTTCCTATAATTACTGCTTGTTTTTAGAATTAAGAAACTTAATCATCTCAGTGGCCTCTTATGGATTTTTACCAATTTCTTCCTTCAGTTTATGAATGGCTTCACTTGCTTCCTTGATCAGATCCTTCTGCTCATAAATAACTTGGATAAATGGCCAAATATTATTGACACAATCAATGATATTGACCCACAACTGTTACTTTTCTTGGTCAAGTGTTTATTTCAATGTTAATTATTTCTCTAAATTTTGTACTTTCTCAGTCAAACTGTTTGACTTCTGTGTTTCATTCTTATGCATGATTTGAACTATCTTCTTTTCATCCTCTAGACTTTTTATTTGTTTTTTTAGTCTATTTATTTCATTTTTTTGGATGGACATGTCTTGCATTGCTTTAACCAGTTTGCCTACTTCATCACTGGGATGAGCTGCTATTGTTGTTGAATCTGTATTTGATGTAGTTTTTGATGTTGAAATTCCTATGCCTATTGGAGCTAATGTTGCCACTGGAGTTGCTGAAGTAGAAGGACCTATTGTAGTAAGTGTAGGAATAGCAGTGACAGGGATTACTTCAATGCTGGCATTTCTCTCCTGCACCAATTTATCCTTCTCATTCTCCATTTCTTTCAGTTGAGCTGTCACCTGAATGATGAGATTCATCATTTCATCTTTTTTTCCTTCACTCTCCAGAACTTATTTTTCTTGTTGATGTTCAGTAAGAGGAAATTTCAGTTACTTCTTCAATGCAACAATGTTTGCATTATTTTTCTTCATGACTTCTTCAACAACTTTAATGTTCTTGGGATCATATCCTACCTCTATGACCACATCTTCCAGTGATTTGATTATGTTTTCCTTGGCTTCTGAGGAATCCTTCTCTAGATTTAACTATCCTCTAATGTTTTCTAGAGTATTTTACAATTTCTGGACACTCATAGCTTTACTGGTCATGGTATAATATAACAGTTCACTAGCTTGCTTATGAAATTCTATTTGGTCTATAGGATGAACATCTTTGGCTTGAAATTCAAACACTGTCTTCCTGTAATCTGTTGATCACTTTGGATGCTGTATTGTGGGCTGCAAGAAGGTCATCTACATCTTCCTGGTCTTGTAACTAAGTAAAGATAGCAGCCTGTTTTTCTCACTAGGTGTTTTGTTCCAATATTGGGCATAAGTGACTGCTTTTAATGCCTAATTCCTATGTTTGATGTCCTTGTACTTCTCCATGATATCATGTTCTTTATATGCTGGTTTACTTGATGAAGACACTTCAACACTATGCTGCTTTTGAATTATTTGAGTATTAGATGTTGAAGGCTAGTGACTTTTCTCTGAAAATGCTGGAGGTGCATTTTCTTTAACCACTGTATCTTTATCAATAATATAAATAGTCTCAACTTGTTCATTTACATGATTTAGCTTGGGCTTCTTCCTGTAAGTTAACTTAAATTAGGTTTTTGTAGTGGTTTGATATGAATATGATCCTTCTTCTCATGGAATTTTGGATTTTCTATCTTGTTGGATTGGAGTCTAAAAGATGGAACTAGTATCACCTTTGTTCTCTTCCTCTTTCAAAGTATTCTCCAACCACTATGATTGATTGGAGTACTTTTCTATCTCTGTTTTGCACTCATGGATAAAAGGAGTTAATTTAAATTCTATTCTTAGTTTGTTGATAAATCCTAAAGGATGATAATTCCATTTGAAACTTTCACTAAACTTGAATTCCTGTAAATAATTTTCGGCTTGTTGACCAACACCTCTACTGTTGCAAATAAAAGAACCAATCTGGTTTTTGATCTTAAACTGTGTTTTCTTCTTTACTGACAGAAAAATCACATCATTAGAGTTTAGGATCTGCTTGATATATTCAAGTGAAAATAGCCTCATTGGGAGGTATTTGGGCAACTTATATGGAGTGAGCTGAAATCCATACACCCTAATCTCAGTGTGGTTCTGGTATAAATACCAGTCTCCTGTCCTACTATGTTCAGACAACTGTAAGACTTTCTTTATTTATTCATTGACCCTAGGTTCAGTGTTACTGCTTAGCATATTGAAAATTGGATGAATAATTGAATCATATTTCCTAATTAAGGAAGTCCAAAAGACAATTGATTGTGGATTACCCTTAGTTACCATTTTTTTAAGGGTAACTGCAAACCTTTCAGATTGGAAGTATAACAACATGTGAAATAACACTGATGAATACTTAAAGACTCCTTCTTTAGGTAAGTTAACCAGTTTCTCATGACTAGCATCTGATAAGTACTGAGAAAAGTTAAATGTGAATGATTGAGGCTATCCTCGACATAAAATGGACAAAAAACTAGGATTGAAGCATCTACATACTCATCTGTGAAATAGCCTAGAATGCAAGACAACATTGTGACAATATGTCTTGTTGTTTCTGAGAAAATTGAGGCTGAATAGGGAGGGTTGATATTTTGAGTTTCAAATTATGAAGGCAAGAAGGTTTGGAAGATCTGAAACCTCTTTGGTAAGTCAAGCTTTAGATATAACTCAGTGAGGATTTCAATTGACAAACGGGCTTCATCAGGCTTAGGTCGAATTTGAAGAATTCGGTTTAGGGATTCAGAAGTAATGGTGAAAAAAATTTCCTTGTTGTGGGCTACTAGGGCTCTCTCATTTAGCATGTATTTGATTTAACATAATCTGATGATCTCTAGGAACTGGAAAGTCTGTAGGAAGACATATTTGGGAGAATTTCATTCCCAAAGATGGATATCATCAGCCTGGTACATGAATTTATCATGGCTCCAATAGTGGAGGTCATGGAGGTTGAAATCAGTGACAAGGTCACTGATTTTGAAGTCTTGATCTGCAAGGGGGGTATGTTCAACGTCAACAACAGGAGGCTGTAGGGGATTAACCATCAGAATGCCTCGAGAAGCCATATGTTTGTTTATTTTATTTAATTTTATTATTCTTTGGCTTAAGAAATAGGCTCATACCCTTAGGAATAGTGTGAAAATATGATTACAGTCTGTAAAAGGGGTTTGGGAGGCAACAATGGATTTCCTATGGTATGCAAAACTTTTCAACTAGTTCAATTGATTAAATTATTACTTTTGTTCTCGAGAGCAGGTCTCGGTACCTAGGAATAACTATAAAATGAAGATTTTTTATGCAGAAGGGGTTCTGGAAGAAAATGAGGCTTTATGGCAGCAAAATAGGCTTCAATGGTCTTTATAAGGCTTCAAAATAGAGTCAGTAGTGTTTATGGCAGCGAAAGGCCTAAATTTTGGTAGAATTTAATCTTAAAATAGTCGGAAAAGAGTTTTTGGCTTGAGGATAGGTCAGCAGAGGCTGTTTTTCACAAAATTCAACATAATAATGGTGAAAAGACTATAAAGAGTTCCCTTATTATTTTTAACCAACATTGATTAATCATATACGCCCAGAATTAAACATTCAAATAGTTTCCAGTTTCATTATACAACTCGAATGGGAGTATGGTAGTTATCGCATCATAAAAAGAGGGTGGGGGGTATTCTGCTGAGGAGTACGATAAAATGTAAGGCTGCCACATAGCAGGGGAATGGGGTTTCAAAAATGATTATTTCGCAAGCCCTTAGTGGTGTTAAAGGTTGGGAAATCGAGGGTGTGATAGGTTCTATTGACCATAGGATTTGACGAATTGTGATCAACAAATGGAAAGTAGGGGGTGTTTTGATAGGCGGGACTGGGATTTAAGTCATGCGATGGTTATTATATGCGAAATTTTACAATATAAGCTATATGCTAATGATATATGGGATTGGGAGTAATACATTAAATGGGGTTATGTAAAGTGGAATCGAGGTTTTTATTATAATGGGGAATTAATATAATAAAGGGATAAGTTAAAATAATAGTGGGAGGGGTTAACATATGTGTGGGAGTTAATATAATACGGGGTGAATGAATATGATGGGGGATATTTAAAACAGAGTAAGAATAAGTAAAATAAAATTAGGGAGGGATTTTTCAATGGGGCTCGACATTATTTAAAACTTAGGATAAGTGTTTTTTAGTGTGTATTAAATGGAAAAAGGGAAACTAGTAAGGGAAATTATTTTTTCAAAGATAAATGTATTTTTAACTAGGCAAAGGGGTTTTTTGAAAGGGAAAATGAGTGAAGTAAGGGGAAAAACTTAAAATGAAGGGATAGGGATATTTTTACAAGGGAAAATTCCATTTAAGAGTGGCATTAGGGTTTTAAACAAGGGGAATGGGAGTTTTGGGATATTAATGATATCAAATGACTAATTGATGTTTTCCACACCTTGTGAAATAATATACCTACCCATTATTTACCCTAACATTTTTTCTTCATTCACTGGCTACATTTGAGCTTGCTGACCCTTTAAATTTTCTTTGATAAGAAAACTAATCTACTTCTAACCTTATGAATTCCAATGGCTCAGATTAAACTGATGAGCTCATTATTATTCTCTACCTAACTATTGATCTGCCAATATTGTTAGATGATCCAAAAATAATTTTTATCATAGGTTATAGTATTTGAATAAAATAATTATTAATTTAAGATATTGAATTAATAATTATTATTCTAGAATATTTAATATATTTGTGAGATATTTAGAATTAGAAATTTGTTATTAAAAATTATGACTCTAGAAAAGAGTCGTTTCCTAGGCTCTAAGTTAGGAGTGAAGTTATTAGAGTGGTTAGAATCTCATTTATTGTAAATGGACACTTGTTTATTTTCCAAGTGATCCATAACTAGATTAAGTTAGAGCATAGAGCTTATAAATAGGTTAGTTTCCTATTTTCATTGTAATGTGTAATGAGAGAATGTGAGACTGAGTTTACGTGTGTAAACTCCTGTAATTTGCTATGTAATATTTTTTCTTGATCAATAAAGTTGTGTGTCTAAGGAAACTTCTTCACTTTCATGTGGTATGAGAGCCATGGTAATGCTGTGAGGAGTAGATTCCAACTCTATCAGGTCGTGGAAAACTCAACTCCGTTGAAGTGATCAGCAAAAGATTGGTATGAAATTTGCAAATGTTTTTTAATTGATTTTAGATCTGCAAATTCTAAAATCATTTTTAAACCACAAAATGCAAATTTGTGTGAATTTTTTGTTTCAAAGTGTTGTTGTAATATATAAAAAGAAAAAGGAAGAGACAAGCGCAGTGAATTTACATATTTAAGAGTTTTGAACAAGCACTGTCAATCCTCATGTCTGCCCCTCTCTGCAAAAAATGGTGATAGCCATAGCACAGCAGTGATAACCATCGATTGTAACCAGCGTTTGGCATGGATTTTTGCATTGATTAATAACCAGTGTTCAGTTAAGTTTAAGAACCAGCGTCCTCAGCATTTTAAATGATTTGGTTCATTCGATTCTAAACAGCGTTTTTTTGGTTTTCAGCATTTGAAACAGTGTTTTTTAAGCTTTCCAGCGTTTGAAGTGGTAATCTGCACTTGATTTTACATCGATTCTGGCATATTGATTATGCAAATAACTGAACCAGTGTTTTTTTCTTCCATTTTGCATCGATTCTAGCTTCAATTATGGAAAATCGATTCTGCAAATAATTGAACAAACATTTGAATAGAACCAGCATTCATTTTTGGCATGAAGCATTGATTCTGCATGTCTAACCAGCGTTTGAATAGAACCAGCATTCTGCATGTTTGTATGCTAGCATCTGACAGCATTTGAGATCACTAAATCCAATTTTTGACAGCTTGGATCGTTTTCATGTGAAGGTAATTCCACAGCATTTGTCATGTAAATGTGTTGAATGTAAATGCATTTTGAACCAACGTTTTGTGACACCGCTTTTAGCATTTTTGAAACCTGCGTTCCAACCAGTTTGAACGCTGACCAATGCACTTTCAATCCAGCATTTAATTGACTTGTATTTCAGCGTTGATGTCATGAAACAACGTTCATTCCAACATTCATTACAGCGTTTTGAAACAATGTTCATTCCAGCAAGGTTTGATTATAATCGATCTCCAGGAAACTTGGTAGGCTACGGCCAAGATCCACCAAAAAAAAAAAAAAAACATTCAAATTTTGTTTTCAAAAAGAATTTAGTCTTTGCAATTTTTCATTAAAGTGATTTGTTCACATTGTAATGAGAGAATTTTTTTAATTGTAATTTGTAATCATAATTGGAGTGATAAGGCGAAACTTTGTATTTGGAGGAATAAGTAGATTTTTGTGAAGAATATTGTAATAGTATTTTTATTGGAGTAATAAGGGTATTGTAATCTTTTGGAGTAATAAGGAGATTTGTGATTTGTTTATTGAGTGATAGTGTCATTCAAAGTAATTTTACTTTGAGGGGGGGTAATTTTTTTTTTTACCAGATTGTGCAAAAGCACCATTGTAAAAGTCAAATTTTGAAGGTTGCCTTGTAAATATTTGAGAAATTGACTAGAGCCAAGTGCAAAGCTCAGTCAATTTTCTCCTGTTTCGACGACTATTCGAGGGTCAAGGCCAAGCCCCGAGGGTCAAGGCCAAGCAGTTGATGATAGTTTTATGGTCACAATTTTAATTGTTGGGCTTCCTTCTTCCTACACACATTTTTTAGAAACTCTACAGCTCAGTGGAAAGTTAGAAAAGCTAAAATTTGATGAGCTCTACTAAATTTTGACTCAACATGATAAAACTTTTGGGAAGAAAAAGAAAGTTGGTGAAGATGTTTTTCTCACAGAAGCCAGTACTAGAAACTCCCCAGCTAACAATTCCAAAAACAAAGGCAAAGGTAATTTTAATCAAAATCAAACAGCGCAAGGTCGTGGTCACAGTCAACACAGAGGAAAAAAACTCCAACAAAGGCTCAAATTTAGGCAGAAACAATTCTCAAGGCAGAGGCAACCATCAAAATAGAGGATCTCAGCAAGGCACATGACAGAATCCAGGAAGAGGACAATCTCAAAACAGAGGACAAAGCAAAGGTCGAGGATAGTCTCAAGGCAGAGGACAGTCTCAAGGAAGAGGCATTGATTTGAGTCAAATTGTTTGCAGGCGATGTAACAGAGTTGGTCACTATGCTTTAGATTGTCGCACATCTATCAATAAAATTTCTAAGTTTCTACAACCTTCAACACAGTTTGCAAATGATCAAGATCAAGATGATAGTGACTCAGAATATGTCTTCACTTCTTCACCATAAATCCAACTTTCCTCTTATGTTAAGAGTGATTATTAAGATGCTTGGATTTTGGATTCGGGAGCAACTCAGCACATGACCTGTAGACGAGATTTCTTTTGGAATTTTCAAGAGTGCCATCTTAACTCCATCTTTCTGGTAGATGATACAAAACATACGCCTTATGGAAAAGGTGCAGTCAAAATTTTTCTTCCTGACATTGGAGAGAAATTGATTTCCAATGTGTGCTATGTTGCCACCTTTAAGAATTTTTTTTTGTCTTTGGTCATGATTCGACAAGCTGGACATCAAATAATTATGGAAGATGGCTTAGTTAAGATTAATTCAGTAAAACAGAACTTCCAAACAGTGATGACAGGGTATGAAGACGGAAAACTGTTAAGGATGAAAGGGACAGTTATTCCAAGCCATTCTGATTTTGCAGGGGCAGTTACTACAAGAATTTCACCTATAATATTATGGCATGTAATATATGGAAATTTTAATTTTGACAGTCTTTCTCAATTGCAAAAACAAAGGATGGTCAAAGGACTTCTGACTTTCAACAAAGAAAATGCTAAATGTGAAGCCTACATTTATGGCAAATAGAGTCGAGAAAGTTTTCCAACAAGTACATGGCGTGCAAACAGGTTGCTGCAACTAGTTCATAGTGATGTGTGTGGTCCACTATAAAGTTCATTAGGTGGTTGCAAATATTTCTTGCTATTTATTGATGATTTCAGTAGAATGACTTGGGTTTACTTTCTGAAAAACAAGTCATAAGCATTTGAGAAATTTAAAATTTTACGACAACTTGTTGAAAATGAAGCCAAAGAAAAGATAGGTACTCTCAGGACAGATAATGGGGGAGAATTCAATTCAAATGAATTCAAAACTTATTGCAGTGAAAATGGCATCAGAAGGCATCTTACAAATGTTTACACTCCACAGCAAAATGGAGTCATAGAAAGGATGAATCGCACATTGTTAGGCATGACAAGATCCATGTTAACTTTCAAAGGGTTAAGTCCAAAATATTGGGCAGAAGCAATCCATACAGCTGTCTATCTAAGAAACAGATCTCCAACTGCTTCGTTAGAAGGAATCACCCCTTATGAAGCTTGGTTTGGTTTCAAACCTAAAGTTAAACATCTTCGAGTTTTTGGATCCATCTGTTATACCTTAGTTTCCAAAGAAAAGAGAACTAAGCTTGATTCAAGAAGTTTGAAATGCACCGTGATTGGATATTCAGATGAAAAGAAAGGGTATCGTCTTTTGACCAATGGAAAATTTATTGTGAGCAGGGATGTCATTTTTTATGAAACAGAGAGTAAGAGTGCTGAAGAAATTTAAAATCTTCTTCACAAGTTAGAAACTAAGGGCAGTAAAAGGAAAGGAAATATGAAAAGTCAACCAACTTCACCAAATTGGTATGAACTTGATTTTCCTTCCTCTAAAGATGAGTCATCCAGTCCAACTACTCCGACAAAGTCATCTGGGTCTTCTAGTAGTTCATCAACATCTCCAAGCAGCAACAATTCTTCTGACAGTGATTCTCCAGATTCACCACCTGAACGACAAACATCAGTTTAAATTAATCCCCTTTACAATGATGATGACTTTTCAGAACCTCAAACAAGTGAGAAACAACTTCCAAAATGGGCAGTTCCACTCTTGAAAGATGTAAGGCCTAATGAAAAAAACAAAACAGGAACAAGGGCATCAAAACAAAATGAAGGAAATTTTTCTTTAATAGCAAATGATTTTACTAAAACTTCTTCTTTTCAAGAGGCAGTAAAACATAAAGCATGGCAACAAGAAATGGTTGATGAGTATCAGGCAGTTCAAGACAGCAACACTTGGAAACTTGTTGATTGTCCTCAGCATGTTAAACCTATTGGATGCAAATGGTTTTATAGAATTAAGTACAAAACAAATGGTGATATTGACAAGTATAAAGCATGCCTTGTTGCTAAAGGATTTGCGCAGCAGGAAGGAATCGATTATGAGGAGACCTTTGCTCCCACAGCCAAATGGAACACCATCTGCCTCACACTTGCCTTAGCAGCTCAGAAAGGGTGGAAAGTTCATCAAATGGATGTCAAAAGCGCTTTTCTCAATGGGGACTTACAGGAAGATGTATACATGACACAACCACCAGGGTTTGAAGTTAAAGGGAAAGAACATAAAGTATGCAAATTAATCAAGGCTTTATATGGATTAAAACAAGCTCACCGCGCCTGGTATGCCAAAATGGATGAAAACCTTCACAAAGTTGGTTTTCATCGCAGTGAATCTGATGATACTTTGTATGTGCGCCAATAGGGAAAATATCTATTCATTCTCATTATTTATGTTGATGATTTGATCATTACAGCAAACAATGATGATCACATTGAACAGGTGAAAAAGGAGTTGCATGCAGGTTTTAAGATGACATATTTGGGACTACTTCACTACTATCTTGGAGTTGAAGTAATCCAACGTCCACATCAGATCTTCACTTCCCAGAATAAATATGTAGCAGAAATTCTTCAGTGATTTTGAATGCAGGATTTTAAGCCTATCCTTAACCCTATGGAACAAAACTTAAAACTTTCAAAATTTGAAGGGGGGGAAAGAGTGGACAGCACGACTTACAGACAGTTGATTGGTAGCTTGATTTATTTAACAACCACTCGTCCTGATCTATCTTATGCAGTCAATATTATTTCACATTTTATGCAGGAACCATTAGACATCCACTGGAATGCAGCCAAAAGAGTTCTTCGATATATCCAAGGAACAAAATATTTTGGTCTTCTTTACAAAAAGACTAAAAATTTTGTACTTGGTGGATTTTCAGATGCTGACTTTGCTGGCAGTATTGATGAGAGGGCATCAACCTCAGGTTACTTAATGAACATGGGGATAGCTGCAGTTTCTTGTAGTTGCAAGAAGCAAAGTACAGTGGCCACTTCTTTAGCAGAAGCAGAGTACGTTTCAGCATGGGAAGCAGCATGTGAGATTGTTTGGTTACGTCGATTTTTACAGGACTGGCGGATTCCTCCAGCAGAAGCTACTTCATTATTCATCGACAATCAATCAAAAATAAAGCTTGCCAAGAATCCAGTTTTCTATTCAAATACAAAGCATGTGGACACCAAGTATCATCATATCAGATCTCTCATTGCAAGGGACGTCATCAAGCCAGTGTTTTTCCCTTTAGAAGATCAGACCTCCGACATTTTCACAAAACCTCTTGGTAGAATAAAGTTTACTAAGTTCAAGGATGAACTTGGTATATGTTGCAATGTATCTTTGGATCATAGGGGGGAATGTTAGATGATCCAAAAATAATTTTTATCATAGGTTATAGTATTTGAATAAAATAATTATTAATTTAAGATATTAAATTAATAATTATTATTCTAGAATATTTAATATATTTGTGAGATATTTAGAATTAGAAATTTGTTATTAAAAATTAGGACTCTAGAAAAGAGTCATTTCCTAGGCTCTAAGTTAGGATTGAAGTTAGTAGAGTGGTTAGAATCTCATTTATTGTAAATGGACACTTGTTTATTTTCCAAGTGATCCATAACTAGATTAAGTTAGAGCATAGAGCTTATAAATAGGTTAGTTTCCTATTTTCATTGTAATGTGTAATGAGAGAATGTGAGAGTGAGTTTACGTGTGTAAACTCCTGTAATTTGCTATGTAATCTTTTTGCTTGATCAATAAAGTTGTGTGTCTGAGGACGCTTCTTCACTTTCAAAGATTAAATTGTTTGGCTAGATATTTATTCTCCAACTATCAGCATGAAATTTAAAACATGAATGAGTTAATATTAAGCTGTTTGATAGTCATGGATTGTGGCATTCTTGACAAGCTAGACACAACCTACACATTATTTACCCTAACATTTTTTCTTCATTCACTGGGTGCATTTGAGCTTGCTGACCCTTTAAATTTTCTTTGATAAGAAAACTAATCTACTTCTAACCTTATGAATTCCAATGGCTCAGATTAAACTGATGAGCTCATTATTATTCTCTACCTAACTATTGATCTGCCAAGATTAAATTGTTTGGCTAGATATTTATTCTCTAACTATCAGCATGAAATTTAAAACATGAATGAGTTAAGATTAAGCTGTTTGATAGTCATGGATTGTGGCATTCTTGAAAAGCTGGACACAATCTTATTTTTCAAAGTAAAGTAAAAAGTAGTGGCATTTGAATTTTCATCACTTTCAGGATCTATTTTTATTTATTTTTGGTGGGGTTCATACCTTATATTATTTTTTGATCTTTTTCTTTTAGTCCTTTGATTTTTATTTTAGGACTTACCCTCTTTACATTTTTTAATATGGGAAAACAATTTGTGGAGCGAAAAGTATGCACAATATTATGAGACTAAAACATATTCAATTAAAAATTATGAATCCTATTATTATAGGACGCTAACGGTGGCTCCACTTGGGGATGGCATTTCCTCATGAAATGTCAAGAACTTTAAGATAAGTGGCCTTGGAACTTTGACTGTGTTTGCCTTGAAATTGTTTTCTGAGCTCTGCTTTATTCATACTTATGATGTTATGTCTTTCAAATCTTAGGGCCTTCTCTTCGGGCTTCAAATTTTCAAGAAAAACATCCAATCCAATCTAGTCTTTGCAATGGTATTTTGTAATGTTCCAAAATTTTCCGACAATAGTTTGGAACGTTAATTTTTGCTAATTTCACTTAGGAGGAGAATAAATGGGTAAGGAGGCCCATGCATAATGATATTCTCAATAAAATTCCTCATAGTATGAAAGGGGAAAATCTTTGGAGCTATTTTTCACACCCTCATGTGTGAACAGGGTTATTTATAAAGAGGCTTGGTTAAGTCTGACCAAGTCAAGAGCGTTGGGCCAAGAGGTGGAGCACACTTAGAGAAGAAATGCAGTATGAATGAGGAAAGGGTTATTTGGGTGGAGGAAACCATAATAGGAGTGGGAACCATGGAGAGGGGCTTTCACTTGTTTAAAAGGAGGACAAGGCAACCATTGTTTCTCATGCTTGTGTTTATTCATCTCAATTGTCCATTAGACAATTGTGCATTCTTTGCTGCTTAGCAAGAATTGTCGGAGGAATTCCTTTTTTGGATTCCTTCTCCTTCTTGAGAGGTCTCTTGAGGGACTTTTCTTCATTTTCCTCACATCCAGGCTTGAGGCCAAGAATCCTCCATCAAGAAAACATTATTTTTGCAGCAGATTAATGTTGTGTTGCTGGGTGTTGGAGTGAGGGTTCACTACACCATCTCCTTCAGCTATTTTTCAGAGGAAGAGACTCTCTTCTCTTTGAGATATTAGATTGGAGGAATCCTGAAGCTCATTGAAAATATTTGGCATCAAGTCTGACTCATTCCATTTCCCTATAGCGTAGTTTCATCCAGTGACTTCGTTATTCTAGAGGAGCATTTTCAGTAGGGATTTGCAGATACATTTGCAGGGGAAGATCTTTGGTGAAGGGATCAGCAAGATCCATTGAAGAAGGCATATTCATTTTGAGCATCAGATTCATCCATCTCCATCCAAATCTATTTCTGAGTTGCTAGTGCTACCCAACAACTCTGGCATTTTGCATATTTTTTATTTTATTTCCAATCCTTCCAGGATTGACAAGAGGTAGTCTTTGGGAGCTGATATCTTTACTCTCATTGTTGTATTGGGCCATAAATTTGTTTATCTATGTATTTTACATATGTAGCATGAATTTTCTCTATAAAATTTCACTTTCATAGCTTGAGATAACATGTATAGCAGTATTTCATCATGGGATATGCACTTGTTCTTTGAGGCTGAGAAGTGTCTATCTTGAGCATCCTTTATCCTCAACATCTTGTTTTCATTTGTAGTTTCTATTATTTAATAAAATGGCTATGGTTTTCTCTCATGTTTTATGGTTTGAGTGTTACTGCTGCACCATTATTGTGCTGGCTTATTGCTGGGGCTCCAACATAGGAAAATCTTGAGATATTCTCATTGTTGTAGCATTTTCCTCAAAAAGGATTATTACAGTGGTATCAAACCATGATCTCTAGCCCAGCCAGTGGATCTCAGTCATCATGATATCAAGGAGAGAGAATATGAGGACTCTATTATATGGAGAAAAGAGGGAAGAAGAGCTTACAAATGTTCTACCAAAATATGTACAGAACATTCATGAATAATTTGAGAAGCTAATGAGGGAGATTGGTACAAGGTCTCCAAGAGGGTTTGAAACTGAGTCAAACTCTAGATTTTATTGTAGGGGATGTGAGCATGCAGCTACACCCTATGATATACAGCACAGTCACATGGCCATTTTTTCCATGAGAGAAGAAGAAGAAGAAGAAATGCCGAAGAGAGGAACCCTTAGAGGTTTCTTGCATGAATATGAATCTCAAACTCAGGAGTTTAGAGTTAATATTACTTTTCTGGAGTTTTGAAAGATCATGGTGTGGAGGAGCAAGAAGCATAATGATGATATATTTATTCTATCTGTCTTTGATGGTTCCCCTACTTGTTCATCCAGGGCTTGGATAGAAGACCTAAAGACCTTTTTGCAGTAGCATAATATTTCTAGAGATGAAGCCATCAGAGTAGCAGCGCTGCACTTGGGAGTTAAGGTCTATGCATGGTGGTTATTTGAGTCATTTACTTTGAAAAATGAAAATAACTCTTCATATGCAATGTTCATTAGAACTTTAATGAAGAGATTTGGTAAGAGGAATTCTGAAATGCATGTACAAGAAACAAACACATTAAGACAATCAAAACCCTTGCATGTAATGAAGAGAACCATAGACTCAGAATCACTGCAGAAAGCTATGAAGGAGGCTGATATCTTGCATGATGCCTTGTTGGAGGCAAGATCTTCATTTTTGGCACAATGAGGCAAAGAGATCCTTTTTCCAAAGGATGATCCAATCATTGGAGGGTTTCCCACTCATATTGAGGAAGCTGAGGGCACCAACACTATCATTTCTAGAGTTGATCTAGTACCTCATGCAGAGGAAGGAGGAGCTCTTGCTCCAACTAGATGGATTCTTGCAGCTTTGCAAGGAATTCCTCAGGATCTCATACATGGAATTCCAAGCACAATCAATGAGAAGCATGATTGTGCAGCACTGCATCTAGAAGAAGGAGGAAGGGAGGAAGATTAGCATCATGTGATGAGAGGTACACACCCTTCTATATTTTACAGAGCTAGTGAAAAGAGGAGGCAAACTGTATTGCACTGTGAGAGCAAGGGAAATATTGCCTAACCATATGTGCAGTCCACTCTTGACATAGATGTCTCACTACATAGAGGCATTCCACCAGGGAGGCCACCTGATCTATCATTGATGGGAGACATTTTGTCTTTGGATTCACTACTCTTGTATTTTGGAGAGGTGAATAGTTTGGAGAAGAAATTTTGCATGAGGGATGTCAAGGTAGCAGAGAACAGCACGAGGAGAGCTACACATTCCAGATCACCCATGTTGTCTCTTGGGAGGATTGATCCTTATTGGAGATCTCAGCTCTTAGTAGAGTACTCCAAGGATCTTGGTGCATGCATGATTCTAGATGACTCAGATAGAGATGATGAGTATATGGTGGATGATGTGGTCATATATTCACATGGCAGAGTCTTATTGACTAGATATTCTAGTCTCAAGGAGAAGTTGCTGCATGCAGCACATGAGGACTTATTTTCCATGCATTGTGATGAATATCTGACCTTGGTAGAGGAGTTCATTTGGGAGGGCATTCAGTAGGACATATATCAGCATAAGAAGAGACACAGAGCCCAGATGATGATGATGAGGATATCACAGCCACCTTCTTACTCATTGGGAGTAAGGGAGTATTTTTAGTTGATTCGTTTCAGCTCAAGTCTTCGAGTACATGATGGAGAATGTACAATTTCACCTTATATTTTGTACTTCTTATCATTTTATGAGCAGCATATTGTACCAAGGAGGACTATTCCTTCTTGCATATTTTATTATGATGTACTTGAAGCCATTTGTAGCATTGAGATTGGCTATCTCATTGGTGGTTTGTGGGGAAAGCCACATGATTCTTGGTGTGCACCATTGGCACCAAAATGTACTTTAATGTTTATGTTTTGTAAAATGATTGTGGTAGAATACAAGTGGATGGGAGAGCACTTGTTTTAATTTGATTTGATGCAAGCAAGGGATGCATTGCGCTGGTTCCTTGTGTGGGAACTTGATCCACTTTCCAGTTTTCATATGAAAACTTGTTTCTATTGGTCTTTGCTTCCACGTATTGCTAATATGTATATATTCATGGGAGGTTTTTATTGGAGAGTGGGCTTGAGATTGAGGAATCCAATTGGGAGCATGATTCTCCCTACTATACATGTTTTACCTTTCAGGATGAACCAGAGGCCAACCATGATTTCCACATTACATTTCTTTCCTTCTTGTGGGAGAAATCACTTCGCGAACTTGAGGAGGCATTCCATGGATCATGAGGAGATGGAGGAGTTAGCACAACCAAATATTTTCCCTTTGCGGTTGAGGGTAAATTCAGTTATGAGCCAGTCCATTTATATGAGAAAAACATATGGTGAGAGTATTATTGATTTGCATGATGATTTGTCTATATACATGGATCTCTTAACCATATATGTGCAGGGATTTGCTCAAAGAAGGATTATTCTTCCTTCTAGATTTGATGGTCTACATGAGGCCATTATGGATGATCACTCCCTAAGTGAATATGGGGAGGAGATTTCTTGTGGAGAACATACTCACATTGCACATGACATCATTCACCTTCTCTAGGATATTGGGGAAACAAGAAAATGGTGGGGAGGCCACCCATCATTTTATTTTCTATGGCAGTGGAGAGTCAAACTACGTTGGCTTCATTTGAGGGACCATTGTCCTTCTCCTTTACTAAACATGGCAGCCAGTATGATTCTCCTTATGGTTCCCTTGGTTGATATTGCTGGAGATTTCCTTGGGAGCATGACTGGAGGAGAGACACATTGGGTAAATGTGTCCTTGGAGGGAGAAAACTCCCACACACTTTGCACAACATGTTCTAAAGGGAGCATGGGAGATAGTATTGCGACTACAACAGCTCATTTGTTTCATGATGAGGTGAGCCATATGAGGAATAAGATGCCATATGATGATTAATTCCAGCTCATCCTATATGGAGAGACTTGGGCCAGCATGATTTTTAGCATTGGAGGAGAGGTCCTTGGGGATCTTGTCTTCATCTTGCCACTTGAGGGAAAGTATTTTGCAGCCCAGGATCAACACTTTCTCTACAATTATCATGAGTGGAGAGAAGGATAGTGTGGGGTAGGATACCTTGCCTACCATGATCATATTTTCATCCCACCTACCTTTCTGAAGCCAAAGGTGGAGGACAGTTTCCAGGAGTTGCCTAGTTGGGAGGTGACTCATTTTGCATGGATGATTGCTTGGGGATGGAGCATCCACATGAGGGAGATATTCCTCAAACACTTCAAAGAATCCATGCCTTGAGAGGAGGTTTTCCAGTTCTTTCCTTGCAGTTTCTTGACCACAAGCAACATTTGGGAGGGGAGGACTGTAATGTTCCAAAATTTTCCGACAATAATTGGAACATTAACTTTTGCTAATTTCACTTACGAGGAGAGTAAATGGGTAAGGAGGCCCATGCATAATTGTACTCTCAATAAAATCCCTGATAGTATGAAAGGAGATCATCTTTGGAGCTGGTTTCCGCACCCTCATGTGTGAATAGGGTTATTTGCAAAGAGGCTTGGTTAAGTTTGACCAAGTCAACAGCGCTGGGCCAAGAGGTGGAGCACATTTAGAGAAGCAGTGTAGTCTGAATGAGGAAAGGGTTATTTGGTGGAGGAAACACTAATATGAGTGAGACCCATGGAGAGGGGCTTTCATTTGTTTAAAAGGAGTACAAGGCAACCATTTTTTCTCATGCTTATGTTTATTCATCTCAATTGTCCATTAGACAATTGTGCATTCTTTGCTCCTTAGCAAGAATTGCCGGAGGAATTCCTTTTTAGGATTCCTTCTCCTTCTTGAAAGGTCTATTGAGGGATTTTTATTCATTTTCCTCACATCCAGGCTTGAGGCCAAGCATCCTCCATCAAGACAGCATTTTTCTACAACAGATTAATGTTGTGTTGCTAGGTGTTGCAATGAGGGTTCACTACACCATCTCATTTAGATATTTTTTAAAGGAAGAGTCTCTCTTCTCTTTGAGATATTAGATTGGAGGCATCCCGGAGCTCATTGCAGAGTTTTGGCATCAATTCCAACTCATTCCATTGCCCTAAAAGGCAGTTTCATCTAGTGACTGTGTTATTCTAGAGCAGCATTTGCAGTAGGGCTTTGCAAATACATTTGGAGGGGAAAATATTTGGTGAAGGGATCAACCTTTCACTTGAAAGATCTATTGGAGAAGGCATATTCAGTTTGAGCATCAGATTTAGCCATATCCATCCATTTCTATTTTTGATTTGTAGCTACTACCCAACAACTCCGACATTTTGCAGATTTTGTATTTTATTGCCAATCCTTCTAGGATTGACAAGAGGTAGTATTTGGGAGCTGATATCTTCACTCTCATTGTTGTATTGGGCCATAAATTTGTTTGTCTCTGTCTTTGACATATGTAGCATGCATTTTCTCTATAAAACTTCACTATCATAGCTTGAGATCACATGTACATAAGTATTTCATCATGGGATATGTACTTGTTCTTTGAGGTTGAGCATTGTCTATCTTGAGCATCCTTTATCCTCAAGATCTTGTATTCATTTGTAGTTGCTATTATTTAATCAAATGGCTATGGCTTTCTCTCGTGTTTTATGATTTGAGTGTTACTGCTGCACCATTATTGTGCTTGCTTATTGATGGGGC
Source organism: Pinus albicaulis (assembly GCA_034641835.2). NCBI lineage: Eukaryota > Viridiplantae > Streptophyta > Pinopsida > Pinales > Pinaceae > Pinus > Pinus albicaulis. Next base: position 33,802,676 of record CM076578.1, read on the forward strand.
TCCAAATTCAGAATATCTTGAGATATTCTCATTATTGTAGCATTTTCCTCAAAAAGGAATATTACATATTTACAATGTGAAAAGTAAGAAAAGTGAACTAATGTTTATTCTGGAGAAAACTAATTCTTCAACATCCTACCATTGACTGGTCCACCTGGTAGATCTGATCCATCTAACTCCTTCAAGAAAAATTCATTAGATGAATGGGGCTTTCCAAATAAAATCAAATTTAACATGTTTCCATTTATCTTCTCTTCTATAATCTCATTTGAGTACTTTGTCACCTATGTAAAAATTATCTTCTTTTTTTTTCTTGTCAAAAATCTTTTTGATTTTATCTTGGATCACTTGTTATTTGACATAGACTTATTCCCTGGTTTGCTGCAAGTGCATTGTATGATTTATCCTTCTCTGTATATCATTGGGTTCTACTTGCAGCTCCTGAATGATTTTCATCACTGACACTACCAAAGAGGATGGGAAAAAACATCCATCCCATATACTATTTGATAGGGAGAAGTGCCAATGGAATTTTGTTTTTGTTAGTCCGTCTACCCATAAGGCATTAACTAACCTTTTATTCCAGGTCTTTTTGTTGTCTTCTACCAATTTTTTGATGATATTAATGAGGCTTTTGTTTGAGGATTTTGCAAGTCCATTACCTTTAGGGTAATAGGTAGTGGAATGGCCAAGATTGATGTGGTATTGTACAAAACTCAATCATTTTCTTAGATTTGAAAGCATTTTCATTATCAGTAATGAGCTTTTGTGGGCATCCAAATCTATAAAGTATATTATTTTCAAGGAATGAGATGATGATAGAATCAGTGGCTGTCAAAATCCATTTATGCTGGGCTGAGGAGTGCTGGTGAATTTCACCAATGAAGTCTAAACCCCATTGCTGAAATGACATTTCTATAGAGATGGGTTTGAGGGGTAAAGGTAGTAGCTTTTTCTTCCCTTCAAAGATTTGGAATTTGTGACAGGATGTCACATACTTTCTAACATCTGCAAAAAGAGTGGGCCAGTAAAAACCTGCCCTCAAGATTTTATCAGCAGTTGATTTCCAGTAAAGGTGTCCTCCACAGTCACCTGGATGAAAATCTTGCATAACTTTATCAGCTTCATCTTTCAGTAAATAGTTTAATATAATACCACCATTATCTTTCCAAAATAAAGAATTATCTATGATAAAATATTTCATTTCCTTTAAATTTAAGAATCTACCTTTAGTTCTAGACAAACCAGGAGGAGCTCGTAAGTTTAGTAAAAAAAATATGATATCTACATACCAAGGTGAATCTAAGAAAAGTTCAATGATCTGTGGAGTCACCTTCTCTTCCTTATCATCTAATTGAGAAATAAAAGCTATATCTAAGGCCTAACAATTCGATTCATCAATGAGTTTGGCTAAACCTTGGCCTCTAATGAGTTTTGTAGGCTTTATTCAATGTAATATTCCAAAATAGTGACAATCCATTTGCCTCTCTTACCATCAAGTCCATTCTGAGTCAGAATGTCCTCTACTACTGAATTAATTGGGACATATGCAATAATATGTGAGTATAAAATGTACAGTTTGAAATTTTTAATAGCCTTGACTAAAGCAAGTGATTGTTTTTCCATTATGTTGTACTTTACTATTGCATCTCTTAAAGATTTGTTGAAAAAAGCAATGGGTTGTTCGTAACCCTGATCATTCTTTTGTAACAAGACTGTTGCAATGGTATGTTATGATGCAAAAAAAAATATATATATAAAATATTTTTTGAAATCAAGACTTGTTAGGAACGATGTTTTTTTAAGGGCTTGTTTGATTGATTCAAAGGACTGTTTAGCCTCTACTATCTATTTAAGTGTTGAATCTTTCTTTAACTTGTTATTCAATTCACTTATTAACTCTGCTAAAATTGAAATTAATCTTATAAGAAAGTTTATTTTACCTAAGAATGCATATAATTCCTTGATGTTTCTAGGATGACTTATCTTCAAAATGGCCTATATTCTAGCTAGATCTATTCTAATTCACTCTTTTGATATTATGTGTCCTAAGAATTTACCTTCTTCAAGTCCAAAGAGTGTCTTTTTGGGATTCAAGGAAATACCAAGTTTTCTACATATAGTGAACACTTGTCTCAAATGATCTATATGTTCATTGTATGTTTTTGAAAATAATGTTATATCATCTAGATAAATGACAATAAAATCATGGATTTCTTTGCCAAAAGCTATGTCCATAGCTCTTTGGAATGTAGCTCCTGCATTCATCAATTCAAAAGGAATTTTCAAATACATGAAAGTACCCCAAGGAGTTATAAATTTTGTATTTGGTTGGTATTATAGTTGAGCTAATATTGATTATATCCAGAGAATCCATCAAGCAATGAAATCTTGGATGATATTACTACCCTCTGTAAAATATGGTCCATTTTGGGGAGAGGATAGTTATCTTTTAGTGACACTTTGTTTAAGTTCTGGAAATCAACATAAAGTCTAATTTCCCCTAATTTCTTCCCAGTGGGAACTAAGTTTGAGACCCAATCAGAATATCTAATAAGTGCTATGATTTGTGCTTCATACATACGTTTTACTTATTTTTCAATAAAATTCATAAGAACTGGATTTATTCTCCTAATATTTTTTTAAATTCTTTCTTATTTTCTTTGATGGGTATTTTATGTTGTATGATGCCGGTGTAATAAGATTTAAGGTCTTCATAACTCCATGCAAATACATCTTGAAATTATTTAAACATAATTATGTATTTCAACTTTTCTTCTGGGGGTAATGCTTTGGATAATTTGATGAGCTTAGGCGTTTCTTCTGTTCCTATGTTACATTATTCTATGTCTGATTTTTATGGTTCCATTTTTGGTTTTCTAGCTATATCATTTGAGTTGAAAATATTTTCTAATGTCGCTAATCCCTTAGGAAAAAAGTTATTTTTAAGGTTAAAATCTCAAAATCATCATTTTCTACTTATTATATTTCTAAATTTTCTAATTTATCTATTTCTACTCTAGTGAATTTAGTTGCTTCAGTTAAATCTAAATTATTTACATCCATCTCACTATCTATTATATCATCTAATGTACAACCATTATCTATGTTATATTTTTGGAATTCTCCCTCTGCATTCATAAAATTATAGATTTGAGCATCTTGTGAAAAAATATGCTAATATTTCAGGCTATCTAGTATAGTAGGTCTATGTCTTACCTTTGCAGTGTACTAGTGAATTGGCTGAAAAGGAAATCTGCATGTACTGGAAAAAGTAGCCAAAATGTGTACATACATGTTCTGCTTCCTTGGAATAACGGAAAAGTTAGTTTCAAGCATATCTTTAATCATATCTAAAATGGTTTCTCTATATTGACTTAGTCTAACATTATTCACAAGATACTCTCCTTTCATTTGTTTTATGATGAATTCCAAGTCTCCTAAGATAGAAACTCTCTTGGCTCCATGTTTTCTAATAATTTGCAGTCCTAAGATTAAGGCGTTATACTCTGCCATATTATTTGTACATTTAAAGTTTAACCTAAAGGCATGACCTTTAGAATGATTATTTTCCATGTTATGAATCCAAACTCTTTCCCCTGCTCATAATTCTATTTACTGAGACATCAATGCCTAGGTGTGACATAGATTCATGAGATATATTGTCACTATCAACTTCTTTATGTTTATGTTTTACAACTATATTTGTATCTTTTCCTATGTTTGAATTAAATAAAATGAAATAATCCATATCAGAGTGTACAGAATAAATAGGATAGTTCTGTGGTTATTCTGCACTACTTACCATGTATTTCATTAAAGTTTCTCTGCAAATCATTTTGGGTTGACCAAATACTGAAATTGTGGCATATGATATGTCTAATTGTAGAGATCCGTGCAATTTTTTCTCCCCATGAGCGATATAATAGCATTCCATACTTTGGAGGGATATCAACAACTACAATGTCCATGACAATACTCTTACCTAAGTATTGGACTAGAGTGACACACAAGTCTTTTATTAAACCAAGACATTTAACTTTACTATAATCACAAGAGAAAAGATCTTTGTATGGTCGAGTGATATCTAGATTCAAAGTTTCCATGATATCTTTTGGCATTAAGTTGTGGGATGCCCCTGAATCTAACATAGCATTGTGTAAAATATTATCATGAATACTCAAGCTAATGTTAAATGGAGAAACAACACCTTCTTGATGTTTACCATTTACCTCAGGACCAAATAGTAATTCTGGTTGGTCATCATTCAAATTAACAAAATATTCTCCTTCACTTATGTTTAGTGTTTCAGTGACATGTGATTTGCATAAATCATGTTTTACCAACTCTGTTAAAGGAATTGGTATTTTCCATTTGGCTATTTCAATTTGGATGTTGAATGGTAACTGATTTTTTCCTAACTGAGTGATTTCATCTTTACCAATTGCAGTTTGAGTTTTTATCTCTTCTTTATCTACAGTTGGTTTTTCAGCTTTTGTTTCCAATGTTTGTTATTTTCAATCTTCTTATCTGGGACAGTTTGAGCAGCAGTGGTAGTTTTGGCAGCAGCTGTTTTGGCAGCAGTTGTTTCGACATTAGCAGAAGTTTTAGAAGGATTAGTTATTTTAGTATCTACTGAAGTTTTAGTAGCAGTTGAAGTTTTAACAACAATAGATGATTGAGGATCGACATGTGTGATAACTACAATTTTTGGACTGGGTGTAATCTTTGGAGTGGAACTTTTTTGAGTTTCTCTAGGGAGAATTTGTAGTACTTTGGTTGCAGGAGCTCCTACTGTTTTCTTGGTTTGAGTATCGATAGTTTTTTTAGTAGGAGCTTTTGTGTTTTTCTTACTCCTAAGGTTATATTTCTTGTGAACTTCATTAATGGAAAATTCATAACCTTGTTTATAATCAAAATACTCTCCAGATTCTAACTGTAATTATTGTAACATGTATAATTCCTTTTCTTCTTGGGTAAGAAAAATAGTATTATCATAATTTATTCCAATTCAGTTAATCTCAGTGTCTTCATTTTCTTCATTTTGGTGTGAACTTTCAACATAGTTCTTTCGGAAAGGTGGTCTTATTTGTTGATTAGGTGTTGATTCTCTATTTTTACCAGTGTTGGGATTCTTTCTAAAGTTTGGATTTCTTATTTTAGGACCTTGTTGTTGATTATCCCACTGTGGTTTTCTTTCCATATTTTCTAATATATCCATTATTCTTCACATACTCTTTGCTAAAATATCTATCTTACTGTCTGATGTGGATGGTTCATCCTTTGTGGTTACTCTTCTTTCATTTCTCATTCTGTCTCTTTTAGCTAACAAATTTCCTTCTACACTAATTGCATTGCTTTGCATTTGTTCTAATGTTTCTAGGTTTCTTTCTCTTAATTGGTATGACATATCAGTATCAAAAGCATCAAGAAATTTGATTAAAGATAGATCTGGTGAAGGTTTGATGTTTTCTTGAATAAAATTATAGATGTTATTGAACCTAGTACAATAGTCCTTAACTGATTCATTAGGAGCTCTTCTAATGTTTTCATATTCAGATAATATTTGTAAATGATTCTTCTTTTTCTCCCATCTATTGATAAATAATCTATGGAAAGCTTCTAAATCAACAATATGATTTTTAGGTAAATATATAAACCATTTCTTTACATCTCCAGCTAAAGTTTTGGAAAACAGTCTCATTACATCAACTTCATCAATTTCATGCAATTTGAAATAATCAATCATTTTATTAACATGTTGTTGTGCAGTGTATTGAATTGTACCATCAAATTGAAATATTTTACTTTGATAATATTGGGGCATGGCATGTAATTGAGATGGTAGGACTAAAGGGGCATTTCTGGCTTCCATGGCTAAGATTCTAGCTTGGCTAGGAGGTAAATTTGTGGTGCTTGGGGATGAGGTTGAAGTACTTGCATATGAGCTTGGGATACTAGAATATGTACTTGGAAATTATGTTGAAGTACTTGAAAATGTACCAGAAGTGATAGAAGATGAACTTGAAGTGTTTGGAGATGGAAATAAAAATATAGGTTGAAGAAGAATCTTGGGGATGAATGATTCAGTGGAATGAAGTGTAGTGGAAATAATAGATGAGGTGGTACTAAATAAACATGAATTTACAGATTCTGAATGAATGGTAGAAGGCTTAAGGGTATAAGCTGATAAAGCAGTTAATTCAACAGAATATTGAAAATAGGCTTCATTAATATCCTTAATAAAAGTTTCAGTCAAAGCCTCAAGTTTATCAAAAGGTTCTAGAGCTTGTTGATCTGAATCAAGTGAAATAGACTCCTTCTTTGTTTCCATAAATTGAATGAAATTAGGATCTATTATACTATCATAGATGGAACTTTGAGATTTAGTTCTAAACAAAGAGTGTTCAAAAGATAAATAAAATTCAACATCTTGTATACTTGATAATTCTTTGGGGAGTGATTTTTCTTTTATTAATTGACTTGTACTTCCTATACTTCTACTTTTTTTATTTTTTCTTAAAATTCTGTCAGGATCATCAACAATTATAATAGGTTGTGGATCAAGATGAGCCCTGGTATAGTATGTTATTTTGGAAGCCAAAATATTAATTTTTAATGAAAAAATTCCTAACAACCCTAAAACAGCCTTAAGGTGAAAATATCAGTAAAGTATTTTCTTTAAGCTTTATTTTAAAATAAGGACTGATTTCCCGAGAGGAGTCTCCAGTATGTTATCACTCCAATAACTCCTAGGGTTGTTATTCTTTTTTTTTAAAGAAATATTAGAGGTAAATATCAACCAACTTTTGAGATCAGGATCTAGCCTTCCTAATGCTTAGAGAGGGATCTCTCTTTATGATTTAACTTTGTTGTTCTTAGTGGATTTTAGGCTCATTATGTAAGATTCATTGGTTTTTAATCTGGTATTCTTTGGTGGTGGAATTATTGATTCATATGGATAGATGCATGTCTGTTTTCCATTGGGCTATGGATTAAATGTATCAAGCAATAGAGCAGAATCAAGTTCGAAAGGAGGTGTTCACAGGTCAAGGTAACTGAGTAAATTCAAATCTCTTAGGCTAGATGGTGAAATGGTTTTCAATCGATATTGAGGAGCAATTAAGGATTCATCAAACTGGATAATAAAGGAAATGATAGAGGTCAATCAGGATGGGAGATCAATTAAGGATTCTTAGATCTGGATATCAGAAGAAAACATGAAAATGATTTAACAGTTCAAGAAAGAGTTTATTTAAACAAGTTTTGAAATAAAATTCCTGTTATATCATTTAGATTCAGAAAACATACAATTTTATGAAAAAAATTAAGGAAACACATGAATAATAGAAATATACTTGACTGAAGTGGCTCAACACATGAATCATGTAACGAAATGCCTTAATTACACAATTCAGTTTCCTGACTTGAAAATGGTACAATAAATCCTCAGGTTTTAGATTAATTCAACTATAGAAATGTTCAGAAATCCACCATCAATACTTAGAATTATGAAGTATTGATACAAAAACTATTATAGAATATCCTAAAACTGATTGAGGAAGTATTCAAGGAAAAATAAATATCTTCATGCAAGAAGATAGAGACACCTAGGACACTAAATGCTAATTGTACCTCTTTATTTCGATTTGTTGTTTTCTTGTTGATATTTTGCTGCTTTATCTCTTCTTCTCTTGCTCTATGTTGAATCTCTTCTTCATGTTGAGTGTATTTTACGCTTACTTCATTTAACTCTATTTTTCATCTCTGTTTTGACTTTAAATTCTGTCTTTCATTGTTATCTAGTTTTTCTGATACTCTTTAACCTGTTACTATTTTACATGACTTCTCTGTTTTCATCTTTTTCCTTGACTGTCACAGTAAATCATTCAACTTCTCCAAAGCCTCTCCATCTAGTAATTTAATTTTTAACATTCTTCTGAAAATTTCATCACCCTCTGCGTATTTTGCAAATGTAGGCTTGTTGATGAAGAGATGATTTACCTCATGTTGTAGGTAAAAGAGATTTTCAAAACTCTGATATAGTACTTTTCATGTAGTGATTCCTTTCAAGGGGGAATTGTTGGTCTATTCCTTTTCCACTTCTCTGATTTTCTTATCATAGTCTTATGTTTCATCAATATATCATTGATAACCAAAGGATTAGGCAAAATTTTTTGCCTCAAAACATCAAATTTCACCATGAATCTGGTTATTGCAAGGTCCATGGTTTAACACTTGTCTTCAACATGTACCATTAAGTTCCTCTTAGAAATAACCTTTCTTACCTCAAGGATTGTTTCATTTCTGTCACTAATGCTGTAATGTTCCCAATTTTAGCCTCAAGTTAAAATGGAACATTATAGTTGCACATTTTATTTTTATTTAATAAAATGGGGAAGGAGACACCTTAGCCCCTTTTATATGAAGAAATAGCACTCCTCATGTGAAAAGGTGGAGAATAAAGCAACTAAAATAAACACCAAGGGTGTGAATGGAACCCAGCTCACTTGATTAGTCATCTTTGACTAAATTCAACATCCCTGCCCAAGGAGGAAGAGGCTTCTGAGGGAAGCTGCACAGTTTTGGAGGGAAGGCACTCATGTGAGGGTGGAAACCCTATTTGGTGGGACCATGGTGGAGAAGAGTTCTCTCACTTTATATGGAGGATATGGTAGCCCATTTTGAATAGGTTATGGTTTAGAGTTTCAGACTTGGGTCTGCAAGCTTGCATCCCCGAGCTGTTTAGCAGGGTGATGGTGCCCTCAGGAACTAGGGTGTTCCCAGTTGGGAATCCCTACCTCTACCTCAAGGAAGGATGAGGAATTAGCTGATTTTTCTCAATATGGCATTGGTCACAGCTATTACCATCAGCTACAACGTTATTTCTACAGCAGAGAGGACGTTGTGTTGTTGGGGGCAGCAAAGGAGGAACTCATGGAGTCATCTTAGCTAGTTTTCTTCAATGGAGGAGTGATATATTAATTGGAGGAGATGAAAGGAGGAATCACAAGATTTATTTCAGATAATTGGCATGAGGCCACACTTCCATAATCTCCCACTTTGCAGTCCATGGAGGAAACTGCGTTATTTTGGAGAAGGCAGTGAGAGAGAGGTTTCTGGAGCTTCAGAGGAAGATGTTTTTGATGCAAAGGGATCAGCCCTTTTCTTGGAGACATTATCAGAGGAGGTAATATACATTTAATATCTGCCATGGCCTCATCTATATTTTTTATCAGTTGCAGTGACAACTCATTTGTCACATTTTGTGTTTCTTCGTTATTTCTAGCAATCTTCACAGATTGGCTAGAAATCATGCATTTCAGCCCATTTATTTTTGATTGGGCTATTTATTGTATTCCTTCAGCCAAATATGTATTTTATTCATATTCAGCATCTTATCCCTTCATATACACTGTGCATTTGTAGCTACTCTGGCATTTTGTGGATTTGCAGCTACTATGGTATTTCATTGTTGTTTCATTGAAGGCTGGATCTTAAAGTTTGAGTGGCTTTCCCTAAACTGTTTCTTGTATATTTCTCCTGATATATCATAATATAATTATTTCTTTAGAATTTACCTCTGATGATGTATTCAGATTCACATATTTTCAGATTCATGTTCATATATTGTTGTAAGCTCTCTCATTGAGCATTGTTTTAGAGACCTAGATTGGGGAGATCTGAATAACCCATCTAGAGTTATTTCTTTGAGGTCATATTATACATATGAGCTGTATGATGTGTTTCCTAAGGCATCCTAGTATTGGTTTGTCTTATTTTTTCAGAAGATTCCTTATACAACGTCCTCAAGGATGCTGTAGCAGAAATTCCCGAAGTGGAATATTGCATATCCACGGGAAGAGTCTGTGAAGGGCCAGCTAGCCTCGAGATCTCTCCCTTCTTTGGAAGGAGTTATATCCTGTAAATTACCCAACATTAAATCTCCAAAATAGACTTGTGATGTCTCACTGAAGAAGGAATTGGAATATCTTAATATATTCCCGATGGAGCAGAAATTTCCAGATTTGGAATACTACAGTGGTATTAGAGCATGATCTTGGCTCAGCCTATGCCCAATATCTATTTCCATCAGCAAGAGGAGCTTCCCTCCAAGGACAGGAGATTGAAATAGGAAACAAGGAAAAGGAATGAAGGAACAGGAGGTTTCCCTTCTTCTTTTCCAGACCATTGGGAACACCATTGAAGATCTGATGAAAGGGAAAATCTGGAGGAATTTTCTGAAAAGTGTTTGTGGATGGAAGAAGCCCTAGCTATTATCATGAAGGGTGTGAGCATTTAGACACACATGCAGATCCATAGCATAGTACGTTTCCCATAGCTACTGCAAGAAGGGTGGAGGAAAAAAAATTGAGGCCTTTGGCGGAGCAGTGCTGCAAACTCAAAGGTATGATTCATGATGATTGATTTTAGAGTTCTATTTCATGTTCTCATGCAAATGAGAGATCATATGTTGCAGTCACAAAGAGTTTTTCAAAGGGGATTGATGAAAACCAATGTGAAACATGGTGTGACAAAACTTCAAACACTTTGCATGCATGGAGGGGAACCATGAAACAAAGATCATTCCATATTTCTAGAGGGGGAGAAATCAGGAGAATGAATTGCTAGAGGCAAGACCCCCATTGTATGAAGGGAACTCTTCCATTTGTGGGGGTGTGGAGATATTTATCTCTAAGGAAGGCCAAGGCCTCTCATTGAGGAGGAGACACACTCACATGTTGGTAGAGAAGAGGTGCATAGAAGAATCTACAATGCTCCACTATTGGAAGAAGAATAAGATCATGAGGATCAACATGAAGAGATGATGGAGATTCACCCTTATCTATTTTAGATATTCTCTTCACCTAGCAGAGGGACTGCACTGCGCAGAGAGAGAGAGGACCTATCATTCCTCTCATATATTCAATCCACTTCCTATTTTGATGCCTCACTTTTGGAGGCTTTCCACTTGGGAGGCCACATGATCTAGAGATGATGAGAGGCATCATGATTTTTGGTTCACCACTCTTGGATTCTGGAGGTGTGGAGACATCGGAGGAGTCTAGCATAGCACAATGAGTTTTGGGATGAGCACAAGGAGGAGGGATACACCCTCATTTTCAGTACCACCCATTCTCATCAACCTTACTGCACAGACAGAGTTGTTGTATGGATGGAGGATAACATCTTCATGGTGCTGGATGACTGCTTCATAGATTTGGTGAGAGAGAGGTTACTTCCTTTTGGAAGAACTCTTTCATTCTTTGGAGTAGATGGAGGCCACTTATGCTTACATTGCCTAGGATCGGGATATTCTTTGGGGGTGATAGTCTCTCATGGGAGGCTCATTTTCAAAGAGCACTATTTCTATTTGAGCATGAGTAGCTACATGATGGGCATGAAAACAACTGGGAGGATGAATTTTGCATGAGGGGATTTCAAGGTATCAGGCAGCAACGTGATGGAGCACCACATTGCAGAACACCAATGTTGTCTATGTGGGGAATTGATCCAAGATGGAGGACTAAGCTTTGGTTGAGAATTCCCCAAGATCTTAGTGCATGCATGATTCTTGGATGGCCTTTATGGAGATGGTAGATACTTAGTGGATGATATGATCATCTATCATCATGGCAGACTCTTCTTGACTAGATTTTCTAGTCTCAAGGAGACATTTTTGTATGCAGCATGTGAGGACTTCCTAGCTATGTACTTCGATAGATACTTTGCCTTGCTAGAGGAGTTCCATTTGGAGGGCATTCATCATGATCTTCAGCAACATATGGATGGATGCATAGCCCAGCTGATTAATAGAGAGGTTGGCACAACCATTCCCTTACTCACTGGAGGAGAGGGAGAGCATTCAGATGAGCCATTTCAGCTCAAGAGCTCTAGTGCATGATGGAGGAGGTATAATTTCATATTTTGTATTGTACTTATTTTAATTGATTGAGGAGCATCATGTCTCAAGGAGGCTTATTCCTTCTTGAATTTTTCATGAGGATGTACTTGCAGCTACTTGTAGCCTTGATTTTTCCTAATTTTGTGATGGTTGTGGGGGAAGCCACATGCTTCTTGGTGTGCACCATTGGCACCAATTTGTATTTTCATGTTTCATCTTATGAGGAGATGTTGTGGCAGCAAAAAAGTGGTTTGTATAGCACTTTTTATTTGAGATTTTGAGGTAGGCCAAAAGGAAATGCGCAGAATCCATGAGTGGAACTCTGAACCACTCTCCGGTTGTCATTTGACAACTTGCTTTTATTGTGTATTTCTCCTTGTATTTCTGATGTTGTACACTCATGAGGAGAATTATTTGGAGAGTCTTTTATGTACATCCCATTGCGAGCATGATTATCCCCATTGTACATGTTTTATCTTGCAGGAGATACCATGGGAAAACCATGATTGCCACATTGCTACTTGTCTCTTCTTGTGGGAGGAACCACTTGGAGAATTTGCAGAGGCATTTCATGGTTGATTTTTCTTGATGGGGTAGCTTGGGCATTCTTGCAGGACATATTTTTCCAGCCCAAAGACAAAGGCAGCCCCATATGAGAAGCATATGGAGAGAGGGCCATCATGGGAAACCAAAACAACTCTCCATTTAGCCCCAAATCATTGCAGATTTTAGGGGTGATATTTTCATTTGGATGATTGCATGGATGAGAGGATCATTATTGGGAGTAGAAGTTTCCCATGCATATCATCACTCCTACCTTAAGGAGGCCTTAGCACAGCAGGAAGGATTCCACTACACCTTCTATCTTTCCATGATGGGCATTGTTGACAGCATGCATACTTGGGAGAGAGCATTGGAGGACAGATTCATTGCAACATATTTGAGCAGTGGTGGGACCATTGATTATGAGGCCACAAGAGAAGAAGGAAGATAAGATTTTTCTCTCTCTATGCAGTTGCTTGAGGGCACGCAACATGTGGGAGGGGAGGACTGTAATGTTCCCAATTTTAGCCTCAAGATAAAATGGAAAATTATAGTTTCACATTTTATTTTTATTTAATAAAATGGGGAAGGAGAAACCTTAGCCCCTTTTAGATGAAGAAATAACACTCCTTATGTGAAAAGGAGGAGAATAAAGCAGCTGAAATAAACACCAAGGGTGTGAATGGAACCCAGCTCACTTGATTAGTCATCTTTGACTAAAGTCAACAGTGCTGCCCAAGGAGGAAGAGGCTTCCTAGAGAAGCTATGCAGTTTTGGAGGGAAGACACTCATGTGAGGGTGGAAACCCTAATTGGTGGGACCATGGTTGATAAGAGTTCTCTCAATTTATATGGAGGATATGGCAACCCATTTTGAACAGGTTATGGTTTATAGTTTTAGACTTGGGTCTGCAAGCTTGCATCCCCAGGTCGTTTAGCAGGGTAATGGTGCCCTCGGGCACTAAGGTGTTCCCGGTCGGGAATCCCTACCTCTTCCTCAAGGAAGGATGCGGAATGATATTATTTTCCTCAATATGACATTTTCCACAGCTACTACCATCAGCTACAGTGTTAGTTCTGTAGCAGAGAGGACGTTGTGTTGCTGGGGGCAGCAAAGGAGGAACTCATGGAGTCATCTTAGCTAGTTTTCTTAAGTGGAGGAGTGATCTGTTCATTGCAGGAGCTGTAATGAGGATTCTCAATCTCTATTTCAGATCAGTGGCATGAGGCCACACTTCCATCATCTCCCACTACGCAGTCCATGGAGGAAACTGCGTTATTTTGGAGGAGGCAGTGAGAGAGGGGTTTCTGGAGTTTCAGAGGAAGATGTTTTTGAGACAAAGGGATCAGCCATTTGCTTGGAGACATTATCAGAGGAGGGAATATACATTTTAGATCTGCCATGGCCTCATATATATTTTTTATCAGTTGCAGTGACAACTCATTTGTCACATTTTGTGTTTCTCCGGCATTTCTAGCAATCTTCATAGATTGGCCAGAAATATGGCATTTCAACCCATTTCTTTGTTATTGGGCTATTTATTGTATTCATTTAGCCACATATGTATTTTATTCCTATTCAGAATCTTATGCCTTCATATACACTGCGCATTTGCAGCTACTCCGACATTTTGTTGAGTTGTAGCTACTATGGTATTTCATTGCTATTTCATTGAAGGCTGGATCTTAAAGTTTGAGTGGCTTGTACCTCAACTATTTCTTGTATATTTATGCATATATATCATAATATAATTATTAATATAGCATTTCCCTCTCATAATGTATTCATATTTGGAAATTTTTAGATTCATGTTCATATATTGCTGTAAGCTCTCTCATTGAGCATTGTTTTAGAGACCTAGATTGGGGAGATATGAATAACCCATCTAGAGTTATTTCTTTGAGCTCATATTCTACATAGGAGTTGTATGATGTGTTTCCTAAGGCATCCAAACATTTTTTTGTCTTATTTTTGTAGCCAATTCCTTATATAGTGTCCTCAAGGACCCTGTAGCAGAAATTCCCGAAGTGGAATATTGCATATCCATAGGCAGAGTCTGTGAAGGGCCAACTAGCCTCAAGATCTCTCCCTTCTTTGGAAGGAGTTATATCCTGTAAATTCCCCAATATTCAATCTCTGAAATGGACTTGTGATGTCTCACTGAAGAAGGAGTTGGAATATCTTAAGATATTCTCGATGGAGCAGAAATTTCCAGATTTGGAATGCTACAAATGCAAATTTCTTCTAATTCTTTTTTTTTTTTAGAATTAAGAAACTTAATGATCTCCATGACCTCTTCTGGCTTCTTACCAAGTTCTTCCTTGAATTTCTGAATGGATTTACTTGATTCCTTGATCAGATCCTTCTGCTCATAAATAACTTGGATAGATGGCCAAATATTATTGACAGTGTCAATGATATTGGCCCACAGCTGCTGCTTTTCTAGGGCAAGTGGTTCTTTTAATGTTAATTCTTTCTCTAACTCTTTTAATTTGTCAGTCAATCTATTTGAATTTTGTGTTTCATTCTTATGCATGATTTGAACTAGCTTCTTTTTATCCTCTACACTTTTCATTTGTTCTTTAAGTCTATTTATTTCATTTGTTTGGATGGACATGCATTGCATTGCTTTAACTAGTTTACTAGCTTCATCACTAGGATGAGCTATTGTTGTTGTTCAATCTGTAGCTGATGTAGTTGCTGATGTTGAAATTTCTATGGCTACTCGAACTACTATTGCCACTAGAGATGCTAAATTAGAAGGAAATGTTGTAGCAACTATAGGAATAACAATGATAGGGATTTCTTCCATGTTGGCCTTTTTATCCTGTACCAATTTATCCATTTCCTTCTCCATTTCTTTCAGTTGAGTTGTCAATTGAATGATGAGATTAATCATTTCATATTTTTGCCCTTCACCCTCCAGAACTTATTTTTCTTGTGGATGGTCAGTAGGAGGAAATTTGAGTTGCTTCGTCAAGGCAACAATGTCTATATTATTTTTCTTGATGAGTTCTTCTGCAAATTTAATGTTCCTGGGATCATATCATACCTCTATGACCAATTATTCTAATTATTTGATTCTGTGGTCCTTGGTTTGGGAGGAAGCCTTCTCTAGCTTTAACTGTCCTCTGATGTTTTGTAGAGTATTTTGCAATTTCTAGACACTCATAGCATTATTGGTCATGGTAGAATATAACATTTCACCAGCTTGATTATGAAATTATATTTGGTCTATAGGATGAGCATATTTGGCTTCAAATTCAAATCTTGTCTTCCTGTAATCTGTTGATGACTTTGAATCCTGTATTGTGGGTTGCAAGAAGGTCATCTGCATCTTCCTTGTCTTGTAGCCAAATGTAGAAAGGAACCTTTTTTGGTCACTAGGTGTTTTCTTCCAATATTGGGCATAAGTGACTGATTTTAATGCCTCATTCCTGAGTTTTATTTCCTTGTACTTCTCCTCGATATCATGTTCTTTATCTACTAGTTTACTTGATGAAGACACTTCAACACTATGCTGATTTTGAATTATTTGAGTATTAGAGGTTCAAGGCTGGTGAGTTTCCTCTGAAACTGTTGTAGGTGCATTTTATTTAACCATTGTATCTTTATTAATAATTTCAATAGTATCAACTTGTTCATTTATAGGATTTATCTTGGGATTCTTCATGTACATTAATTTGAATTTGGTTTCTATAGTGGTTTGAGCTGAATATGATCCTTCTTCTCTTGGCCTTTTGGATTTTCTATCTTGTGGGGCTGGAGTCTGCAATATGGAACTAGTATCACCTTGCTTCTCTACCTCTTTCAAAGTATTATCCAACCACTCTGACTAGTTGGAGTACTTTTCTATATTTGGTTTGGACTCCTGGATAAATGGGGTGAATTTAAATTTTATTCTTAGTTTGTTGATTACTCCTAAAGGTTCATAATTCCATTTGAAACTTTCATTGAACTTGAATTCCTGTAAATAATTTTCTGCCTATTGACCAACATGTCTATTGTTGCAAATAAAAGGACTAGTCTATTTTTTCATATTAAATTGTGTTTTCTTCTTTGCTGACAAAAGAATCACTTCATCCGAGTTTAGGATTTTCTTGATATATTCAAGTGAAAATAATGTCACTGGGAGGTATTTGGGAAGCTTATATGGAGTGAGTTGACATCCATACACCCTAATCTCAGTGTGGTTCTGGTATAACTACTAGTCTCATGTCCTACTGTGTTCAGAAAACTCTAAGACTTTCTTTATTTCTTCATTGACCGTAGTTTCACTTCTACTGCTCAGCATATTGACAATTGGTTGAATAAATGAATCAATGAAGTTGATGTAGGTAAAATTTGCGGAATATTTCTTGATCAAGGAAGTCTAAAAGACAATTAATTGTGGATTATCCACAATGTCTAGTTTTTGAAGGCTAACTGCAAACCTTTCAGTTTGGAAGTATAAAAACATGTGAAACAACACTGATGAATACTTGAAGACTCCTTCTTCAAGTAATTTAACCATTTTCTCATGAATAGCATCTGATAAGTACTGAGAAAAGTTAAATGTGAAGGATGGAGGCTGTTGTGGACAGAAAATGGAAAGAAAACGTAGGATTGAAGCATCTACATATTCATGTATGAAATAGCCTAGAATGTAAGACAACATTGTGACAATCTATCTTATTCTTTCTGAGAAAATTGAGGCTGAATAGGGAGGGTTTCTCTTTTGGGTTTCATTTGATGAAGGCAAGAAGGTTTGGAAGATCTGAAACCTCTTTGGAAATTCAAGTTTTAGATATAACTCAGTGAGGATTTCAATTTACATAGGGGATTAATCAGGCTTAGGTTTAATTTGAAGCATTTGGTTTATGGATTTAGCAGTCACGGTGAGAAAAATTTCCTTCTTGTGGGTTACTAGGGCTCTTTCGTTGGGAAGGTAATTGATTTTACATAATTTTATGATCTCTAGAAACTTGAAAGTCTATGGGAAGACATATTTAGGAAAAATTTATTCCCAAACATGGATATCATCAGCCTTGTCCATGAATTTATCATGGCTCCAACAATGGAGCTCAAGGAGGTCGAAATTATTGATAGGGTCACTGATTTTGAATTCTTTATCTGCAAGGGGGTTAAGTTCAATGTCAACAATAGGAGGCTGCATGGGATTGATTGTCAGAATGACTTGGGAAGCCATAGATTTGTTTATTTTATTTAATTTTATTACTCTGTGGCTTAAGAAATAAGATCAGGTCGTTAGGAATACTATGAAAAGATTATTAAAGTCTGCAGAAAGAGTTTGGGAGGAAACAATGGCTTTCCTTTGGTCTGCAAAGATTTTAAACTGGTTCAATTGATTAAATTATTAATTTCTTGCCAAAGTACAGGTCTCGGTACTTAGGAATACCTAGAAAATGAAGCTTTGGTATGTAGAATGAATTTTGGAAGCAACTGAGGCTTTATGGTAGCGAAATAGGCCTCAATGGTCTTTATAACGCTTAAACCTAGAGTCGACAGTATTTCTGGTAGAAAAAAGCCAAAATTCTGGTTAAATTTGATCTTAAAATCGTCGGCAGAGCTATTTTAGCTTGAAGATAGGTCGGCAAAGGCTCTTTTTCGCAAAATTCAACAGAATAATGGTGAAAAGAATTTAAAGGTCAGTCTTATTGTTTTTAACCAACATTTATTAATCATATGGGCACGGAATTGAACTTTCAAATAGTGGTCGGTTTCATTATACAACTCGGATGGGATTATAGTGGTAATCGCATCATAAAAAGGGGGTGGGTGGTATTATGCTAAGGAGTGTGATTAAATGTAGGGCTACCACATAGTAGGGGAGCAGGGTTTCAAAAATTCTTATTTCTCAAGCCCTCAGTGGTGTTAAAGGTTGGGCTATCGAGGCTGCGATAGGTTCTATTGACCGTAGGATATGAAAAATTGTGATAGGATGGATGGAAAGTAGGGGGTGTTTTGATAGGCGGGACTTGGATTTAAGTCGTGCTATGGGTATTATATATAAAAGTTTATAATATAAGCTATATGTTAATGATATATGGGATCAGGAGTAATACATGAAATGGGTTTATGTAAAGTGGGACCCGGGTTTATATTATAATGTGGAATTAATATAATAAAGGGATAAGTTAAAATAATAGCGAGAGGGGTTAATATATGTGTGGGAGTTAATATAATACGGGGTGAATGAGTATGATGGGGGATATTTAAAAAATAGTAAGAATAAGTAAAATAACATCGGGGTGGGATTTTTCAATGGGGCCAAAAATTATTTAATACTTAGGATAAGTGTTTTTTAGTTTGTTTTAAATGGAAAAAAGGAAATTAGTACGGGGAAATTATGTTTTCAAAGAAAAATGTATTTTTAACTAGGGAAAGTGGTTTTTTGAAAGGGAAAATGAGTGATGTAAGGGGAAAACGTTAAAATGAAAGGATAGGGATATTTTTACAAGGAAAATTTCCTTTTTAAGAGTGGCATTAGGGTTTTAAAGAAGGGGAAATGACTAATTGATGCTTTCCACACCTTGTGAAATAATATATCTACCCATTATTTACCCTAACATTTTTTCTTCATTTATTGGGTGCATTTGAGCGTGCTGACCCTTTAATTTTTCTTTGATAAGAAAACTAATCTACTTCTAACCTTATGACTTCAAGATGACATTTAAAACATGAATGAGTCAAGATTAAGCTGCTTTATCATCATGGATTGTGGCATTTTTGACAAGCTGCACATAATATTATTTTGCAAAGTAGTAAAAAGTAGTGGCATTTTTATTTTCATCACTATCAGGATATATTTTTATCTCTTTTTGGTATGGTTCATACTTTATATTCTTTTTTTTTCTTTTTCTTTTAGTCTTTTTATTTTCCTTTTAGGACTTACCCCCTTTAAATTTTTTAATATGGGAAAACAATTTGCAGAAAGAAAGGTATGTACAATATTACAAGACTAAAACAAAGACAATTTAAAATTATGAATCCTATTATTATAGGACACTAACAAAAGTGAATTTTGTTGTTTTCCAAATTTTGATTCTGTATATATGTTTTCTCATGGATTAATTTAGCCAAAAAAATACATTTATTGGATTTTCTTTTATTAATATTTTGAACCAAATGGATATTTTGCAAGAGGATTTATATTTTAATATTGAAGCTTCATGTAAATTAACGATGATTTTCCAAAGAGCTACATATTAATTTGAATGCTTCGCTGCCTAGATTTTCTAAATCATAAAGCTCATGTTTTTTTTCCTCAGAAATTTTTTTATAAATTTTATTCAAAAGAAGGAATGGAAATCACATTATTTTTTCGCTCTAGGCATGTTTACAAAACAAGATGAACATAAAAGGGTTTTTCATTTTTTCATCTTGATACATATGGATTAAAAAATTCATAGTTTAAAGCAAACAAAACCCCCTTACATTCTACTGTTGAGAACCTAATATTATCTTCTAATGATAGGTGCCAAAAGTAAGTCTC
Source organism: Pinus albicaulis (assembly GCA_034641835.2). Taxonomy (NCBI): domain Eukaryota; kingdom Viridiplantae; phylum Streptophyta; class Pinopsida; order Pinales; family Pinaceae; genus Pinus; species Pinus albicaulis. The sequence goes on from CM076578.1 coordinate 33,822,619, forward strand.
ATGACTGTCTTGAGAAATATACAATGCAAAATCATAGAAATGATAATGAATCCTCAATAATAGCCTTCAAATATAAAAACAGAAGACCTTGACTGTGTCAAGGCACCAGAGATAGATTTTTCCAAAATAGATAATCCAGCTTCAACATGTTGACCTCAAACCACCATATTGTGTTCACATTATACATGAGTGTGTGATATAACTACAAAGAAGGATGATGTTTCTTTTAACTGATTTTCCAAAATATTTCAGCTGAGTACATTGAATTTTAATCTCCCCCTTCATCCATTTAAGAACCAGGTAGTTCCGATATACATGCAGTCTGCTAGCCATTTATCCATGGAATTTTTCAAAAGAATATGAAGGACCATTATTTCAGTGTAATTTTTTGACCCAATTCCCAGACCAATCTTGAATGTTATTGGGGGCTCCTTAGATGGGAATAAACAACCTCTTGTATTTCTAAAATTGTCTTGTCCTTGTCTAGCACCATCAAATAAAACTTGATGGAGAGGATTTGTCAATATATATGTCTCCCACCTGCCATGGTTGTCTTATATTTTAAGATGTTTTGAATTCTTGAAAAAATCCATAGACCTTATTGCAAATCTTGGAAGTAAGAATTTGTTTCCCTTCAAATATCTGGCATCACATTCCAGCCAAATATCCTATTTAGCAGAACATAGAATTTCCCTAAAAAAATTTAATTCCTATTTTTGAAACCATAAACTAAGGCATTCTTCAATCGATGTACCTCTTCAAGCATTGTCCATTCCAATTATTTTTTCTAGATCTTTCTAAAGATATTGAGCATATGGAAAATGAATAGCACTCCTGACACTAGGTCCTTGTCTTCCTCTTTTTGTAAACCTTCCCATTGTTGGAACCTTATATTTCATTGTGAGCCATAGGAATATTCTTGTTTATTAGGCTTTAATTATTTATTTATTTTTATCCACCATCACATATCTTGTCGACCAAAAATATCCATTAAAGATATATAACCTGAATTTATAGTGTACATACCTATAACGTTATTTTTAGCCCACATCAAGGAAGCTTCTCAATCCTTCCATTCACCACCCAAATTGATAGATTCTGTTGATTCCCAACCCCACTTCCAAATATTTGTGGCATTAGTAGACACAATTTGATGTAAAGTAAAAAATACTTCATTTTTTATTGTGAAAAATGGTTTATCAGGTTACGACATAGAATAATTTTTTCACCACATCCTGTAATTGGATTTAAGTCAATCCTTACTTTCTTCTCATAGCCATTTTTCAATGTAGAGGAATTTCAAACGATAGGAAATACTAGCGGCATGCTTTTCTAGTGATTTGAAATATTCTTATTACTTTTCTAAGGAGACCTTATCTAGTCCAATAAATAAGCAGGGGCTACATACTTCTTCACTATTAATAATTAATAAATCTATGAAGGTTTTCCTTTTTAATTAGATTCCAAGGATGTTTTGCAACTAGAGCCTTTCAAAATACTTTTATTTTCTTCAAACATCATCTTCCTTATTTTGGGGAAGAGCTATGGACTAATAACAAGCCCAAGGAATCTCGATTACCACCACCTTCACCTTTACCACTTCACAAGAATTTTCAAGAGTGTTTTCTAATTCTTTCAAGTGCTCTCTTTGGGACTCAAGCTAGGGAATGCTAATATAGGTGGATGGCTTCTATGATAGCCTTGTCAAGGGTTAATATACACATCTAGAGAACCATCTGTTACAAAAGAAATGAATTGTTTTTTCTATTTTTCTAGACAACCATCCTTAATCACCTTTTATGTATCCATTTATATTTATAATGAAACCTAGGTATTTGAATATTTTTTGTAAGTCAAAGCCTAAAAGTTAATAATGCCTACAGGAGTTATTTGGAGTTCACATTCAAACCAGTGTTGAAAACATCACATTTTTGAAAATATCATCGAGGGTTTGGAAAAGAAAATATTGAGGGCATTAGAAAAATATTGCAAGAAAAATAAATACAAAAATGATGATCAAAGTAAAAAATGTACATTTATGCACCTCTGCAGGTGAGTGATATTTTTGTTTTTTGTGTGGTAATATTGTGATATTTTGGGGGATGAAAATATCATAATATTTGTGGGTGATATTATCGTTCCATTGAAAAAATTGGAACATTTTGATGTTTGCAGCAATGATTCCAACCATTAAAACTAATGTATGACCTTTGTACATTCATCTCCATAGCCATAGCCACACAATAGAGATTGATAAGCTTTTGAAAATTCAATCTCCCCTCTTTAAACCATCAAAGAACAATAATATATCATCGGCAAATAACAAATGAGTTAAAAGTACATTTTTATTTATTCATTTTGACCCCTTTTAAGAATACCGATTTTTTTACTTCCAAAATTTCTTGATAGAGCCATTCTTTGACCAACAAAAATAGTAGGGGTGAGAGTGGAAAACCCTATTTTATACCCTTTTGAGGTCTGAATAATGCATAGTTTGCTCCATTGATGAGCATAGTAGAAGAGGCATTTATAACTTATGACACATCTCATAATTCACTTGATAGCCAGATAATTAAGCCCATATGTATTAACACCATCATGAGATATAATTAGTTTGTCCTGTCATGTTCTTTGAAAAGGTCCAACTTGATTACCAAATTTTTTCCTATCTATGTTGTGTGAGTTTATAGAATGCCGGGGCTATACCCATAAAGACTTCTAGCCAACCCATGAATATCTCTCCAAAACTGAAATTCTTCCCTTGCAACTATCTGGGAGCATACAATATTGTTTCTATTGCCTCAATTCCATGTGCACAAACATGGTCCATAGATATTTTTCACACCCCACATTGATGGGCGTGCAATGGAGCACAAATTCCATTATAATTCAAAACTAAGATAATTTCTGAGTGCACATTTTTTTTGAAATCCCCAATTCAAAGACATCCTCAATTCCCTGTGCACAAACAAGGTCCAGAGATCTTTTTCACACCCCACATTGATGGGTTTGAAACCCAGCACAAGTTCCATCATACTTCAAAATTGAGATAAATTTTGAGTGCACATAGTGCTATAATGCTCAATTCAACAACATTCTCAATTCCTTGTCTATGAATAGGGTAAAAAGATCTTTTTCGCACCCCACATTGATGGGTGTGAAACCCAGAAAAAATTACATCATACTTCAAAACTGAATAACTTTTGAGTGCATATTTTTTCAAATGGCCATCATAAAGACTTCCAACCCATGAATATCTCTCCAAAACTGAAATGCTTCCCCTATACATTACTAGTTTTGCTACCTCAAATTTAATTCAAGTGTTGTAGGATAAGGTAGAGCCCTTTTCATAGGAGGAAATCCATCCTCATAAATTTTTTCTCTACATGAAAACATAGTGCTGGAATCCTCAATTCCCTATGCATGAACATGGTCCATATATCTTCGTCACACCGCACATTGATGGGTGTGCAATCAAGAACAAATTCCATCATACTTCAAAACCAAGATAACTTCTGAGTGCACATTTTTTAAAATGGCTATCATAAGAACTTCCAACCCATGAATATCTCTCCCAAGATTAAATGATTCCCTTGCAACTATCCGGGAGCATACAATACTAGTTTTTCTTCCTCAAATTTAATTCAAGTGTTGTAGGATAATGTTGAGCCTTTTTCATTAGAAGAAACTCATCCTCATGATTTATGTCTCTCCGTGAAAACATAGTGTTGGAATGAATATCATCAACCTCACCATCATCTATCAGTCCCTCACTAACAATGCCATTTTTTAGCTCTCCACTCTTATTGAAAATCAAAATGGATTTCTTGTCTACTCCTCCCTCAAAGATGTTGACAAGATTTAACCACAAGTGTTTGCTTCAGTCCTACCAAAAAATTCAACTATATTGTTTCTATTTTGAACATTCTCCCTTTTTCTAAAATTCGCTTGTTCACTGTTGAGTTCACTATTTAACTTTAAAAGAGTAACATCAAGGTGGAGTGGTGTCTGAATGTGGACCTGGACATAAGGTAGTGACTCCTTTTTCAATGATCAAACTAAATTTCTACCAAAGGATGCTCAGGACAGGGCCATTCACCATAATTCTCGACCCTCATTTTCATCCTGCTTTATTTTTCCATGAAATTCTTTATCATAATAGTTGTAGGTGTTATAAATAGGAGAACCATTGAAATAGACAACATACGATTTTAGACTATGTTTCTTGAGAAAAGCGTCTAGATATAATTCTACATCAGGGCTATCATGCTATAGTCCCCCTAGATCTGCAGTACCCTCTCCAAATGTACCAACAATGTTGTCTCTTTCCAATTATATGTTTCCTTCTCTAACTAAGATAGCAACAACTTCTTCAAATTATGGCCTCAAAGATTATTCTATAAGCTTGTAAACAAATTTGATTTTTTTTTTCTTTCATCAAATGTACCATGCAATGTTGACTCCTCTATCCACTTACCCTTTTCCAACCCTTTCAACCACCATGATTTAATAAATATCCTAAACCATTAAGTAAAATTTAAAGCTAGACCTAAAGCATTGCCACAATGTTCTCTCTTCTTATGCCACTGAATTCAACTGCTTTGTATTTTGGAAGCAGTTTTCATATTATTTTTTTATTTTGACCTTGCGACATCTTACATAATTTATGTAACTCCTGATTATAAAAAGTCACCCAACACCAACAACATGAGATTTTTCTTTCATTCAACCTATAACATGTTGCATATTTCTTCATCAATGCTCTTCTTCCAATGCTATCCACGTATGACATTTCCTTTGCAATATTGGATGCATTTGCGAGTTATAGGCAATTTATAAGCTATAAACATCTTCAGTGTTTCAATTCTAATCGAGTATTCAACTCAACATACTGATTCTCTTATATGTAACTATTTTTCCCTCCACCCACTTTTCATAACTTCCATAACAATTAGGTAGGGACCTCGAGCTTCGATGATGTTTTCCTTGTTTAGTAAAAGATTGTCTAGAATTTAATTTATTGAAAGTTGTAGAATTTAAAATCTATGAAGTTTCATTATATAATTTTTAAAAGTATAGTTCTTAAAGGGTTCTAGCTCAATGGAAGAGCACCTACTTTACAAGTAGGAGGTTGGTGGTTCGATTCCATCATTCCATCGTGCCCTGATATTCATATGGAATGGAGGTGATTAGTTTTTCGTGACGGAGGATATTTTGACCATCACCAATGAACTTATGGTGATATTTTTAGACCCTCACCAAAATATGGAATGGTGATGGTCAACGAATGCCACCATATATACGCATCAATGATGATGATGATGAAAGGTCTGTCACCATAAATCGTTGTTGTTGATACAAAATGGTGAGTGTCGTTGTTTGTCATTATGGTCATTAATCATGAAGGACCCTGAAGTCACCAATGAGCTTATCGTGACATTTTTTGACCAAGTGAAAGTGGAGAAAAAAATTGAAATTTCCACATGATTTTGCATTGATGTGTATTACATGAATTATCATTAGGGGAATTTTGAGGTATAAAATGGGACTCCTACGCAAAATTTACAACCAAAATAAAATTTATGAGAACCAATAGGATTGAAGATGATGATGTCAACCATGGGGGGAGATTCACCATTTTTTGAGTAAAAAAGTAAAAATATTTTAAAATAATAAAATAATAAAACTATTTTTTCAACTCGTATTTTCAACTTATCTCCTTAACGGTTTACTCAAATTTTGAGTGGGAGCACTCTTTGGATGAAAAATTTAATTCCTCATCCAAGGAGTACCCATATTGTACAATTTTGATGCACCCTGCTACATGAAAAATGAAAAATACATAAAAAATGAAATTGCAATCACGTTTTTCATGCATTTCTCATTTTTCGTGTAGCAGGGTTCATGAAAAGTATGAAACATGTGTACTATTTGGATGGGGAATTGAATTTTTTATCCAACGTGTATTCCTTCTTGAAATTTGAGTAAAACCTTAGGGAGATAAGTTCAAAATACGAGTTGAAAAAGTAGTTTTTCTTTTTTTCCCTCTAAACTTTGATGATGTAATAAAATCTTGTTTTATTATTTCCACTATTATTTTATAATTTCTTTAGGAGGTCCATTTTATACCTCAAAATTCCCCTAATGAGACAGAAATTTTGTGAAAACACTTTTGGTTTCCACTCATGTAAAAAATATTATGTACAATTGTCATTAAAAGTAATTATGGAAAAACATTAAAAATTATTGGGATGAGGTTGGACATGGATTCATTATTGTGAGGAAAAGTTACTTGTGAAAATATGAAACTCATAACTATGCATTTATTTGCCACTAATATTCCTATTGACTTAATATCAAGGTGGCACATGAATTTAAAAATGGATCATGGGCTCATAAGCAAGGACAAGGTCATCCTGCTCTTGTGGGGTCTGTTCCCATGGTCAACATGCAATAGGAAAGGGGAAAACACATAGTAGAGAAAGGGGATATAAATATGAATATGAAAAAACATCTAATGAGTGGAAATGTGAAGACATATGCACATGAGGAAAGACATATATACATGAGTTATGAGAGTAATTTTTGAGAAGGAGAGCATATGATAAGAAAATTTGACAATACCCAGAAGACAAGTAAGCACATGCACACATGGGAGATTCACTTCGTTGAAAAATAAGTAGCTGGAAAATTTTGCTATAACAAGAAGGAAAAAACTTAGGAGAGCTCAAGAAAAATATTAGGTGTTGGTTCAAGGGGATGGAAGTGTGTTTGATAGAAAGAAAAAGAAAAGAAACAAGTGGTTGTTTAGTAAGAGGAACCATAATGGGTTCATAAATATCTTGTTAGGTTTGCAGGTGGAACCACTATGTGATCTTTGGATTCTTGTGCCATTTTATTGACTAGTTGGCATACATTTCCCTTCAGCAATTCACTCCTTAGGATATAACTATACCTTGCAGGTGGTTAGTTGCAAGCACTATTTCAATGTAGTTAGCCTATGATTGGGTCGAGATTTGAAGTACCTACCTTAGTTGTTAGTCATTCCTACATTAATAAGGAATATATTTATTCCGATACATATGGTGCCATGGATGACTAATTAAAACTCCTGAAATATCTAGGTAAGAGTGTCTGAAAAATTATATGTCCATGGTTGTCCAACTAACTTATGTATCTATGGTGAATATAATCTACATAGGATATATGGTTGCGACCTCTCAATCTATTGAAATTTTCCTAATATGTCTATTATGGAGGGTTTGAAACACATCTGAAAACTAACTTGTTACTTCATACATATCAACACCTTATACATTATTATGTTGGGTGGTTAAATGTTATAGCCATGTTTGTGGGACATCTCTTTGATAGATTCAATTATGTGCTATGTGAATTGATTAGTCCCACCTCTTCATGATTTTTAAGATTTTTGTTGTTAATACTAAGTGTTTCTTTAAATATTCACTCATGATCATGATAAATCTATTTACCTATGTGTAGTTGTTATATTAATGGTTTACAATGTTATTACATGTATATTCGTAGTTTTTATATGCCTCAACTAACTAGTTATGGTATGTGTTTTTTTTAATGTTCCATGTTGTGAATATCATGGTTCACTACCTTGGTGAAGGATGGAAACTCTCTTTGAGAGGAGCAGGTAGTAAATTGCATGGATATGTGAGGTTTCTCGATTGGTATGATATAGTATGTGGTTTCATTTACTTTAGATATTCACCAAGAGCAAAATTATTTCCATTTCCATGTATGGATAATTGATACATTTAACTAGACTATTATGGTGTGCGGAATCTCGTGGATTCGATGTTGCGATAATCAAGGATTTTGTTTGTAAAAATGATAATTAATATTTATGTTAAAACATTGTATGTGTAATGCTTTGTATTATAATGGATTTCTGTTGTACATGAAAGGTTATTTACCTTTTTCGAATCACGTTCTAATAGAGAAATAATGCAAGGTACTTTGAGAATATTATCACAATGTTTAAATCAATTGATGATGAAATCTTTTGTTTCTGTAAGTAAGATTACAATGTTGTTAGTGATGGATTGACTTAGTAAGTGGCCTTATACTTTTGTGAAATAATTTTATATATGATTAGAAATGGGTTTAATAATGTTTTGTATGAGGATGTGTTTCTATGATTATTAAGGTTCTAGGCAAGGCTAGGCTTCTAGGAGAACCCTGGCACAATCCTTGTAATTCTTGAAAAAATATAAGTTAGAACAAGGTAGAAATATTCCTTTTATCTGGATCCTTGAAGGTAGTAACAAAAGCATTGTGTCTGGGTGAGATGTAGTGGAGAGATTCAGATACATCCTAGTATTAAGATATTTATCAGGAATCATGCACTGATCATCATGGAGGGGTCAAATTCAATGAAAGTATGGATATATGTTCCACTATGAGTTAATGAGGAAAGCCATCCTAGAAGGGGTCCAGCTCAAATTTAGGTTAAATCCTTAGTGGCCTAGATGGGAAGGATTAATATATATATATGTGTGTGTGTGTGTATATATATATTAATCCTTCCCATATATATATATATATATATATATATATATATATATATATATATATTGTCATAAATCAAAGAGCCGTTAGATGCACTGGGACCACCCATAATTCACAAAAGAACGAATGAAATCATGAAATTACTTAATCATGGGATAATCACAACTAAGTTGCTCAGTCTCAAAGTTTAGCATGCATATTAAGTGTTAATAATAGGTTTAGTGGCTCATCCCGCACTATGGCCATCATTGGGTGGTAACTCTTTAGAGGTTGGTGCTACTAATAGTAAGCGTGAATAGAGTCCTTCCCATCTCTTGGTGTTGAAATTACCATCTCGCCATGCCTAATTTTTATACGGGCCTCTGTCACTCCTTAGCAGTATGAGGTGATGGCTTGATGACATTAAGGTGTGATGGGAATTTAAGCGTGGACACTATAGAACTTCATCTAAGGAGAAATTGTCAATTTTCATGGACGATCAAGACCCGATAAGTCACTTTGATAAAGCTGAGGTGGTGTGCTGTAGATTGCGGCAGGCATGGACGTGTGTATTGTGACATGTAATTTTCGTTGATGTTGATCAATGATATGGATAATTTTTTGATGTGGAACATTTTCAATGTGACATGTGGTAGGTTTGAATGGCCTTTTTTTGTGGCCATAGGGGAAATTTCAAATGATACGTGGCACCCATAACAGATGATAGGTGGTAAAGCGACATCATCTAGACATAAGTGTTACGTCAATAAGGTGGCAGAGTGTATTTGGGGCGGTTGTTAGGAGGCATAGCAAAAATATTCCTGTCAACTAACATGACTAGCACCTTTCGTCTAGCTCCACAATCTGTCATGCACTTATTCAGTTTCAGTGGGATGGTGCTGGTGTGTTGATGTAGCAAATACCACATGTGATGTGGCAACGCTATGTGTGCTACTTTGTAGGGCTTGTGGAGATATTGATGATGTGATAAGGTAGTTTAAATGATTGAACATTAAATTTCCATAACTTATAATTTGGGCATCAAATCGAGAAAAAATTATATTATGAGAAAAATTTCAACACAACCAGTCCACCAGTGGTATCATAATGTGGTTCCAATAAATTTTTAAATTGATGAAATTTACAGCACCATCTTTATAATGATACCATGGATGTCAGTTTACCCGAATGCAACACCTTCCCTACAACTTGGAACACTCTTGGAACACTCTAAGGGGGCAAGGAAGGCATTACATAGTGGTATGAGAGCATCTAGGTTCAACACTTGGGTTTGATGTGATCAAGAATAGATGAGTAAAAAGTTAAGGTTCTAAATTTTTTAAAATATTTATTTAACCTTGCTAGCTAGTATGGATATAAATTTTTTGATATGCTCTTTTGAATTCTTAAAATATGTAATGACGATAGAATTTGACTAGTAATTTTGTGTTGAATGCATGTTTTGATATCATAATTGTGAGGTAATATAACGGGCGATTTTGACATTGTCCTCCCACACATTTCCATTGCCATGAAAACAAGAACTTGGGTTGAGCTCCCTCTTAACAATTTGATCTAAGGAAATAATGTTGTAAACTAATATGTGGAGATTGATCTATACTAGGAGAATGTGGCAGAAGATATGACAAGCTGTTATATCAATGTAGTCGCTAAATATTGTTTTGATTGAAACCATGAATGATACGATGTTGTGATACTACATAATAAGATGCAAAACCATATCTTCAACTAGAAATTAGAGATCAGAGCAAATGTTATGAGATATGCCTCCTATCTTACCGAATAAAATTTTTATTAACTTTAAAATCTTTAACTTATAAATTAGAAGAATAAAGCATTTTTATTATAAGCTTAAAACTAAAAGACCATTTCTACTAAAATATTTTTTTAATACTAAAATGAATTCTTAATACTTTTATAGTAAAAGATAATAAAAAAATGTTCAATAAAAAAAAATATATTTCTATCAAGTGAGATTTTCTGTTTTGGATAAAATAGGCAAAATCTCAGTAGGTGACAAAAATTAGGAATTAGTTCCTAGATTAGCTCCAGTTTGTTGGGAGGGAGTTAATGCATCCTAAATTTGAGTTGAGAGGATTTATGAGGCTGTTAGATTCTCCTGCTATATAACAGGTCTCCATACGTTTGTTTTGGAGAGAGTGTGTGTGGGTGTGTGAATTATGTAATCTCCTGTTTGAATTAATAAGATTGCCAATGCCATGTTGTGTGGACGTAGTGTTGTGTGGACGTAAGCCCAGGAGGTTTGGGTGAACCACGTTAAAAACTCGTGTCTTCTTCTTGTGCATGATTTAATTTTGTCGCGTATTCTCGTGGCTTCGATCTTCAACAAATGGTATGAGAGCATGTTGGAGTTTGAGCGCCGTCGTGTTTTGAATTGAGTGCCGCGCGGGAGCGCCTCAGCCTCGCGTTAGTGACTCCATAAGAAGATGTCGATTCTCCGAGTTCTTTGGTCATTGAAAGTTTCATGATTAGCTTCGGTGCACAGACAATGCACAGAGGAATTATGTGGGCGTGAGGCAACAATTGTTTAGTTGAGCAACGACGTTGACAGCGTTGAAATTTAAGTCCTGGTTTATGCCGTTGAACGCCATTTATAAATCTGACAGTCTGACAGTCTTGTGGTGCGAATTGCTGAGTTGCCGGTGCGTACAGATTTGATTTACTGCCTTTGATTTCAAATTAACACAGTCAGCCCGGAACCGAATGGTGATCGATTTATTCATATGCCATTTTTTTTAAAAGAAAAAAAAATCGATTTTTTTGAAATTTATATGCCATTATTTATTAAAATCGATTTGTGTTAAATCAATTATAAGGTTTTAATTGATTTAAGAGGAGTTGGCATATATATTTTTTAAATCGATTATAATGGTGGCATGTTTTTTGTTTAAAAACAAAATCGATATGGTAATTTTTTAAATCGATATGTTAAATCGATATGTTAAAGCATATGTTGGCTATGCCTCATAAAAAAATAAATCGATTACATTAAAGAAAAGGCTTTATAAAAGTTGAAAACGTTTTGAATTACCATTGCATATGGTATGAAAGAAAAGTTTTTTTTTAAGGTGAAGTTTTTTTTTAAAACATCGATTTATATAAATCGATTTGAGGGCTTTGTATGAAGTGAAAGGCATTTTTTAAAGGCAAAGGTCAAGGATAATTTTTTTTTTTAAAAGGCAGTGAGAGGCACTTAAAGGAAGGCAAGGGAAATTTTTTTTTAAAAGGCATTTTTTAATTAAAAGGGCATTCTTTATTTGAAAATTGGTTCTGGAGATTACTGTGTTTTTTGCTGAAACAAGATGGCGAAAACTCAAAATGCCCGGTTTGAAATTGAGAAGTTCAATGGCAAAAACAACTTCGAGATTTGGAAGGTAAAGATGCATGATCTCCTGGTTCAACAAGGCGTGGCAAAAGCGCTGTTGGGGAGGAGCAAAAGGCCTTCTTCCATGACGGAGGATGAATGGGATGAGTTGGATGACAGAGCTCTGAGCGCAATTCGGTTATGTCTGGCAGATGACGTTCTGTTCAACATTGTGTCAGAGAAGACCGCCGCAGGCTTGTGGATCAAGCTTGAAAAGCTCTACATGACGAAATCTTTGACAAATCGGATTCTCCTGAAGCGACAGCTTTATGGTTTGCGGATGAAGGAAGGTACCTCGATTACTAACCATCTGAATGTTTTCAATACTCTATTGGTACAATTACAAAGTCTAGATGTAAAATTTGATTCAGAGGATAAGGCAATAACTCTATTGTGTCCATTGCCTGAATCGTGGGATCACTTTGTTACTTCCATAAGCTTCAGTAATGCAGCTGTTCTTGAGTTTGACGATGTGGTTGGAGCCATGTTGTCCGAGGAGACGAGGAAGAAGTCGAATGCTGACACCTCTACATCAGAGGCAATGATGGCTAGAGGTCGTTCTAGAGAAAGACGCTCAGGTAAGCGCAGCGATTCGCGTTCAAAGTCGAAAGGGAAGAAGAGCAAAGTGAAGTGCTGGTTTTGTGGCAAATCGGGGCACTTGAAAAAAGACTGCTGGAAGAGACAGCAAATAGAGAAGAAAGGAGACTCTTCGACAGAGAAGAAGGAGGCAAATGCGACAGATACAGGTTCGGCATCTGGTTCAGGTATGAGCGACGAAGTGTTGTCTGTTAATATGTCAAATCATGATCAACATTGGTTGTTAGATTCCGGTGCATCAAACCACATGTGTATTCATAGAGAACGGTTTAAGACATATAGATCAGTTAATGATGGAGTCGTGTACATGGGTAATGATGTCACATCTAATATTGTTGGGATAGGAAGCATACAACTGCAAATGTTTGATGGCACAACTAGAATATTAACAGATGTGAGACATGTTGCAGACTTAAGGAAAAATCTAATTTCTTTAGGAGCATTGGATACGAATGGATATAAAACTATAATTCAAGGTGGAGTTATGAAAATCTATAAAGGTATTTTACTAGTAATGAAAGCTAAGAAAGTAGGAAATCTGTTTCAGTTAGAAGGAAGAACAGGGTCAGTTCATGTGTCTACGGTGTCTGAACATGAAAGTAGTTCCATTCGCCTATGGCATCAAAGGTTGGGCCATATGAGCGAAAGAGGGTTGAAAATTTTGGCTGATCGCAAGTTACTTCCTAATCTAAGGTCTGGAAAATTAGATTTCTGTAAGCATTGCTTGTTTGGAAAACAAAGTAAACAAAAATTTAAAACAGGCAAACATACTAGTAAAGGCATACTTGATTATATTCATTCAGATGTTTGGGGTCCAGCCCCTACTGCTTCATATGGTGGTTCGTCGTATTTTGTATCATTCATTGATGACTTTTCTAGGAAGGTGTGGCTCTACATGTTGAAAAGGAAGTCTGATGTTTTTTCAGTTTTCAAACAGTTTAGAGCATTGGTAGAAAACAGTACTGGTAGAACAATAAAGTGTTTAAGAACTGACAATGGTGGTGAGTTTACTTCCAAGGATTTTGATAGCTATTGCAAGGATGCAGGGATCGAGAGACATAAGACCACGGTTTATACTCCTCAGCAAAATGGAGTTGCTGAACGCATGAACAGGACTCTTCTAGAGAGAGCAAGGAGTATGCTGAGTAACGCCGGGTTGCAAAAGGAGTTGTGGAAGGAAGTTGTGGCTACAGCTTGTTATGTGATAAATCGGTCGCCATCAACAGCGATAGACTGCAAAATTTCGCAAGAGGTATGGAAAGGACACCCTTGTGACTATTCTAAACTCAGAGTGTTTGGTTGTGATGCATATGCTCTAGTGCCTAAACATCAGTGAACTAAGTTAGATCCAAAGTCTAAAAGGTATATCTTTGTTGGGTATGGTGTTGGAACAAAGGGATATAGATTGTGGGATCCTACTACCCGCAAAATCATCATCAACAGAGATGTAAAGCTTGATGAATCCTCTCTTGTACAGTTAGATGTAGATAGAAAATTGAAACAGGATGATGTATTTGATTTTCAGCACATTCAGTTTGACAGCACTTCTAATGATAGTCATGATGACCATAGTTCATATACTAGTCATGAACAGGTTTCAGAACATGAACAGGGTTCAGGTTTAGATCATGAACAGGTCTCAGATACTGATCGGCAAGAAGTTCCTACAGATGGTAGTCAGCCAGAAACATCCTTAAGGAGGTCGACAAGAATCAAACGGCCACCGAGAAGGTATGATGATTATGTTACTTCAGTTGCTTTGACCGCTAATGACAATGAACCTCTGTGCTATCAGGAAGCAATAGAAGGTTCGAATAGTGACAAGTGGAAAGCAGCCATGAAGGATGAAATGATGGCCTTGAGTAAGAATGGCACATGGGATCTGGTTGAGCTTCCGAAAGACAGGAAAACTGTGGGGTGTAAATGGGTTTACAAGCTGAAATGGGGTGTGAATGATACGGAGGACAGGTACAAAGCGCGGCTGGTTGCAAAAGGGTTTTCTCAGAAAGCAGGCATAGACTTTCATGAGATTTTTTCACCAGTTGTTAAAATTGTTTCAATTCGAATTGTGTTAGCTTTAGTTGCTTTGTTTGATTTAGAGTTACAACAACTAGATGTTAAGACTGCTTTTCTACATGGAGATCTAGATGAGGAAATTTATATGGAACAACCGGAAGGGTTTGTTCAGCATCGCAATGAGAAATTTGTCTGTAGGCTCAAGAAGTCATTATATGGCCTGAAGCAGTCGCCTCGGCAGTGGTATAAGAAGTTTGATTCTTTCATGTTGAGTCAGAAATATGTTAGAAGTGAATATGATCATTGTGTGTATTTCAAGCAATTGGAAAATGGCATGTTCATTATCTTAGTGTTGTATGTTGACGATATGCTTTTAGCAAGCAAAAGCATTGATGAAATCAACAGGTTGAAGACTCAGATGGCAAGGACATTTGATATGAAAGATCTAGGAGCAGCAAGACAGATTTTGGGCATGGAGATTTTCAGAGACAGGAGCAATGGTAAGCTGTGGCTATCACAACAAAAGTATGTTGAGAAGATACTTTTGAGGTTTGGTATGAATAATGTGAAGCCTGTGTCAGTCCCTTTCGCTTCCCATTTCAAGCTTTCTTCGGGTTTATGTCCTAATACAGATGAAGAAAAGGAATTTATGTCTCGAATTCCATATGCTAATGTAGTAGGGTGTTTAATGTATGCGATGGTTTGTACTCGACCAGATATTTCACATGCAGTTGGGGTTGTCAGCAGGTACATGGCAAATCCGGGTAAAGAACACTGGTCAACAGTGAAATGGGTGCTTCGGTACTTGAGAGGCACAAGTAGTTATTGTATCACTTACAATAAGAGTAGTGAATTTGTTTGCGGATATGTTGATTCCGATTTTGCAGGTGATTTGGATAAGAGAAGGTCAAATTCAGGGTACGTCTTTACTCTTGCAGGTGGAGCTATCAGCTGGATGTCAAAGCTACAGAACATTGTTGCTTTATCCACTACTGAAGCAGAATACATTGCTGCTTCTCATGCTTGCAAAGAGGCGGTTTGGTTGAAAGGTTTTCTTGGTGAGTTTGGTAGGCTACAGGACAACATCAGGTTACTTTGTGATAGTCAAAGTGCAATACATTTGGCTAAGAATCCGGCCTATCATAGTAAATCAAAGCATATTCCAATTAAGTACCATTTTGTGAGACAGGTTATTACTGAAAGGGGAGTCTCTCTTGAAAAGGTGCATACAAAGGAAAACTGTGCAGACATGTTCACGAAACCAGTTTTGTTGGAGAAGCTGCGTTGGTGTTTGGCTTCTCTTGGCTTGCAGAAAAGATAAAATAATAAAGAACAAGGCATCAGGCTAATTGTTGTCAAGGTGGAGATTGTTGAGATTTTCTGTTTTGGATAAAATAGGCAAAATCTCAGTAGGTGACAAAAATTAGGAATTAGTTCCTAGATTAGCTCCAGTTTGTTGGGAGGGAGTTAATGCATCCTAAATTTGAGTTGAGAGGATTTATGAGGCTGTTAGATTCTCCTGCTATATAACAGGTCTCCATACGTTTGTTTTGGAGAGAGTGTGTGTGGGTGTGTGAATTATGTAATCTCCTGTTTGGTTGTAACTCCCGTTTTTGATTAATAAAGACCGCCAATGCCCTGTTGTGTGGACGTAGCCTCAGAGGTTTGGTGAACGTTAAAAACTTCCGTGTCTTCTTCTTGTGCATGATTTAATTTGTCACAGAATTCGTGCTTGATCTTCAACACTTACTTTAAAAAAGTTATATATATATATATAATTATTGATGATCATCATGATGATGGTTACCATTTGTTAAGATCAATGTGGTCTATAGGACCATAAGAAAGGAGAAATAATCTAAGTTTGATTCTTCAAAATATTGTTTCTATGGTCAAAGAGAAAGGAAATAAGCACCCCAAGATTTCTATAGGTGGGTTGGATTAATAGGTCAAGAATATTGGAAGTGTGACAGATGGTAGGGAATTGAGAGAAAATGTGAGTAAGAGTCGAGTAGTCTAAAAGGAAGTGCTTTTCATCTTCCACATTGTTAGAATAAAAAATCTGACAGATTCTATCGTTCCAATGGGTCTTGGGAATAAAACACTTCTTGGTCTCACTCCGAAGCTCATGGGAATTAGTTATTATCTTAGTGATGTTCATTTTTTTCTTATTGTTGGACAACACATAGAGATAATTTTGATTATCAAGGGTGGGGTTGATCACTTCTGCTGTTCAATAAAAAATTTATAAATATTTTAATATAAAAAATTTAGATTTCTTATTTCAAAAAGTTATATATATATATATATATATATATATTGATGATGGTGATGATGATGGTTACCATTTTTTAATAGCATTATTGAATATGATGATGATGAGCATCACCCAATGCAATGAGTGCTAAGTGGACTATTCAAAAATCATGAGAAATTAGTCAGTTACGACTACCTCTCATGAAAATGGTCAGAGACGAATGACTAAATTAACGCAGTTGAATCCAAAAAATGATATCTAATATAATGCACTGTGGAAACACCTCATACCAATGTGGTCTATTGGACCATAAGATAGGAGAAAGAATCTAAGTTTGATTCTTCGAAATATTGTTTCTATGGTCAAAGAGAAAAGAAATAAGCACCCCAATATAGCTATAGGTGGGTTGGGTTAATAGGTCAAGAATATTGGAAGTGTGGCAGATGGTAGGGAATTGAGAGCAAAGGTGAGTAAGATTCGAGCAGTCTAAAAGGAAGTAATTTTCATTTTCGACACACTTAGAATCGAAAATCTGACAGATTTCGTCGTTCCAATGGGTCTTGGGAATAGACCACCGCTCGGTCTCACTCCGAAGCTCATGGGAATTACTTATTATCTTAGCGATGTTAATTTTTTTCTTATTGTTGGACAACACAGAGATAGAATTTTGATTATCAAGGGTGGGGTTGATCACTTCCTTATACCATCTTAGCTTCCTTTTACCCTCCAACTCCTGATCCTCCCACAGCTTCTCCTTAAACTTGTAGGTAATAGTATTTTTGATATTATATTTTCTTCCCATGCTAAGCTCCTCCTTAATTCCCCAATGGTTGAGCTAGGACCAGGCATCCTTATGCAACTCGTGCTTGAGGCGAAGGTGAGGGTTTTGACTACAGTTAAAAAAAAAATTAGGGAGCCTTTTTTATTCCATGTTTTCAAGCTTCTTCTTATACATCAGATATCTAAACATATTTTTACTTTCAATGGGGGACAAACTAGATTCGATGAAGAGGATAGGATAAGGAGTATTTCCCTTGACCTTAAGTTTGTAGGTTATGAATTTATTTTGAATCATCCCAATATTCCTCCATAACTCTCTCTATATATTACAACCCCAAACTTCACATCCGTATAAGACAACAGGGGTGACAAGGGTCTCAAAGAGGAACCTATTTTAACTCCAAATGTAAATATCGACTGACTTACAATTGATTTCAAGCTTATAATAAGCTTTCCAACCCATATAATATTTTTCTCTATGCTATAATTCCAGTTGAGACGATGAGGGAAGTAAATCCAAAATACTTATAAGAAGAAACCTGCTCTAATCATTGGTTATCATACACAAAACTACCATGGGTGATATTTGGATTTAATGATCATGACTTTAGTCTTGTCAGTATTAACTATCATACCCATCTTAGAGCAGTAGTCATGAAGAATCTGGAGCTTCTTGTCAAGTTCATCGTGGATTTTTGCAAGAAAAACGATATTATCGAGATAGAGGAGAAGAGTAATGAGAACACTAGCAAGCTCGATGCCCTTGCACCCTGCAGATTCTAGACACTCCTCTAGCTTATCGATGTATATGCTAGAAATATTAGGGGATAGCGGAAACCCTTACTTAACTCAAATATTTAATTTAATTTCTTTAGACCACCCCTCTAGTCTTAGGTTTGGAATTGATGGTCTTGTAGAGACGGATGACAACAATCCTCAACTTAGAAGAGACCATGATCTCTTTAAGTCTTTCAAAAGTTTATCTCAAGGGATAGAGTCGACATCTTTTCTAAAGTTCAAAAAGAAACATAAGATATCGACTTTAATATTGCTAAAATCCTCCATAATAATTCTAAGAGTTACTAGATGGCTAATAATCGAGTGATGTGTAATAAAACATCTTGTCCTTTATCTCGTTTTCCTAGGCTTTCAAGCCAAAGGCTAAGCGTCTTCTCCAAAATAAGCCCAGAAAGCTTGGGCAGGATATCGCTAACCATAATGGTCATGTAGTTGGATGGAACACTCTTGTCCCCATTTTTAAATACAGGTACAATAAGGCTTTGTATCCAAAGCTGAGGGAAGCGATGCGTTATAGCCAAATTGAAAAGCTTGTGCAGATAAGGAATGAGGATAGATCTTCCCATTTAAAGGATCTCAGCTTGGTATCCTTCAATATCTTTATATTTCCCATTAGCGAGCTTATTAATACCAGACTCAATGTCATCAAGAGAGAATACATCCTTCTTAATTGGAGTGATTAAGGTGGTGCCCATAGTGTCTTGAGAGTCATACAACTTCTTAAGATAGTTGTCCCAATTTTCTAAGGGGAAAGAATCGCTATCTTTGGTTTTATGGACAAGAACATTCCACCAAAAGTTTTTGGGTGCAACTTTATAAAGTCGAAGAAGGTAATCCTGGCTTTTATTAATATATGATATTTTCTTCCTCTTGATGATATTTTTGTATATATTGATATTCTAGAGCTTAATGATTTTATTAGGAGCATCTTTGATCGTTTTTTATTAGACTTCTTAAATGAAATCTCATTAGAAAACTTTCTAATGGTGTTGGAAAGGATCGTAGTGAAATGGCAATAAATTTGATCAATGTTATTATTATAATTCATGGGGCCTAAATCCTTCTCTAAATCCCTTAAGAAGAGGTCAGTTTTACTTCTATCGAAGTGAATGTGCCTTTTTATTTCATTGGTTTCCTGCATGTGGGTGGTATGCATAGCAATATTGAGGGATAGAGACAAAGGTCTGTGGTCAGAGTCAAGCTCGAAACCAATAAGTAGCTCAAATTTTGTAATATGGTTGAGGAAGAGGATGTGAGAAATTGCATAATCCATGACACTGCTATGTAGCACATTGAAGCATACCATCTGACTCGAGAGGGGCCACTTGTTAATACCATTACAAATAATTGGGTCATGGGAACTACAAAGTTTTAGGAGCTTGGTGAAAAATAAGTTCTCAATAATGTCTTACGATTTTCTCTTGAATTTATTAACTAAGTTACTATCTTCATCAAGCCACAAGGGGTCAGGGTTAGAATTGTTGCTTAATGTAATGGCTTGGTTAGTAACATTTATAACATTAAAGTCTCCCACTAAAAGGATATTACCATCATTTCTCAGGTTGAAGATGTTTTTTCTAAGGAATTGAAGGGACCATTATTATTGAGATTTTTCTTCTTATAGGATGTAGAGTTGATAGGAGCGAAATATAAGATGGCAAGAAAGATCTTATATGTGGTAGAATAAGATATTTTGATCCAAATTTATTGATTGAATTGGTTGATTTTATGAAGTCATATGTGAGAGGAAAAAGTTTTTCTTATATAGCAACCTATACCATGAAAACCCCTCTGAGAGGATTTCTTATTCCAACCGGACCAAAGAGTGAAACCGCTGAGGTGAGGGACACTAGATTCATCATGCTCCCATGTTTCAACTAAGATAATAAGGTCAATATCACTCAGGATCCAACTTAACATAGGACCTTTACACCATGGAAAGCCATGGTAGTTATAGAAGAGGATACAGAGTGATGAAAATCCCTATTTATCATTCGTGCTTGAGACTCTATCTCTAATAATAGCTTTCCTATTACTAATGATTTCCCATTTCCCGACCTTTCTTTCATCCTTGACATTTTGGACTTCTTTCCTAAGTTCAACTTAGTCTTCCGGAATGAGATATTCATTTATAAATATTCTAGTTCCTTTTAGGCTTGGGTATTTTCTCAGTATATGCATTTTATGTTCATGACAACTCACCTTGACATAGATGAGTCTATGTTTATGCTCAAGTATCTTTCTAACCCTTATTGCTTCCGTGAGATAGGTTGTTTCAATTAGAGATTTTGTTTTTAACTATTATTTAACCATTTCTAGTGTGTTTTCATTGTTTTGTTCTTCTATACCCAAAACTATAAGATTTAAGGCTTGTTTGTGGCGCTCATGGTCGAGAACAATTAATTTCTTAATTTCCTCTCTGATGTGTTTAATATCTAAGTTCTTTTCCGTGTTATTTAGGGATAAATTATTATGTAGTTGTTCTTTTCTTCGACCATTGTTTTTTTGCTATGTTCTATTTGTTGAATTTTATCTTTCATTTCTTGGAGTTCAATTTAGAGTGTGGTTATTTTATTTTCTAATAATTTGTGGTTGTTATCAAGCATTGCTGTTAGTTCTATTTTAAAATTATTTTGTCTTTCTTCTCTTCCTCTATCTTTCTAAAGACTCTCTGTACTCATAGAGGCTATCTAATGTAATTTTACTTTGTGTGTCTTAGGGGGCTTAGAAATATGAGAGGAATTATTCATAGTGTAATAAAATGAAATTTAACATGAGGAGGGAAAGTTAGAACTTGTGCAAGTGTAAAGCAGAACCAATATGAGGCTGTCACCACGCCTTGGAGGTTGAGTCTTTGGCAGATATAAATATTG
This sequence comes from Pinus albicaulis, assembly GCA_034641835.2. Lineage (NCBI taxonomy): Eukaryota > Viridiplantae > Streptophyta > Pinopsida > Pinales > Pinaceae > Pinus > Pinus albicaulis. The sequence continues at coordinate 33,843,866 of CM076578.1, forward strand.
GTCTTTTTGTCCCAAAATATAAGTACTTCTATCCCAAAATTCAAATTCAGAAGAAATCTTTGTCAGCAAGAATTTTCAAGGTGCAGAGAGTAAATTTCTGCCCTCACTCTTACTTCGACCTAATGTGAGAAACCTTTGACCAGATGCCAAAAACCCTATTAGTGTTGTCTGTAGCGATGTTTGTAAAATGGATTTGATTGGATGTAATATGTCATAGAGTTTAATACAGCGGGAGAGTCTATATCACCATCCCAAAGCCACTATAGAGTTTATTTTAGATTGGAACCCTAGGAGAATATTACCACCATCACAGAAATCTGTCGCAAAGTTCAATCCATGCGAGTGCCACTACAGAGTTTATATCACCATGGTAGATTTTATATTACCACATGAGAGCCACTGCAGAGTTTAGATTGCACTAGTGGAGACGCGGAGATATGAAGCAGCAGAAAACCAATTCAACTGTAGTTATTTAATGGCTGACGAGAGATGCGAATAGGATTTAATGAAGCTTTCATCTTAATGAGAGCATTATGATAATAATTATTGTGAATAATCATGTTTGTAGCTGATTCGTAGGTTTGTTTTTAATATCTCATCATCTCTGTTGTCGTGGAACGATTATCTGTTTCGAATCCAATAAGTGCAGTGTGCTAGATATATTTAATTTTTTATAAAAGTTGACATTAAAATAATTGTATAAAATAAATCCCTTATTCTATAAATAAGTGAATTGACTATTAATATATTTTCATATACCAAGTATTACTCTTATTTTTTAATATCATAATTTACTAATAAATTAAATCAAATCATTTAATTTATTATAATTTTTACATTTAATAAGAGTAATACTCTTATTTTTTAATATCATAAATTACTAATAAATTAAATTAAATCATTTAATTTCTTATAATTACTCTCACCCATGACTTAATTATTCCTATATTGAATCAAACTGTGGAATCATTTCCTGAAGCACTTTCTCCCCCATATCAAGAAACAACCATGGATGACACATTGAATGATGTGATTGACAGAATTGGGAGATTGAATCTTGAATCAATCCCAACTCAGTCAAATGAGCAGCCTGGGCCATCTCAGAAAGGTCCTCCCAAATGGCTGACAAAGACACTAGAGAATGTTCATCTGGATGAGGTTGGAAAAACAAGAACAAGAAGTTCCACTAAACAAAACGAAGGTGACGTAGATAATTCTGATTCTCCTGTTGATATGGATATTGCTTATAACTGTGAATTGAGTTTGTGTACAGATCATGAACCAAATTCCTTCAAAGAAGCCGCTTCTCATGATGAATGGAAGGAAGCGATGCAAAAGGAGTATGATGCCTTGATAAAGAATAACACTCGGAAGCTGGTTGATCCGCCTTTGGGAACAAAACCAATTGGCTATAAGTGGGTCTACAAGAACAAGTATAAAGCATATGGCTCACTTGAAAAGCACAAGGCTAGGCCTGTGGAAAAAGTTTTTGCAAAAAAAGAAGGAATCGATTATGAAGAAACTTTTGCCCCCATAGAAAAATGGACCACCATCTGGACTCTCTTTTCCCTAGCAGCTCAGAATGGATGGAAAGTCCATCAGATGGATGCAAAAACCGCCTTTTTGAATGGAGATATAAAGGAGAAAGTTTTTATGTCCCATCCAGAAGGATTTGTTGTAAAGGGCTAAGAACACAAAGTTTGCAAGCTTATAAAATCCTTGTATGGCCTCAAGAAAGCAACACGAGCCTGGTATGAGAAATTAACCGAGCATCTTCCGAAACTTGACTTCAAACAATTTGATCTTGATGATGCAACTTTGTTTGTTAATAAAGTTGGAAAAACAGTTTTATATCTTGTGGTGTATGTAGATGATCTTTTGATGACAGGGAACAATGAGAGTTATATTGCATCCATGAAGAAAGAATTAAATAAAGGTTTTGAAATGACTGATTTGGGTTATGTTCATTACTATCTGGGTATTGAAATAATTCAACATCCTAAATTTATATTTCTTTCTCAAAATATGTACATTACAGATCTTTTGAACAAGTTTGGCATGGATGAATGCAATCCATTAACCACTCCAATGGAACAAAACTTGAAGCTCACATCCATTGAAGGGAAGGAATTGGAGGATGCAACTAAGTATAGACAGCTTATAGGAAGTCTTATCTACCTGACCACCAACAGACCTGACATTTCATTTGTTGTTGGAATCCTCTCAAGGTTTATGAAAAAACCTTGTCAAGGACATTGGTCTACTGCAAAAAGAGTGTTAAGGTAGTTGAAGGGGACTCAAGACTTTGGACTCAAATATACACATGTAGGCGACTTCAGCTTGATCAGATACTTTGATTCAAACTTTGATGGGGACAAAGAAACAGAGGTGTCTACTACAGGTTACACCATGAGTCCTGGATCAGGAGCTATCTCATGGGGATCACGCAAACAGTCAGTTCCAGCAGATTCCATGACCGAGGCAGAATATGTGGTAGCAGTTGAAGCAACAAAGGAAATTGTGTGGCTCAGGAAAATCCTAGAAGATTTGCAGATGAAACAAATGTATTCCACACCACTCATGATCGACAACACTTCTGCAATAAAGTTGGCCAAGAACCCAAAGTTCCATGATCGAAAAAAGCACATCAATACAAAATACCATCTAATTTGACATCATGTTCAGGCCAAAACCATCCATCTACATCATTGTTTCACAAATGAGCAAACCGTTGATATCTTCACTAAAGCACTTGGAAGAGAAAAGTTTGAAAAGTTCAGATTGATGCTTGGACTCACCAACATCCCTTTGGATTAAAGGGGGGAATGTTGACACCTAATCCTAAGGTTTGGCTGAGGATATTTAATATTGTATATTAAATAATATTAGGAAATAAGGAAGGCCAAGAGTCATTGGGAGATGAATCCCAATAGCCTTACCTCCATGTATAAATACATTTGCATTCTTCATCTAATACACATTCTGATTTGCGGAGTTACCTCCTGGTTTGAAAATTCTAAATTAAATTAACTTATTAATTTTTATCATATATAATTCTAATTATGATTCATTTTTTTAAATATCTTTTTGTTTTTACAATTTTATGTATCACGAACCTCTCAAATTTTCTATTATTTTATTTCTTTACGTTATACCTCCACTCTGTAACATTGTTTGAAGAATGTCCAAATTTAAATATTCTGGAATGTTGGAAATACTCCCAACCATTGCCATGAATAAACTGGTAGCAACCCACACTTACAATTGAATTTTGTTGCAAGGAGGTACAAAGCCCAGGATTTAAGTCTGCAGGCATTTAATCTACTTGATATAATTTTTCGTAATGTTCCGAAAGATAGAGTACTTGGCCATTACTCTGTGCTTAATTCCCTTACCGTTGTATTCACCTACCTTGTGCCCACACTCTGCAATAAAAAATTCTTAACCTTGCTCGCATATCACAACCCACAAGTTTTAAGCTTTACCCCTTAAGACTTATATGTTACTTAAGTTTTTGTCGATGCGATATTGGTGGGTGCCATCAACCTTACTGCATTACCAATATGCATGCAAACCTTTGTATTTCCACCCTTCCTTACCTTTTCTCTTTCACACTTCCTAGTGTTTACCACATCGCATTTCGCACACTGCACATATTAACCCTCACCTTTTATGCTCAATCCGAAACCATTACGATGGTGTGATGTGACATCTTCATCACACATCACAATCGCAACATCTTAATTTTTCGAATTAAGTTGCCACAATCTATTTGTTTTATGTCATGATGCGGTAGTCCCGGAGCACATCGTAAATCACAAGCTTAGGAGGATAGCGCCCAACATAAATATTTTCATCACTGAAATGCATAGTGCGATGAAGGCGCGGATGCGGTATGGTTTCAAGACTGAAACCTAAAGGATTTCAACTCTGACGTACAAAGCGCTGTGTTCTGATTTTATGAAGAATTGGACTTTCACAGTAGAAGGACATTTGGTTTTTACCCATCCAGTTCAGCATTGAATTAGAATTCAATTTTTTTCGCTCTTCCATTTTGTATTAAAGGAATGTAATTTTCATATGTTTTTAGAGATGAAAAAGAGTGTATGGCGAAACCTGCTGAAGCCGAAGAATAAAATAGATTTTTCTCTGTTTTTTTTTTCTCTCTGTGTATTTTTGTGCTGTCATTGATTTGAATTTCGCATTTTGTGTAAATTGTTTGTGCTTATCTATTTAATGTATGTTCTTGACATAGCATCATAGCATACCAGAATTTTCAACATGGTATTGGAGTAGCTCTAGGCTCTCAGTGAAAGAACGAGCTTGCTCTTTACTGAAGAAGATGAAAGGTTGTTTTGAGAAGCGGATTCTCCAACAATGAGAAGGTTTTTTTTACATAGTCAAGATGGAAGCAACATGCACAAGCCTCATCAGTCCCCAACTACTACAGTTGAATGGGAAGAATTATGAGTATTGGGCCATTGCAATGAAGGCCATATTTTCTTCACAAGATATTTGGGAGCTGGTGGAAAATGGTTTCAAAGAACTAGTAGATGCAACAGCATATAATTCTTTGACACAGGGAGAAATAGATTTGTTGAGAGACAATAAGAAAAAGGATTCCAAAGCCCTCTTCTATATTTTCCAAGAAGTACATGAGAGTATTTTCCCAAGGGTTGTAGCAGTAATGAAGTCCAAGGAGGCATGTGATACCCTCCAGAAAACCTGCCAAGTCATGCCAAAGGTGAAGACAACAAAACATCAAATTGTAAGAAGAGATTTTGAAACTTTTTGTATGAAATAGTCTGATAATATAGACTCATTCTTTACACATGTGATTTGGTTGGTTACCCAAATTAGGTCTCGTGGTGAGACACTTGAAGAAAGGAGAATAGTTGAGAAATTCTTAAGAAGTCTACCATCAAGGTATGATGCCATAGTTGTGGCCATAGAAGAGACAAAGGATATCTCATAGTTCTCAATGGATGAGCTTCATGCATCACCGATGTCTCATGAACACATAATGAACATAGCAACAAACTCCTGATTGGAGCATGCATTTGAGACACAAATTTATTTTGGTCAAGGTATAGATCAAGGAAGGTAAAACTACCGAGGAAGAGGAAGAAGCCCACACAGAGGTGGAAGAAGTAGCCCTGCAAGCACAAGTGGAAGAGGCATCAATCAAAATCCAAGCCAAAGCTCAAGCCAGAATCAATCACAAGGATGACGGTATGATAAATCTCATGTCCATTGTCATTATTAAAAAAATTATGGTCATTATGAAAATGGATGTAGAAAGAATCAAAATGAAATGGGTAGTAAGCCTACTATAAATTTCACAAAAGAAAATCAGAACCATGGTAGCATGCTTTTAGCTTGTAGTGTAGCACAAGAAAAACAAGAAGATATATGGTTCTTAGATTCAGGGTGTAGCAACCACATGAATGGAAACAAAGCAATGTTTTCCAATCAAGATGAAAGTGTAGAATCTAAAGTGACATTGGTGACTAATAGAAAAGTCTATGTCATGCGGAAAGGAAGAGTAAACATACTGACAAAGAAGGGAGAGAAGAAGTTCGTGCCAGATTTCTATTATGTTCCTGGCCTAAAATGTAACCTTCTAAGCATTGGATAGCTCGTGCAAAAGGGCTACAATGTATTTTTTTAAAATGATGTGTGCACAATCATGGATAAACCTCCAAGTAGACAGTGCATCGAAAAAGTGCATATGACAAGAAATAGGATGTTTCCTCTCAAGATGAGATCAGAATTGAAGGAAGGAGGTGTTATAGCAGTTGTCACACAAGAAATCTTTCAAGAAGAAGTGAAATATGAGAATTAATTATGACATTTGAGATTTGGTCATCTCAATTTTGGATGTTTCAATATCTTGCACATAAAAGGCATGGTAAAGGGATTACCACTCATATAGAAACCAAACAACCTATGTGAAGGCTTAAACTTGGGCAAACGACATAGACAATAATTTCCAACAAGAAAGAGGATAAGGGAAAATGACCCTTTTGAGATTGTCCACTCAGATTTATGTGGACCAATGCAAATGCCATCAGTAGGTGGCAACAATTTGTTTTTGACATTCATAGATGATTAGACAAGGAAGACATGGGTCTATTTCCTAAAAAAGAAAAGTGAAGTGATTCAACAGTTCTACCACTTTAAATCTCTTGTTGAGAAGAAAATTGGACACTACATAAAAGTGTTGAGAGCTGATAGAGGTGGAGAATATATCTCCAAAGACTTCCTACGTGTCTGCAGGGAGCATGGAATTCACAAGAAAATTACTACAAGGTATACACCTCAGCAAAATGGTGTAGCAGAAAGAAAGAATAGGACCATCATGGACATGATAAGAAGTATTCTTAAGGAAAAGCATTTTCCAAATGAGTATTGGGTAGAAGCTGTCTCTTTTGCAGCTTATATCTTAAATAGATTTCAAACCAAAAGTGTGATGAATAAAGTTCCAAAAGAAGAATGGAGTAGAACAAATAAATTTGTCACTCACATTAGAGTGTTTGAATGTGTGGCATATGCACATGTCTCAGATCAGTTAAGGAATAATTTGGACAAAAAAGGGGAAAAATGTATATTTCTTGGATACAATGATGAATCCAAGGCTTACAATCTCTATAATCCATCAACCAAGAAAGTACTAATCAATAGAGATGTTCAGTTCATAGGAGAAGAAGCATGGGATGGAATTTTAGAGAAGACAGTAAATGTGAAGACATGTATGTCTCATGAAGAGAAAGAGGAATCAGCTACAACAAGTAACTCCTCAACGATGGATCCTCCTCCACCCAGACAAGCTCATCAAAGCACACCGCAAGAAAGAAATAGAACGACATTGAGAAACCAAGGAAGTGCTTCTCCAAGAACACCACAAGGATCAGAAAATCCCTCGATTTCAAGTGAAACTCCAAGCACATCTTCAGCAAATAAAAGAAGACATGGATTTAGAAATTTAAGTGAAATTTACGAATAAGAAGAATTTGATAATAATGTTGGTCTGAATTCTTTATTTACATTATTTTGTCATGAAAATGACCCAGTCAATTTTGAAGATGCAGTCAAATAAGAGAAATGGATGGAAGAAATGAATGAAGAAATAGAAGAAATAGGAAGAAATGACACATGGGAGTTAGTGGACCTCCCACAAGGAAAATAGTTTATTGGAGTGAAGTGGGTTTATAAGACCAAGAGCAACATTGAAGGAAAGATAGAAACACACAAAGCAAGGCTAGTTGTCAAAGGCTACAAGCAGCAACAAGGAAGAGATTATGAGGAAACATTTGCACCAGTTGCAAGGATGGAGACAGTTCAGACAGTGTTTTCTGTAGCAGCACAAAAAAATGGAAAGTTCATCAAATGGATGTGAAGTAAACATTCTTGAATGGAGTGCTGAAAGAGGAGTTGTATATTGAACAACCTCCTGGTTATGAGATAGAAGACCATGGACAAAAATTTTGTAAATTACGGGAAGCTCTTTATGGGTTGAAGCAAGCACCACGAGCACAGCAGGATTGATGCTTACCTGATGGACAATGGGTTCGACAAGTGTGATGGTGAACCCACACTCTACATCAATGAAAATGATGGTAAAATTCTTATTGTTTTTTTTATGTAGATGATTTGATTTTTACAGGCAGTGATTTTTATCTCATTGCTGATTTCAAAGCAGTCATGAAAAGTGAGTTTGAAATGATTGACTTGGGTTTGTTAAGATATCTTTTGTGCATAGAAGTAAAGCAAATAGAAAACAAAATTTTTATCTCCCAAGAAAAGTATGTTGCAGATATTTTAAAAAGGTTCAATATGCAGAACAACAAGCCATCTTCAACTCCAACTATCATGGGGTTGAAGTTGAGCAAGGAAAATTGCAACAAGAATGTCAATCTGACATTTCACAAAAGCATAGGTTGAAGTCTAATGTATTTAAATGGAACTAGGCCTGATATAATGTATGCAGTAAGTTTGATATGTAGATTCATGGAGACACCCAAGGAGACACATTGGAAAGTAGGAAAAATATTTTTAAGGTATGTAAATGGAACAAATGAGTATGGGGTTCTATACTCTGAAACTGATGATTTTAGGCTGAATGGCTACAATGATAGTGATTGGGTTGGAAGTGTTAATGACAGAAAGAGCACATACATGTACTTTTTTCAATTGGGATCACGAGCCATTTCATGGGCTTCCAAGAAGAAGCCAATATTTTCATTATCAACAACAAAAGTTGAATATGTAGTAGTAACAATAGCAGCATGTCAAGCAGTTTGGATGAGAAGGATACTGAGGGATTTATGTCATGAAGAAGACAAATAAACCACAATTTTCTATGATAAAAATTCAACAATTGCATTGTCAAAGAATTAATTTTTCCAAAAAAGAAAAAAGTATCTTGATGGCAGATACCATTTCATAAGGGAATTATTTAACACTGGTGAAATTGTGTTCCAACATTGCAGGTGAGAGGAATAGTTTGCAGATATACTCATAAAGCCATTGGGACAAAAAAGTTTTTTTTACCTCAGAAAATGTTTGGGAATGGTTAATGGCTGCAGTTGTCATTAAGGGGGAGTGTTGGAAATACTCCCAACCACCGCCATGAATAAACTACCAGCAACCCACACTTACAATTGAATTTTGTTCCAGGGACGGACAGAGCCCAAGATTTAAATCCGCAGGTGTTTAATCTACTTAATGCAATTTTCTATCATGTTCAAAAAGACAGAGTACCTGACCATTATTTTGCATTTAATTCCCTTCCTGGCGTATTCCCCTAGCTTGTTACCACACTCCGAAATCGCAAATTCTTAGCCTTGCCCGCAAGTTTTAAGCTTTACCCCTTAGGAGTTTGCTATAACTTAAGTTTCCGCTAATGCGATATTTGTGGGACCCATCAACCTTACCACATTACGAATCCACATGCAAACCTTTGTATTTCTTCCCTTCCTTACCTTTTCTCTTTTCGCACTTCGTAGTGTTTAGTGCGTCGCATTTCGTACAACGCACTTAACCCTTACCTTTTATGCTTCTTCTAAAACAATTGCGATGGTGTTATGTGACATCGTCATCACACATCACAATCACAACATCTTAAGTATTCCAATTAAGTTGTTGCAAGTTATTTGTTCTATGTCGCGATGCGATAGTGCCAGCGCATATCGCAAATCGAAAGATGAGGAGGATAGCACCCAAGTTAAATATTTTCATCGCCGAAAGGCAAAGTGCGATGAGGCCGCGGATGAGATATGGCTTCAAGACTGAAACCTAAAGCATTTCAAGTTCGAGTTACAAAGCTCTGTTCGCTGCTTTTATGAAGAATTGGAATTTCACAATAAAAGGACGTTTGGTTGTTACCCGTCTGGTCTAACATTGAATTAGCATTCAATTTTATCTCTCCGCCATTTTCTATTAAAGGAATGTAATTTTCGTATGTTTATAGAGATGAAAAGAGTGTATGGTGAAACTTCATGAAGCAGAAAAATAAAATATTTTTTTCTCTAGTTTTTTTGTCTCCCTGTGTATTTTTTTGCTGTCATTTATTTGAACTCTTCATTCTGTGTAAACTGTGTGTGCTTCTCTATTTTGTGTATGTTCTCGACATAGCATCAGAGCATACCAGAATTTCCAACATGGAAGTCCAATATAGGAAGAAAACATAACATGATAAAATGTTGGAATTTTTGATAATTCCTGAACAAAAGTGAGGAAACAAAAATTCTTCTTCTAAGACAGAGATAACAATGAAAACGATGTGCGCAAGAATGGAGTAAAAAATATATTTCATTAAAATAAAATTGGTTGTTACAAGATACAATCTTCCCTCAGAACTATTGTTCTAGATTACAAACAAGATGCTTCACTCGGCTGCTACAAAACACACAACGCTCTTGGTCTTTGTCTTTAGGCATACACACCCTTTTGGTCTCTGCATACACAGCATTACACTACACCCACTAAGAACTGAGATTGCATTAGCTATAAAAAAGTGACCGTAGCGAGTAAAAACCTAATCTAATTCAATGCCATTCAAAGGTTGTTCAACTACTCTATACTTGGCTTGTCAAATGACACACAGGTCGTATTACTCTTCTCGCGCAATACGTCACTGTAGAGGGACCTCATGGTATTTTTCAACCATCGACATTGTGCTTCCGTAGGGGATATCTGCCGTCTTTTTTCGGTCTAGGCTTGTCCGGCGAGGTCAATTGCAGAGCCACCCTTCTGGTTAAGCAGTGGGCTATTTGTGCCCATGGGTTATCTTGATCTTAGATCAAAAATGATCACACCCACTGAAATGGATGGATGTTAACACATCACATCGATCGAAGCATGTGCTTACTGCACTGTTTAATGGTGCGATGATGCACTATTGGTTGAGGTAGGTTGAGCTGGCAGGTGGTGGGGTTTCGGTTATCACGAGCTTGCGAAAGAGGGATAACGTAGGCGAGAAAGCATGTGATATCGTTTTTATTGGTCGATAGTTAGGACGTGTGGAGTGGTTTGAATTTAAATGATTTGGCGTGGCATTAAGAGTGGTTGGTGCATAAGAGTAATGAAGGGAGGTAACGTGGCGCATACCACGATTTGCAAATTTGGATCGGTTGTGGTGGTCCGGAAAAATTGCTGCTGCGTCCTTTCAATTCGACATAAAAGCTTATGTTTTCTGTGGTATTTTTTAGGTTTGCAATTGGGATTAATTTCAAACACTCCCCCTTAATCACAACTGCTATTTTCATGGATTCCGAGACATTCTCTGAGAAAATTAAAAAATTTCTGTCCCAATGGTTTTGTTAAAATATCAGCAAACTATTCTTGTGTTCTGCAATGTTTCAAAAAAAATTCTCCATTGCTCACTAATTCTCTGATGTAATTATACTTTGCATCAATGTGTTTTGTCCTCTTATGAAACAATGAATTCTTGGATAAAGTTATAGCTGAGCTATTATCTCAATAAACTGTTGTGCCTTTTACTTGTTCATGACACAAACTTCTTAACATTCTCCTCATCCATACTGCTTGACATGCTGCTGCTGTAGCTGCCATATACTCTGCCTATGCTATTGATAAAGCCACAATTGGTTGTTTCTTAGAAGCCCATGATATGGCTCCTGATCCCATATGAAAAACATATCCAAAGGTGCTTTTCCTGTCATCTATACTTCCATCCCAATCACTGTGAGTATATCCAATTAATTCTAAATTTTATGAGGAGGTGTATAAAATACCATACCTCTTTGTTCCTTTCACATGCATCAGAATTATCTTTTCTGCTTGCCAATGTGCCTCCTTTGGCCTTTCCATAAATTTGGAAATTAAACTCACAACATGCATAATATCTCGCCTAGTTGTAGTTAAATACATAGGGTTGCCAACTATGCTTTTATATAAACTTGGATCAAAATCCTTGTTGTTGTCTTCTTTTCTTAGTTTCAATAGTATCATTGTGGGAGTAATTGAAGCCTTGCAATCCTGCATCTTAAATCTTTCCAAAACTTCTTTCACATATTTTTCTTGAGAAATAAAAATCTTATTTTCATGTTTCTCTACTTCTATTCTTAAAAGTTATCTTAGCAATCCCATATCAGTCATCTCAAATTTTTATTTCATGACTGTTTTAAAATTCTGAATAGGGTTAGCATCATTACCTGTGAATATAACATCATCAACATAAAAAAAAACAATGACATCTTACCATATTTTTTTTTGATGTATAATGTGGTTTCTCCTTCACATTTCATATACCCATTTTCCAATAGATAGACATCTATCCTGTCGTACCACGTTCTTGGTGCTTGTTTCAGCCCATACATAGATTTCTTCAATTTGCATTCTTTGTGCTCTTGGACTTCTTTCTCATAGCTGAGAGGTTGTTGAACATAAACCTCTTCCATCAATACTCCATTTAGGAATGTTGATTTCAAATCCATTTGGTAAACTTTCCACTTGTGATGTGCTGTTATGGACAACACTGCTCTTACTGTTTCCATTCTTGCAACTACTGCAAAATTTTTCTCATAATCTCTTCCTTGTTGCTGCTTGTAGCCTTTGACAACAAGTTTGGCCCTGTGCCTTTAAATCTTATGTTCAAAATTGATTTCAGTTTTATAAACCCATTTTACTCCAATTACTTAATTTCCTTTTGGGAGATAAACTAATTCCCATGTCTTATATTTCTCTATTGCATTTATTTCTTCATCCATAGCATCTATCAATTTTTTATCTTTTGTTTCTTCTTCAAAATGAATAGGATCTTCTACATGAAAATATAATGAAAAGAAAGACTTCATACCTTCTTCTTTCTCATAAATTTCATTCAGAATTCCGAATCTAGTTCCTCTTTCACTTGCTAAACTTGTGATTGTAGAAGCACTCAAATTTTCTCCTTGTGATGTGCTTGGAGAAGCACTGTCATCACTTTTCAAGGGTGTTCTCATATTTTCTTGTGTTGTCCCTTGTTGTCCTTGTGTTGGTGGAGCTGGTGCTCCTAATGAGGGATTTCTTTCAGCCATTTCTTCCTCACCATCATCATGAGATAAACAACTTTTTACATTCACTGTTTTCTCAATACTTCCATCCCAAGCTTCTTCTTCAATAAATTGTACATCTCTTATTATCGTAAATTTCTTAGTGGATGGGTTATACAATCTGTATGTGTTGGATTCTTCACTGTATCCAACAAATATGCACTTCTCCCCCTTACTGTCCAAATTATTTCTCAGCTCATCAGGAATGTGTTCATAAGCAACATAACTAAATATTCTATTGTGGGTGAAAAACTGTTTTATGCCACTCCATGCTTCTTTCGAAACTCTGTTCATAACACTTTTTGTTGGGAATATATGTAAAACATATGCTGCACAATGTATAACTTCAGCGCAATATTCATTTGGAAAATGTTTTTTTCTTCAACATGCTTCTTACCATATCCATGATGGTACTATTTTTCCTTTCAGCAACACCATTTTGCTGTGGTATATACCTTGATGTAAATCGCTTATGTATCCCATTTTCTCTGCAAAAACACAGAAATTATTTGGAGATATACTCTCCTCGTCTATATGTCCTAAGGACTTTAATATGCTACCCACTTTGATTCTGAAACACTTCACTCTTCAACTTCAATAAATATGCCCATTTTTTTCTTGTGTAATCATCAATTAAGGTCAAAATATAGTGGTTGCCTGCTAATGATAGTGTTTGCATTGGTCCACACAAATCAAAATGGACTATTTCTAAGGGTGCCATTGCCCTTATGTTCTTTCCTGATGGAAAGCTTTCTCTGTGTTGTTTGCCCAAGATGCAGCCTTCACATAGGTTGTCTGGATTTTCGATCAATGGTAATCCCTTTACCATTCCTTTTCTCTATAACAAATTCAGACCTCCAAAGCTGAGATGTCCAAATATCAAATGCCATAACCAGTTTTCATCTTTTGCTTCTGTTTGGAATGTCTCTTGTGTTACTTCTGTCATTGCAGCTCCTTTCTTCAAATATGCTCTCATCTTGAGAGGAAACATTATGTTTCTTGTCATATTCACTTGTGCAATCCTCTGTTTTCTTAGTGGTATGCCCATGATGGTACATACATCATCCTCAAAAAATAAATTGTAGCCTTTCTGAATGAGTTGTCAAATGCTCAAAAGGTTACACTTCATACCAGGTACATAGTAAACATCTGATATGGATCTTATTTCTCCTTTATTTGTCAAAACACTCACTCTACCTTTTCCCATGACAGGTACTTTACTATCTGTCCCCAATGTTACTTGAGACATAAAATTTTCATCTAACATGCAAAACATATAAATTTTTCCAGTCATACGGTTGCTACATCCTGAATCTAGAAACCATATATCTTCATTTTTCTCTTCAGCCAAATTACATGCTAAAAACAAATTTTCTTGACTGAGATTTTGTTTGGTAAAATTAGCACTGGGTCTATTACCCATGTCACTCTGTTTCTTTCTACATTCATTATCATAATGCCCATACTTCTTATAGCAATGACATTGGACTTGGGATTTATGATACCTTTGTCCATGTGCTTGATTTTTTCCACCCTTTTGGTTGTTTCCTTAGCTTTGATTATGACTTTGAATGCTACCCCTTCCACTTGTATTTGCAGGGTTGTTATGTTCTTTCCTCTGTTTTGGCTTCTGCCTCTACCTTTTCCTCTATAATTTGATCTGCCTTGAGCTCTTCCTCTTCCAAATGACACTTGGGTCTTGAAGGCATATTCCAAAGATGAGTTTGTTGTTCTGCTCTATCTTTGTTCATGTGTCATCAATGATGCATGAAGTTCATCAGCTGTAAACATTTAGAGATTCTTTGTCTCTTCAATGGTTGTTACTATCACATCGAATCTTGATGGTAAGCTCCCCAATACTTTCTCCACTATTCTTTTTTCTTCTATGGTCTCTCCATGAGATCTCATTTGGATAACCAACCCAATCAATAATGTGAAGAATGATTCTATTGTGTCAGACTCTTTCATGCAAATGACTTCAAAATCTCTTCTCATTAATTGAAGCTTTGTTGTCTTTACCTTCTCCATTCCTTGATAGGCTCGCTAGAGGTTATCCCATGCATCCCTGCACTTCTTTGCTGTTGCAATTTTTGGAAATATGCTTTCATGCACTAGCTAATAAATATAGAAGAGGGCTTTTGAGTCCTTATTTCTATTACACTTTACCAAATCCTTCTCTTACTATGTCAAGGCATTAAATGCTTGTTCATCTGCTATTTCTTCTAAAACATATTCAACCAACTCCCATAAATCTTGAGAGGCAAACAAGGCTATCATTGTGATTGCCCAATAGTCATAGTTCTTCCCATTGAACTGTGGGAGTTGAATATTTCCCATACTCGTGCTTGTGTTGTCTCCTCCCATTGCTAGCCTTGCAGAACTATGCTAAAAGTTAACTTTGTTTCTTAAAAAAATATTTCTGAGTGCTAAGAGATAAAATCTGTATCTAAAAGAATTCCTTTTATAGTTCTTTGGATTGTATTTTTAAAACAAACACAAAACTCTGTTTTGGTAAATACCCGACTTTGCTGAACCTTCAGACTACTGGAGAACTGCTTCAGCAACCTTCTTCTTCCTTCCACTTTTTTAGCAAATGCTGAGATCTTGGGCTAGCTCCGATACCATGTTGGAATTTCTCATTATTCTTGAACAATAGTGAGGAAACAAGAATTCCTTTTCTGACACAGAGATAAAAATGAAAACAATATGCACAGGGATCGAGTAAAAAATCTATTTCATTAAAATAAAATTGGATTTTACAAGATACAATATTTCCTCAGAACTGCTATTATGTATTAAAAACAAGATGCTTCACTCGGCTGATACAAAACACACAGCGCTCTTGCTCTCTATCTTCGGGCATACACACCCTTTTGATCTTGGCATACAAAACATTAAACTACACCCACTAAAAACTGAGATTACATTAGCTATAAAATATTACCGTAGCCTCCGGATGTGGATGTTTAATGCACAGTATGGGACGTGGCACCCTGTGCACTTCCCAATGGTGTTTACATGGGCAGCCCATATGGCTCCCAGTACTGGCATTAATAACGCTCTTAATTCACCACCTCGCGCGAAGGTTAACTCTCTCGGTCTGCTCACCAGGCATTTGTTTATGGCGGTTTTCTGTGCGATGGAGCACATTTGCAATGGTTCAACTGGCACGGCGGACGGGCATGGATTTCCTTCCCCCCTGCAAGGGATTTTCTCACCAGGCTTTACAGATGCCAGTGTAAAAACGAACACTGGGCGGCTTTGTTCTTTGGCTGCTTGCTTTGAACCAGATCTGGAATTTCATTTTTCTCACATTCCTTGGTGTAGTGTCAATTCTCCCTCTGGTCGTGGTCTCAATTTTCTGGCTTCAGCTCCTTTCGCTCATCCCTGTGGAGTCCCGACCTTTCACTTCTCCCCTGCTACTCCTGTTTTTTTTTCTGGGCCTGGTCCTCCTCGTCAAGCGTCTGTCACCGTGCCTCGTCTCCGTGAACGCATGAGGTGCAGACGCAGACCCAGTCGTGGTCAATCTAATCAACGTCGCCCTCCTCTGAGCCATGGCTATGTCTCTACCTCGACAGAGGAAGACAGAGCTCAAGCTCCTGCCTCTCGCGTTGCTTCCGTCGTCGCTCCTGCCCCTCCTCCCTCAGCTCGTGAGTCTCCCTGCGTTTCACTCCCTCCGGTCCCTCCTGCCTCTCCTCGCCCCGTTCGACCCACCATTAGGCAAACCTCCCAGCGAGCTGAGCTTCGGTTTGATTGCACGTCGTGCAGCGCCACCCTCACTGCTTTTATTACTGTAACTCTTCGTGAAGAAGTTCCAAATTTGGCTCCGCCCTGTTCTGTCACTCCTCTCTCCCCTCCAGGCTCTGGTTTCCCCTACGCGGCTCCATCTTCTGCTGCTCCTCCTTCTCAGTACGAGAAATGCATGGCGATGGGGTGTACCGGTCGGGAGAGCGCTCTCAACGATGGACAAGAGGACAACAGCGATGCTTTTGCCTGCATAATCATCGAGGAACCTCCCTCTCCTACACATGGTTAGCATCTGCAAAGCTACTCAGGTTTTTTTGATCAGTCACTGTAGGAATTTCATGCTTTCAAGCTTTACTGCTCTGCTGAAAAAGCAGCTTTCTAATTTTAGTATTTATTCTCATGTTAGTTTGGCTTGTATGTACTTAAAACCGGTTTCCCTCTCAAGGGCGGTTCAGACTTTGTGGTTAAAAGGACTAGTTTCCCATCCTGGGCAGTCCAAAAACTCTTTGACTAGCTTGATTATCAAGCCCAGTGCTTAAGCTCACCAAGCTGACGCTGTGGCAATTTTGTACCAGTAATTTTATACATAATAGAATTAGTCATACTTAGAAAAAAAAAAAATTACCGTAGCAAGTAAAAACCTAATATAATTCAATGCCATTCAATGGCTATTAAACTAATTTGTACTTGGCATGTCAAAATTATCAATTTCTACATTAAACTCGGCACACAAGCTCTATTAATATTCTCGAACAATATGTCACTGTGGAGGGACCTCATGG
The DNA here is from genome assembly GCA_034641835.2 of Pinus albicaulis. Lineage (NCBI taxonomy): Eukaryota > Viridiplantae > Streptophyta > Pinopsida > Pinales > Pinaceae > Pinus > Pinus albicaulis. The sequence continues at coordinate 33,860,952 of CM076578.1, forward strand.
TATGGTTTGACCATCGGCATTGTGCTCCGGGAGTGGATATCTACCGTATATTTTCAATCAAGGGTCGTCGGGCGAGGTCAATTGTGGAGCTACCCTTCGGGTTAAGTAGTGGCCTCCTTGTTCTCGCTGGTTATCGTTGATCTAATATCAACGATGATCATGCCCGCTGACATGGACAGATGTTAACACATTGCATCGATGGACGCGCCTGCTAACTGTGCAATTGAATGGTACGATAATGCACTATTGGTTGAGGTAGTTTGAGTTCGCATGTGGTGGGGTTGCGGTTATCGTGCTGTTGCGAAAGAGGGATGATGTACGCAAGAAAGCGTGCGATATCGTTTTGATTGGTTGACAGTTTGGATGACATGTAGTGGTTTGAATTTAAATGATTTGGCACGGAATTAAGAGTGGTTGGTGCATAGGAGTAATGGAGGAAGGTAACGTGGTGCAAACCACGATTTGAAAATCTAGAGGAGTTGGGGTGGTTAGGAAAAATTGCTGCTGTGTCCTTTGAATTCGACATCAAAACTTATGTTTTCTGCAGTTCCGATTAATTTCCAACATAAAACCCTCAATTCACCAACAGGTAATATGAATGCTAGACTTGCACATTCAGTTCCATAATTTCCTAATCTTCTATTACAGATAGTGACTCTACAATTCACTGTTGCTCAAAAATATGTCAGATGGTTTCCTATTCCCCAATGGAAAGTAAACTCTTCAAGGAAGGGAAGTCAATATTTGATAAAGTATGGTTGACTACGCAAAGTTTTAGGCCAGCTATGGTTCGAAGAGGCGAATTCAGTAGTTTTGTAAGTAGGGTTTCAGTGATCTTGGTTCTAACATAAATTGATATTCTATGTATTTCTTGGGGAATATATCAATGCGTTGTGGAAGGATATTAGTGGAGGGCGAGACAGGAGAAGAAATCGATTTTTTTGCCAAAGTCCGAATACCTACAGAAACATGAGAAGCCAAATCCTTACTCCACCAAAGTGATTCACAAGTTCGAGAGAGGCTATTCCAATATCTCTGACAACAGAGAATATATTGCAAAGAAGATGGGTGTGGCACAACCCCTAGTGAGGTTCATCGATTTGAGGAATGGATGGGAACCATCCGGTTGTGCTAACAACGAGAATGGTAATTTGAAAGAAAAAAATAGAGAGGGTGTTTTTAGGGTTTTAATCGTGGAACGGATGGGAACTGTCTCGTTGTGCTAACAACCAGAATGGGAATCTCAATGAAAAAAATCAGAGAGGGTGTTGTTAGGGTTTCGATCGTGCGACATGCCGAGAAAAGTAATGATGTAAATCATGAGCACGCGCATCATCATAACTCTACAACTAGAAAATTTAGAAGGGTGGAGTTGTTGGGGGAGTATCATAAAGCTCATTTTTATTTTAAATTTTGGAATATATATGGAATAAATGAATATATGTAAATGACCAAGTATTATATATATATGGATGGTACTGATTTTTTTTTCACATCTTGTAAATAAGAAATTTATGAAACCATAAACCATCTGCAAAAATCAAATAATTACAACAGGTGAAGTAGAAGCTTTAGATGAGAGCATATCTTTCAAAGGATTCAACAGAAAAACCATGTGGAAAAACAAATAATCAAAATGGGAGAAGAATAATCTTTGGATGAGAAGCATATATAAATGACCAAGTATTATATATATATATATATATATATATATATATATAGATGGTAAGAAAAAAAATTCACATCTCGTAAATAATAAATTTATAAAACCATAAACCCATGTGGAAAAAAAAAATTACAACAGAAGCAAAAACTTTAGATGAGAGCATATCCTGCAAAGGATTCAACAACAAAACCATGTGGAAAAAACAAATAATCACAACAGGAGAATATCCTTCAAAGGATTCAACAACAAAATTGCTTGAAAACTTGTTTTCACTTCTATGTAAGAACTTTGCATTTAATAATATTGGTATTTTATTCTCTTTTATTCATGATCCCTCCCTTTTCCTCTGTATATATATAATGGAAGATGAATATTTCTATTTTTTTCCCTTTTAAAGTATTATTTTTTAAGCATTTTAAACTAGCTAAGTTTCTAGAATAATTATGGATTTATCAATTATTTTATTATTTATAAGTGTGCACAAAGATTACATAGAACTCACTAATGTCAAATTTCTCTTTTAATATCAATACATGTTGTTTTATAGCAAAGATTTATTAGATATTAATGTTAAGAAAATTTATATATAAATATGCTATTTTTAGTTATTACTTTTAATTTTTATAACAAAAAACAATTTTGATAAAAATTGTCTATACAATAGGTTATGGCTTAAAAATATTTAAACAAAGTAAGAAATGAAGGAAACATCTCCTTGAGAGGATAATTTAATGCTAAAATTGCAATCAAGCAAGCTATTATGTTTTATTCAATGATTACAACCCTAATCTGCTATGGTTGAATGAAGACTACCTTTTAATAAGTGGATATAAAAGAAACCTTGAAGAGTTGGCATCCAATATATTTAGTTATGATCTAATAAAGCTATGCAGTTCCAAAGATCCAATAATTTGCAATCATCTAATGAAGTAACTTGGGAAAAGGGTCATATATTAAGCAATACAGTATATCCCCATATAAAACCAAATAACATATTTTGACCTTTTAAACAAACAATTTTTTTTTTCTATTAGTAGTCCTCTAATCCCAACTCTAAACTTTGTGCTGTAGAAAGGTCATATCAAGAAGAATTTCCATAACTAAAGAAAATTGATTTTCCATAAAAATAGAACTAATATTAATTTAAAAAACTAAAATAATGAATTCAACTCATAAAAAAACATATAGAATATCTATATCATAATTTTAAGATAACCCTCTATACCTTCATTAACAATTCTCCATAAAATTGTTGTCCAATTCTTCTAATAAATCCTTAAAATTTAACAAGATAAATAATTTCAAATATATATATATAGATAGATAGATAGATAGATAGAGAGAGAGAGAGAGAGAGAGAGAGAGAGAAACTAACCCATCTACCTAATCTAGATCTTAAAACATTTCTGAAACAAATTAATGCAATTTCGTTAAAAGGAAAAACTAAACCAACCATTAACGCTAAAATTTTCATAGTTAAAAAATATCTGTAGCTATAGAGAACAACATCCAAAACAGGATGTTTTCCATTTTATTATAAACATCGAACTTTCAAATAAAAATATTAAAATTAAAAAACAACACACACACACACACAAATGGAAGGCTATATCCTGATTCCACATCCACCATTGCTCGTCTATAAGATTGACCTTATACTGAAAACCCTATTTCGTAAACCCTATTGTGTCGTAATGTATGTAATCATTTTCTCTCGGGACTGATGGTAGTGACGTTCTTCTTTTACTCATAGGATTAATGATCACTATACGCTTATCATTGCTCCTCATTATTCTCGTTCTTATGAAATTTTCTTTGAAGATTAGGAGCAGAAACATGCATATCAAGATTGCACAGACCCTGTCATAGAGGGCTAAACAGAGCAGCGTCATGATCATAGTTGTTGCACATAGACTGCCATCATATCCCATGGCTGGACTCGTCCTCCTCAAGAAGCTACCAAAGCCATCTACACGTCTCGTTGGTCTATTACTCCGCGAGTTATTCTTACACACCACCCCTCTCAATTTTCTAGCTTTAGAGTTATGATGATCCTTGTGCTCATGATTGACTTCATTACTCTTCTCGTAAAGTTCCAAAATCGAAACCCTAGCAGCATCCTTGCCGCTATTTTTTTCTTGGCATGTCCCATGCTCGAAACCCTAGAAGCACCCTCACCGTTGTTTTTTTTCTCGGCATGTCCCATGCTCGAAACTATTGGAAATATTAAATTCCCCTGCTGCACTGTGCAGGAGGAAGAATTGTATAGCAAGAGGTAGAGGAATTTGCATGCACGACATTGTGCATTAAAGACTGAAATAATTGAAACAACAGGGAGGATTTGTTGAGAACGGCCGTAAGCATACCTCCGCCGCTGAGCATTGATGATTTTTTTTTCGTGGTTTTTACCACGCAACAACATAAAAATTTAATTACAGTCATATCAGTTTTTAAAGCCACCATACCGTGTCTTTATACCTCCAACCACCACACCGCCTCTATCCATTCACCAACCGCATTGAATTTTTCTTTGCAGTGTTTTGAATTGGGCACACATATACTATGACCCGAAGCCATATCTGCAATGCGATGTTGCGATCTCCACTGTGCGGTCCATCGTGCATGTATTGTTTACCGCCTGCATATATATGTTGATCGCATCACCGATTGTGATGCGATGCAGTAACATCGCTCATTGCTCATCGCAAAGCACAATATCCTGCATACCACATGAACCACTTGCAAGCCTATGATGCGATTTGCGATGTGGGCTCCACTCGCAATCGCGCATATGTATTTTGATTGTTGTATTGTTTGATTGCCACAGCCAAAGGTTTCAACCTTTGTTTATGAATTTATATACGGAAAATATATTTTAAATAGTTTTTTTTTATTTTAAAAGAACCCCGTGCCATATATAATGTTCGAAGTGAAAAAGCACAGTTAGTGAACACAGACAGAGAGACAAAGAAGTCTGTATAGCACTGTGTCTGTAACGGCCTTGAATGTTTCCTTTGTAAATCCAGAACTATGTTCTGAGAAGATCTCTCCCATTTTGTAAGAGTTTATTTTCATATAAATGAAATAGTTTCAGCTTGTGTTTGTTATCTCTATCGAGCAAGAGCGTTTTTATTTAAAAATCTCTGTGTTGAGGTAGAAGAAAACAGAGTGTTGTTCTCCCTATGTGTTTCTGGAATTATCAAAAAATTCCAACATGGTATTGGAGCTTATCCAGGCTCTTTGAAGGTGCTAAAGAAGCTAAAGGAAGAAGGATCTTGTTGCAATATTTCCCTAGCAGTTCTCCAGCAGGCTCAGGAGATGTCCAAGTCCAGGTATTTATCAAAACATAGTTCCATTTTTGTGTTTAAAAGAGCAGTCCAAAGAATTTTTCTTTTGAAGAAAATGTTTGGTCTCTTAGGCAAAGAGACAAATTGTTTAAAAAAAAACACAGTCAAGTTTATTTCATAGTTCAGAGTGTAAGCCATGGCTGGAGCCAGAACAAGTATGAGTATTGGAAATACTCAACTCCAAAAATTTAGTGGGAAGAAATATGACTATTGAGCCATAACCATGAGAGCCATGTTTTCCTCTCAGAATTTATAGGAGTTTGTCGAAGATGGTTTTGATAAACTGGCAGATGAGCAAGCCTTTAATGCCTTAACACAGGCAAAGAGGGATCTGTTGAAGAGAAATAGGAAGAAGGACTCAAAAACCCTTTTCTATCTCCATCAAGTAGTGCATGAGAGTGTGTTTCCAAGGATAACAGTGTTGGGAAAAATACTGAGAGGGGGGGGGGTGATTCAGTATTTAGAGCTGACTGAAAACTTTTTACTTTTTCTTTCTCTTAAAAACATACGCTACTTTACTGAACGAAACTCACGTATATACGTGGATATCCTTGATATAACTTGCGTATGTCTAGAGATCTTATTATGCATTTAATTCTTTACTTAGATCAGTGCATCATTCATTCATCAGATGTTTAGTAAGCAGTAAACATGTGCAGTAATAACAGAATAAACCGTCACACATAAGTAACACACATGAACACCAGTATTTATGGTGGAAACCTAATTCGGGAGAAAACCATCGCTGATTTCGTCTCTGTCTTCAATATTTATTATAAAGAAAACTTCTTACAATTTTGTACTGGTGCAGACTCATACCAACACACAGGCACCCACCTGCAGAAGGCTGCAACCTTTTCTCGTTCTCCATCCACTACTGGAAGGGAGCTCGAACCCCCTCACTGAAGGCTTCGACCCTCAGCACCACCATGGACCACGTTTCATCAATTTTCATACTGGATCCAACAACTTCCACACAACATACCTTGTAGGCCACTTTTCATCAGATTTTCAGACTGCACTCATTCCACACATCAAACTGAAACTTATAACTTCATCAACCAATCAACCAACAACTTGATCTTCAATCAACATAATCAGCAGTATCTTCAATATTAAAACAACCCAGATCTGTATGAATACATCATTGATAGATAGCAGTAAAACAACAAAACAGATCAGACATTTCATTCCACACACTTCAGCAAAACCCTAGATTCCATATGGGCTTTTACTTCACTGAACCTACGTATATACGCACTTTCTTAGAGACAAACATGCGTATACGCGCTTTTGCTGAAACGAACCTGCATATATATGCACTTTTGTTGAGATGAACATGCGTATAGATCTGTAACTTTTTAGAACTATGCAGCTCTTCAGATTTCACCCTCTACTTCAGCAAAGATTCACGAGATCACAGATCTAAACATTCCATAAACAGAACTAGAAAATGCATAGTCACTAGGGATCCATTTTCATCATTTTCCTCATAGGTACATTATTAATTCAGATCAATAAATAAATTGTTACCCATTCCATGCAGAAATACTTCAGAGTGAAGTATTCATTAAAACCCAGACTTCAGAATAGATATGCAGATACAAACTCAACCCTGAACAGACATTGATTCAAATAGCATATGCTACTTTGCTCTATTGAAGCTGTGTACATACGCTCTTTCATGCACATCAACCCGAGTATACTTCTGTGCATTTTATTCTTCAAAAACCCTAACTTCCATACGCGCCTTTCATGAAGCGAGCCCACGTATATACGCGCTTTTAACGAGAAAAACTAGCGTATAGATCTGAAAAATATAAACTTTAGTAGAACAGACCAGATCTATAAACTTACCCAGATTTGTTCAATTTCTTCATCAGACTTGCGCCAAGTCTTCATCATTTCTTTTGCAGATCATCCTAGAGATTCATCATTTCTAGATCTAGAGATCTTGAACCTTCATCATATCCATAGGTGCATCATAGATTCAGATCTATCAATTAAGACTAGAGTTCATCCATACAGATATTCCTTAGAGAGATTTATTCATTAACAACCCTTACACATGCACACCTTGCACTATGATCCTCTTCTCCTTATATAGATTTAGCCTTTGTCAATACCATGAGTCAAAACCACTCAACTGCTGATGGTATTCCTGGACGGGATCAAATAGATAATTCATCACTCAATACAGTGGGCCAATACAATGATAATGTCCCCTGGTTTTATAAATTTAGAGCGAAAAATAGGCATACGCTACTTGGTACGTACTTTTCCGCGTACATACGCTACTTTTCCTTTACAAACCCGCGTATGCTTTGTGACATATCTAATTCATCATTACTCTGGCACTTACTGGAATCTCTTTCTTTGTTACTTCTGAACTTCTCTATAGATACATCAGATTTACATTATTAACAAATAGGTTGCTTATCCAAAGGCAACTCATCAAGTCAGTTTCCATCAAGGACAACTTCATCAAGTAGGTTGCTATCAAGGACAACACATTGCATCATATAGCCAATAAGAAGTAGCTAAGAGGTCCAAGGATACATGGAAAACCCTCCAGACAACCTACCAAGGAATGGAGAAGGTGAAGAATGAAAAACTTCAACCGATGAGAAGGGATTTTGAAATTATTGGCATGAAGGAGTCTCACACAATAGACTCATTCTTCACACAGTTCATTGGGTTGGTCACCCAAATGAGATCTCATGGAGAAATAGTGGAAGAGAGAAGAATTGTGGAGAAAATATTGAGGAGCTTACCCTCAAGGTTTTATGTTATTGTCACAACCATTGAAGAGACAAAGGATCTCTCAAAATTCACAGTTGATGAGCTTCATGCATCACTGATGACTCGTGAAAAAATATTGGGAAGAACAGTAAACTCATCTCTAGAGCATGCCTTCAAGACCCATACGCCTTTTAGAAGAGGAAGAGTTCAAGGCAGAGGAAGAGGAACATGCATAAGCCAAAATAGAGGAGGAAGAAACAACCCTTCACATACTCATGGAAGGAGAAACAATCAGAATCAAATCCAAGGGCAAAGAAAAATCCATCAAGGTGGACAACATCATGCGCATGGACAAAGGTATGAAAAATCCCATGTCCAGTGCCATTATTGCAAACAATATGAAGATTATGCAAATGAGTGTAAGAAAAAGAAATATGACATGAATAATAGGCAGAATAGTAATGTTATAAGAGAATAAAATAACCCAAAGAATGTGATATTAACTTGTTATGTAGCACAAGATAGACAAGATGATGTATGGTTCTTAGACTCAGGTTGCAGTAATCACATGACTGGAAACATAGCAATGTTTGCCAATCTTGATGAAGATGTTAAATCTAAAGTAACAACAGGAACTGATACTAAGATCTTTGTAAAGGGAAAAGGCAGAGTAATTATCCTTGCAAGAAATGGAGAGAAAAAATTTGTGCCAGATGTATACTATGTTCCTGGCTTGAAATGTAATCTTTTGAGTGTTGGGCAGCTCATTAACAAATGTTACAATATATTTTTCAAAAATTTTGTGTGCACAATTATGGACATATATCCAAGCAAGAAATTCATTGCAGAGGTGCAGATGACCAGCAATAGGATGTTTCCACTCAAGCTCAAGGTAGACTTGAAGGGAGGAAGAAATGTAACAACTGTAACACAAGAATTCTTTCAAAAGGAAGTCAAAGATGAGAATTGGTTATGGCATTTGAGATTTGGACATTTCAATTTAGGAGGTTTGAATTTGTTGCACAAGAAGAGAATGGTAAAGAGATTACCATTGATAGAAAAACTGAACAGCCTTTGTGAAGGTTGTATCTTGGGAAAACAACACAGAGAAAACTTTCCATAAGGAAAGGGCATAATGGCAAAGGCACCCTTAGAAAATTTCCATTCATATTTTTGTGGACCAATGCAAACACCATCAATATCAGGAAGTCATTATATGTGGACCTTCATTGATGATTTCACAAGAAAAACATGGGTTTATTTCTTGAAATATAAAAGTGAAGTGTTTGAGAAATTCTGCCACTTTAAGGCACTTGTTGAGAACCAAAGTGGGCAGCGTATCAAAGGACTGATAGAGGAGGTGAGTATATCTCAAAATAATTTCTGTGTTTTTGCAGAGAAAACGGCATACACAAATAATTTACAACAAGGTATACACCGTGGCAAAATGGAGTTGCTGAAAGGAAAAATCGAACCATCATGGATATGGTAAGAAGTATGCTAAAGGAAAAACGTTTTCCAAATGAATATTGGGCAGAATCTACAAATTTGGCGGCATATATCTTGAATAGATACCCAACCAAAGCTGTAATGGACATAGTTCCGGAAGAAGCATGGAGTGGCATAAAAAAAGGAGTCATCCACATGAGAGTTTTTGGTTGTGTGTCTTAAGCACACATTCCAGATCAGCTGAGGAAGAAGTTGGAAAATAAGGGGGAGAAGTGCATTTTTCTTAGATACTTTGAAGAATCCAAGGGATATAGATTATATAACCCATCCACAAATAATTTTTTTATAAGCATAGATGTGCAATTCATTGAAGAAGAAGCATGGGATGGAAGCATTGAGAAAACAGTCAATGTTAAGAGTTGCTTGTCTCATGATGATGATGAGGAAGATGTGGCTGAAAAGAACAGCTCATTAGTAGCACCACCTCCATCAACATAAGGATAGCAAGGGACACCTCAAGTAAGAATGAGAACACCCTTGAGAAGTGGAAGAAGTGCTTTTCCAAGCACACCACAAGGAGCATATTTCAGTGCTTCCTCAAGCACAAGTATACCAGGTGAAAGAGGAACCAGATTCAGAAATTTGAATGAAATATATGAGCAAGAAGCAGCAAATGAAGGTATGAACTCTTTATTTGCATTATATTGTCATGTTGCTTATCCTATTCATTTTTAAGAATCAGTGAAATATAAGAAATGGGTAGATGCTATGGATGAAGAAATGAATGCAATAGACAAAAATAAAATATTGGAATTGTTTGATCTCCCAAATGGTAAAGAAGTCATTGAAGTGAAATGGGTCTACAAGACCAAGAGAAATGCTTAAGGTAGGATTGAAATACACAATGCCAGCCTTGTTTTCAAAGGCTACAAGCAACAACATGGAAGAGACAATGAGGAAAATTTTGCACCAGTTGCAATAATGGAAACCGTGAGAGCAGTGTTGTCCATAGCAGCACAACACAAGTGGAAGGTTTACCAAATGGATGTGAAATTAGCATTCCTGAATGGAGTTTTAATGGAAGAGGTTTATGTTGAACAACCTCTCGGCTATGAGAAAGAAGGCCAAGAGGACAAAGTTTTCAGATTGAAGAAAGCACTTTATGGGCTGAAGCAAGCACGAAGAGCATGGTACAGTAGGATAGATGTCTATCTACTGGAAAACGGGTTTGATAAATGTGAAGGAGAACCCACATTATATGTCAAGGAGAAAGATGGTAAGATGCTCATTGTTGTCTTGTATGTTGATGATGTAATTTTTACAAGTAATGATGCTTAGCTCATTGAGAATTTTAAAATAGTCATGAAGGATGAATTTGAAATGACTGATATGGGATTACTGAGATACTTCTTAGGAATAGAAGTAGAGCAAAATGAAGATAAAATTTTTATTTATCAAGCTAAATATGTAAATGAAGTTTTGGAAAGATTTAACATGCAAAATTGCAAGGAAGCAATTATTTCCACAGTAATGGGATTGAAACTTAGCAAAGAGGAAAGCAGCAAGAACTTTAATCCTAGTTTGTACAAAAGCATAGTTTGCAGCTTCATGTATTTGACTGCAACTAGGCCAGACATTATGCATGCCGTAAGTTTGATTTCGAGATTTATGGAAAAGCCTAAGGAGGCACATTGGCAAGCATAAAAAGGAATTCTGAGGTATGTGAAAGTAACTAAAATGTATGGAATTCCATATACCACTTCAGAAAATTCTAAATTAATTGGATATACTGACAGTTATTGGGCTGGAAGTATAGATGACGAGAAAAGCACATCTGGTTATGTTTTTCACATGGGTTCAGGAGCTATTTCATGGGCTTCTAAGAAACAACCAATTGTGGCATTGTCTACAGCAGAAACAGAGTATGTGGAAGCTACAGCGGCGACATGTCCAGCTGTTTGGATGAGAAGAATGTTGAGGAATTTATGCCAAGAACAGGTAAAAGGCACAGTGATTTATTGTGACAATAGCTCAACCATAGCATTGTCAAAGAATTTTTTGTTTCATAAAAGAACGAAACACATAGATGCCAAGTTTCACTACATCAGGGAGCTAGTGAACAATGGAGAGATAATTTTGAAACATTGCAGAATAGAGGAGCAGTTTTTTGACATTCTGACAAAACCATTGGGACAAAAGGAGTTTAATTATTTGAGAAAATGTATGGGTATGACAGAAAACCTAGCAGGTGATTTTAAGGGGGAGTGTTGGAAATATTAAATTCCCCTACTGCCCCGTGCAGCAGGAAGAATTATAGAGCAAGAGGCAGAGGACTTTGCGTGCATGACATTTTGCATTCAAGAGTGAAATAATTGAAACAACAGGGAGGATTTGTTGAGAACGACCGCAACCATACCTCCGCCGCTGAGCATTGATGATTTTTTTTGTGGTTTTGACCACACAACAACATACAGATTTAATTACAGTGATATCGGTTTTTAAAGCCACCATACCGTGTCTTTATACCTCCAACCACTGCACCACCTCTATCCGTTCACCAACCGCATTGAATTTTTCTTTGAAGTGTTTTGAATTGGGCACGCAATTGTCTCTGTTTTGTTTTGAAGTTTTTGCATCGCGAATCGAAAGAGCAGAGATCCGCAACCCAACAGAGCCGTTGTATTCATTACCGATGCGATGTGTTTCATGCGATGTGATATCGCATATGGCATGCGATGTATGTTGTAAGCCCTCTGGATATATTATGACCCAAAGCGATATCTGCGATGCAATGTTGTGATCTTCGTTGTGGGGTCCATCGCACATCGCACATCGTGCATGTATTGTTTACTACCTGCGCATATATGTTCACCGCATCACCGCTTGCGATGCAATGCAGCGACATCGCTCATCGCTCATCGCAAAGCACAATGTCCTGCATACCACATGAACCACTTGCAAACCCACAATGCGATTTGTGATGTGGGCTCCACTCGCAATCGTGCATATGTATTTTGATTGATGTATTGTTTGATTGCCGCGACCAAAGGTTTTTCAACCTTGGTTTATGAATTTATATACGGCAAATATATTTTAAATAGTTTTGTTTTATTTTAAAAGAACCCTGCGCCATATATAATGCCTGAAGTGAAAAATAACAGTTAGTCAACACAGATAGAGAGACAAAGACTGTATTCTGTAATTTTGTAAATGCCCGCACGCGAAAACAGAGTGTGACTTTGTGAGAAAGACAGAGTGTTGTAAGCACCACTGCAAGTGTATTTCCTGTGGAGAGACAGAGAATTTTGTAGAGTGTTGTGCCTGTAACAGCCTTGAATGTTTCCTTTTTAAATCTAGAACTATGTTCTGAGAAGATCTCTTCCATTTTGTAACAGTTTTTTTTCATATAAATGAAATAGTTTCAGCTTGTGTTTGTTATCTATGTCCAGCAACAACGTTTTTCTTTAAAAATCTCTGTGTTGAGGTAGAGGAAAACAGAGTGTTGTTATCTCTGTGTGTTTCTGGAATTCTCAAAAAATTCCAACAGAAACCCTAGCAGCACCCTCACTGCTGTTTTTCTTTCCCATTCCGTCTCTACCCCCCAGAACAATCGGTTTCCATCCCTTCCTCGAATCCACGAACCTCACTAGGGCCTCTGGCACACTAGTCTCCTTCGCAATATATTCTCTTTTGGTAGAGAGCTCGGAACAAAGTCTCTCGAACTTGTCACGCCCTTTGGTGGAATAAGGATTCGCCCTCTTCTCTCGTTTCTGCGGGAATGTGGGCATGCTCGAAACAACGATTTCTTTTGCTTCGCCATCCAGCGATATCGTTCTGCAGCGCATTGATTTATTTCCTGAGATATAAACCAAAAATCAATTGATCCAAGAAGCAAGAGCACTAAAACCCAACTTACCAAACTACTGAACTCACCTCTTCCGAACCATAACTGGCCTGAACCATTGCGCATTGAACCATAGTTTGCATCCCATTGAGCAATAGGAAAGCAGTTGACAAATTTTGTGTAATCGTGAATTGTGTACTCACTATATTGAAGGGCAGCATATTTAAAAGTCAATCCTAATGAATTAATATACAATTCAATATAATAAATTAAGTTAAATCATTTCTTCCCAAGTGACGGTGATTGAATTATTAGTTTGTACACAAATATTAAAAATAAATTAGTGTTTTAGTTATTTTATTTGCAAAGGTTATATCAAAATATTTTCTGATTTTTTTTAATGGATATTATAACATTATAAAATAATATTAATCTATTTATTTTTTTTGATAAGATATTTATTTTTATATAATTTATAATATTTTTTTTGGATAAGATATTATTTTTTGATATAATTTATAATAATATATATATTTTTAAAGATATTTATTTTGATATAATTATTAGAATGTCAATGTTTATGGAAGTGTAAATACTTTGTTTTCTTCCTTTTAAATCTATGATTTTTTAAGATAGAAATATGAATTTTTTATGATTTTTATTATAAATATTTTAATATCCAATTTTTAGTACATTATAAAATAATAATAATCTATTTTAATTTTTTGATAATATATTTATGTTTTTATAATTATTTGAATATCAATGTTAATGGACATGTAAATATTTTGTTTATTTCAATTTGGATTTATGATTCTTTAAGATAGAAATACCTTTGACTACTTACCATGAAACACATGTTCTTAATCATTAGTCTCTCTTAATTATGTAAATTTTTACATTTTATTTCATATTTTATTAAAAATAGTCATTTTTATTCTTTTACTAATCTTTATTTTATAATTTTGAAGTTCAAGCTTTTAAAATTAATGTATTTTTATTGATTGAATAGAATACATATCCCCACAGATGAGAGTGGTCATTTTTTACTATCTAATTGGATAAATGGACTCTTCTAGATGGATGTTCTATGTTCTGTCAATAACATGATATGATTCCTGATTTAAGGCAAGTATTATTTACATATATATTTATGCTAGTTTAGATTATTATTTTTAATAGAATTGTTTTTAAAATTATAAATAAAATTTAAATATAATTAAATTATTTGTTTATGGGATTTTACAATATCAAAAACATTATTAAAAGAAATTCGAAAGTATTCGTTAAAAACTTACTAATTAAAATATATTATTAGTAATTAAAATAGTAAATAGAAAAGTCACCCAAAAAATGTCCTAATTTTAAAAAATAATAAATATTTTAAAAATAAATTTATAAAAATATTTTAAAATTGAGAAAATCAAATTAACTACAACTATACAAATAATTTATCATAAATATATACTTGTTTAAATCTTATAGATTTACATTCAATATTGATTCATTGAGATGAGTTTAATGGTACATAAAACTGGTCCAAAATGACATGGGCTTGAACTTGAAGCCCGTCAAGGGTATATATATATAGACAAGTCACATGGGTGGATCTATCTATGTTTTTTTATACAACTTTCGCACTTATTGTTTCTGCGAATGAGGGTGGCCACTTGAATGACGTAGGAACAGCATTTGTGCGGTGCTTGAATTAGGCCAGGCCCACACAAAAATGAATGTAGAGTTGACACAGGTCTAATAAGGAGTTAGCTAAGATGTTGGCAAATTTTATCGGACAACAAGGGTAGGAGGATCGGAAAAAAAAAAAATCAATGTCCAAGAGTTTTCAATGAATGGTAATTTCACATATATTTTTTATTTTAAATTTCTTTGTCCATCTACACAAAGAATATGGATATTCCACTTTATAATTAGTTTTAGCAAGCAAATTTAAATTAAACTTATTTGATTGATATGAAAATGACTAATTAGCCAAAATTGATTTGTTACTAGGACATACAAACAGGAGAGTTTAAAGTGTTTTTGAGCATGCATTTGTAACATGGTTTGGATGAGTTGTTATATTTATTTTTAGAATTTATCTTTATGTTAGAAATACATTACAAAATCATATTTCCTAGAAATGGAATATAAATAATAATATTTAAAAACTCAAATTAAAGAAATCAAAATTAAAGTTGAAGACAAAATTAATATTTACTTGACCTTGGCAACAAGATTAATATTTACTTAGATACAAGATTAAAATTCAGAGTCTAAAGTTAGTAGGAATTGAGAATTGAGCAAAATTCTTGATTTTTAAGTGCCTTACACGTTGGAATGAATAGCATTAGCATTGGATAAATAATTGTTGGATAATAGATCATTTTACTCCTCAAACAATTTGTTTAGTCCTTCTTAAGATTCACTAGCTATCAACTACATTTGCCTTGACTCAGACTCATAAACAACAAGTCAAGACATAAGTTACTCCATAATAGGTTTAACTCTATGCTCCTCAACATTATATATAAATGCCAAAACAAAAACTTTCAAATATATAATTTTAAAAACATTAAAAAAATAAACTAAAAAAACTTAAATTTAATATATCAATTACTCTTTTCTTAATTATGGAAACCAAAATACAACTTTCTCAATTTAAAAATCTTATCCACATCTCTTTGCACTTTTTGGAGCAATTTCTTGTAAATTAAGTTAAATCATTTCATGTGCAAATGATGATGACTGAATTATTAGTTTGTAAGAAAATGATAAAAAATAAAATTATTGTTTTAGTTTTTTTATTTGGAAGTTATTTCAGAGTATTTTCTGATTCTTTTAAGGAAAGTATAACATTATAAAATACTAATAATCTATTTATCTTTTTTGATAAGATATTTATTTTGATATAATTTAAAATAATCTATTTATATTTTTTTGATAAGATATTTATTTTGATATAATTATTTGAATGTGTAAATACTTTGTTTTCTTCCTTCTGAATTTATGATTTTTTAAGATAGAAATATACATTTTTAATAATTTTTATTATGAATATTTTAATATCCAATTTTAAGTACATTATAAAATAATAATAATCTATTTTAATTTTTTGATAGTACATTTATTCTTTTATAATTATTTGAATGTCAATGTTAATGGAAGTGTTAATATTTTGTTTATTTCAATTTGGATTTATGATTTTTTAAGATAGAAATATGTTTGACCTCTTACCATAAAACACATGCTCCCTCCGGATGCGGATGTTTGCATGGACTGATGGGACATTGGTCCCTACGCGTCTCCCGAAGGAGCTCGCGTGGGGTGGCCATATGGCCCCCTTTACATGCATTAATGAGATCTTTACTCTGCCAGCTCGCGCAGACATTACTCCACCTGCTCAGTTTCTCCTTCAATTTGATATGGATGTTCATTCAGCCATGGAGTTCATTCCAGACAGTTCGGATAGCTGTGATTGCAGTGGTGGTTTCCTGCTTCCTCTAAGTGGTGCTTGCCCTCCCGGCTTTGCTGAGTCCAGTGCCCGTACGCACACTTGCCGTCATTGCACTCTTCTTGATTGTTTCGAGCCGCTTTCGGGGCATAATTTCTCTCACAGTCTCTTCTGTGGTGCCAATTCCCCGCACTGTGCTTGGACGACGAATCTCTGTGGTGTCATTTCCCCTCTCCGTGCTCGGTCAACAAACTTTTGTGGTATCAACTCCCCTATCTATGCTCCTGAGCTTTCTATCCGCCCCTTCTGTTGCATATTTCACCATGCCGCCTCCACCTCCATGCCGCGCCTTCGCCACAGAATGAGGTGTCGGTGAGGCACTAGTCAGGGCTATGCTTCTCACTTTCGCCCTTCCACCAGCTTTTCTTCAAGGTCTTCCTCAGCTGAAGAGGCGCAAGTCCAGCCTCACGCCATGCGTAGCTTCAGAGGACGAGGCCGCCATCGTGAATCTGTTCATTTTTCTCAGCCTGTCCCTCCCCCTTCGGTTGACCCTCCCAGTGGTGCAATTCCTCCAGTCTCTCATGGGTCTGCAAGCCTTGCCATTTGCCAAACTTCTCAGCATGCAAAATTTCGCTTTGAGTGTTCTTTAGACAGGCCCATTGTCACGTCTTTCATCACTGTAACTCTCAGAGAAGAGTCGCCTCTCCCTGATCTCGCCCGTATACCCTCTCCCTTGCCCCATCCTGTCACAAGCTTCCCCAAAAGCTTGGATATGCCCGCAGATTTCACTCATCCTTCCAAGGACGCGCCGCGCAAGGAGGATGTGGTCACTGACAAGGAAGGCACTCTCAAAGGAGTAATGGACGATAGCAGCGATGAATATGGGTGCAGAGTTGTAGAAGAACCTCCGTCTCCGGCTCATGATCAGCGATTCTCCCAGCTTACAGCTTCTTCTGGTATTTTTGCTCAATTACTGCTGGAATTTGTTGCGTACTTGCTTCAATGCTCAACTGGAAAGGCTGATTGTTACTTTCAGTATATTTCTTTCTGTTAACTTGCTTTTTATAAACTGTAGGCCGGTTTCCCTTTCAAGGGCAGCCAAACTGTTTCTTAAGGGACCGGTTTCCCTACTAGGGGAGTCCAGACTCTTTTTGTTGAGCATGTCTATCAAGCCCAGTGTTCAGGCTCTCACAGATGACACTGCGGCAGTTTTGTACCAGTAACCTTTATACATAATAGAATTAGTTTTACTTAGAAAAAAAAAACACATGCTCTTAACCATTACCCTATCTTTTAATTATATAATTTTTAAAATTTTATTTCATATTTTATTAAACATGGTCATTTTTATTCTTTCATTAATCTTTATTTTATAATTTAGAACTTCAAGCTTTTAAAGTTAACATATTTTTATTTAGTGAGATAGAATACACATCACCACACATGAGAGTGGTCAATTTTTGCCATCTAATTGGATATTTTTTCCGTCTAGTTGGATAAATAAACTCTTCTAGGTGCATGTTCTATGTTCTATCCATAACATGATATGATTCATGATTTGAGAAAAGTGTTATTTGGTGGCTACATTGAAAATACAACTTGTCATGTCCTTTGCAACATTCTCTTGGTACATAGCGATCTTTACACATTGTTTGCCATCATCATTCCCTCACATTGAATGAATAATTAGGAACTTACTGAAATTGCTTGTTTTCATGGAAATGGATCGTATTGCTATGTCAAATGGATATTTTTATATGATGGGATCTCAATGCTAGTGAGAAAACATATTGGTTTCCAAAATCATCACTTGCATGGAATGGATACTTGGGAACTGAACACAAGTTCTTGTTTTCATATCATTGCAATGCGTTTGACAAAACATTATATTTGGAGTGGTTGGGTTCTCCTGGATAAAAGAATTTCATCTGTTGTGTTGTGGTAGAATGCACTCCATATTTTCTATTATTTGTTATGAATCATTTTTATTTCATAATCAATTTTGTAATTTGTATCATGCTTTGAGGCAACACTTCTCACCTTAACCACATAGATACTCTTGGCTCATCTAGGAGTTGTGTTGCATAGGTAAGTTCTTCGTGAACTATATTTTAGAAACAAACACGAGTTTCTTCTAATGATTTCTAGGAGCAAGTTCCTCCACACATCCATGAGGAAATTGCAAGTGTGGGGAATATTGTTTAACAGGAGAGATGAACCATACCAAATTAAGATATAGATAGAGAACAAGGAAAATAGATTTGAAATATTGGGAGTTCAATGACTATAAACATGAACTATAGGAAGGATATAAATCCTTCTTGGCATTTTAAATCAGTTTTTACGATGCTTCTAATGGATGACAATGAAGCGAAGTAAGAAATATTGTTGGAACTAGTTGAAAGTAAAACTCATCTGAAAGGCACCAATCCTAGATTATGAGGTTCTTCTCAAGAATATCCTATCCATATATCTACTATGCTTAAGTTAAGGACATTAGCTTTAGGTCTTCAGACACCTCAACCAAGTGCTACTTTCCATACGACAGAACAATATTTTAAATCAGTAATGTTGAGGTTCCCATGTTTTGGCCAGATTGGCAAGACCAAAAGATGAGACAACATCAGAACCACTTTCAGACCCTAGGATCTAGCCCTCCTAGGTCTAGAGAGGGATATCTCTATTATAGTCAAAGGTTTTATGTCTTTGAAGCTCAAATTTAAGATGTTAGGATAGTTATTGGCACAAGGTTTGTTTGTTTGGATTTGAGTTTGGTTGCCGGGATTTAGGAAGGAAGAGTTTCAGCATGAGACAAGGCTAGGCAAAAAGGAATTTAGGCAAAATAGAAGTAATTTAGGGAATGTCAAGTCCATTGGGAAATGGAGTCAAGAAAGGATTTACTTGCTACTCAACACACAAGCTTTCAATTGGGCTAGTCATCTAAATCCTTGGATCCTAAAGTGATTGGGTGGTATGGAACATTAAGGACTGAAAATGAAGAAGGAGAAACATCTAATTCTGTCGATAGATCAGGTCAGAGGTCATTTAACTCTAGAACTGCTTGGACACAATCAGAGGCAGCACAAGGGAACTTAGAAAGGCATAATTGGAATGGAAAGATCCTAGTGAGGCAGAGGAAAAGTTCTAAACCTCCCAGTGTTCTCAACGCATTCAACTAAATCCTAACAAGCACGTCTAAAAACAGATTCCATTAATTCATACATCACCTAGCAGGCAATATCATCCACTACACTGGTTAAATCAATTGAAATCAATATTTAGATAACACATTAGTAGAAAAACATTAAAGGCAAGCAGAGAAGAAGTATAGGGTACCTATCAAGGGTAAATCCCATACCAGATTTCTGATGCAAGCCAGAAGAACTAAAATGAAATGAATTAAACACAGAGATAGAAAAACATCACCGCAGCTTTAGATCAGGATCCAATGAAATGTGCTTGTCATATTAAATATCAACACCAATCAGGTACAACATAGCCAATAGCTTAGTCATTCAGTCAGAATACATCTTCCCCAGCCTATCTTACAATTACACACAGAGAAATCGTCTCAAGAGAAGCTGCTTGCAATTCTCTGATATCTCATCAACAACCATTACAATATTTTCTTATGCATTTTATAGTTGAAGAGAAGCAGAAGGGGTAGGTGAAAAACTAAATGTTGTATTAAACTTTTGAAAAGAAAGAGGGCCGAACCCCATTCTGCTTTAAATCCTAAGCATTCAATTTCTATCATTTTTAGATGAAATAGTGGTCTTCTTCAGGCCTTTGCTTCTTCTGGATATGACTTTGATGTATTTTGGCTGCAGTACTCTGTGGTACTCCTAGTGATTTGGAAAAAAATAAAATAAATTGCTGAGAAGTCTGCCATATAAATGCTCTGTTAGTTTCGATCTGTTGTCTGATGGAAATTTCTTCAGGGACATCGTGTGGAATAAAAACTGTATGGGCACCCTGTACCCCATGAAGAAAAACATTTTGCTGGAGGGAAAACCCTGATGTGCATTAATTTCCGTGTGTTGTACCTTCTACATGGTTTCTGGGTCTTCCATCTGGTGCTTTGCTTCTCAAACCACTGCATAGGGCTCAAAAACCTTCATTCGTGTGCCCTAACCTCTTTGTTGTTCCATTTTAAATATCTGTTGGAGAAAATTGCGGTTTTAATGGCCCCGGGGAATATTGTACAGATTTCTCGGCCCAGCTCTTTAAATGCAGTCACGTCCATCACCTTCCTGGGCTTGGCTTCACTAAATGTATCTTTGTACATGACCTGTTCTGCAATCTCTACAACTGCGACAGAGATAACGAGCCATGGCAGTTTTCCCCACTTGAAACCCTGCAAAACAGCAAACTTGTCAAGCAATCCATGGGCGGGAATGATGGAGGTGGTGCGGATGGAGGAAATGGCCGTGCAGATGATGAAATGGAGGAGAAATCGTAGAGGAATGGTGAAAAATGCACAGGTGGAGGTTGGCGGTCTGCGGAGAAAAATACGAATGAAAAAACCTTAAAAACACGAAGTTTTCACAAATATATGTGATGCATGGGAGGACATACGACGGGTGCACGTGGGGGTGACGTGGCGAGACCAGGCGGTGGCGGAATATTCAACAGCGGGCGAACAGATCTAGACCGTTGATCCTGGCGGGGATCAACGACGGAGACATGACGGAGGGCGATGGACGGTGGGCCAGGGATACGACGAAGAAGGGTTATTGAACGTGCAACTTTGATGAGCAATGACCGTTGGATGGGCAATCAGAGATCTAACGGCTGACAGCAATATCGCTCGGCATCCTGGGTCGAACGTTAACGCGTGATGAGCCAGCGGTTTTGAAATAGTGTCGGGGCCACGTGTTGCTTGATGTATGTAATCGCTGGCCGACAAGGGAAAACCGCCTACCGCCCAAAGGCGATGCATAGAAACCACCGGTTTTATGAACAGTGTATGGGGACCACCTGCGCGGGCACATTGCGAACCGTCAGATCTGCGTGTAAATGGACGGCGATGGCGCGATCAGGAGTTATAAGAGGGAAACACGGAAGGTTGCGGGGTCAATGATCACCGTCCGATCAATAAGATCGACGGTCGATGTTGCACCCGATACACATTGGATATAGGCGCTTTTCGGGCTGGCAAGTGGTTCTAGCGGCCGGCTACATGGAGGAAAAAGGTGCGGGGGCTAGCAGAAGAGGGGCTAGGCCTATTATAATGTTTAAGGTGGGTTTTTAAACCTTTTTATTGCATTTTGAGGCCTATAAAGGGTGACGATAGGAAGGAAAGGGGTATAAAAGTTTAAACAA
Organism: Pinus albicaulis; assembly: GCA_034641835.2. Lineage (NCBI taxonomy): Eukaryota > Viridiplantae > Streptophyta > Pinopsida > Pinales > Pinaceae > Pinus > Pinus albicaulis. The sequence continues at coordinate 33,882,776 of CM076578.1, forward strand.
AGGGCGAAAATGGGATTTAAAGGGGATTTTGGGATTTTTAGAGGGTTAATAGGGGAAAAGAGGGGAGCAAGGGAAACTTAAAAAAGGGGGAAAATGATGAAAAGGGATATTTTGCAGGGGTACAAGGGGTAAATGAAGGCTTTTAGGAGCACAAGTTGTTGAAATCAGAGGGTCCTTTATAGTGGGATTTTAGTAGAGGGGATCACACCACAGGGAAAAGGCATAGAAGACTTCAAGGATGATGTGTCTCGAGGGGAGATGCATTCATTGAAGTCTCAGAAACATTTTAGCCCCCTACTTTGCTTGTCAAAAATTTATAGGGGGGCTAACAGTGGCTCCACATGGGGATGGCTTCTTCTTGAAGGAGTCAAGAATTCAGAGAATAGATATTTGGATTAGGCCAGTGGCCTGGCTGCTTGGCACATCTCTTTTTCTTTGATAAGCTGCCACAATATGTAAACATTACATCAGCAGAAACTTACTCCAACAAACTACCTACCCATACTACAATCCTAGCATTTTTTCTTCTCCCAGGGTGCATTTGAGCTAGCAGACCCTTTACATATTTTTATTTTTTAAAACAGAAAATAAACCTATTCTAAATCTACCCTTATTGCTCCATGACACCAGATTAGACTGTTGGTCTCATATTTTTCTCTACCTAATCTAATATCTGCTGGGATTAAACTGTCCAACAGATTTGTTCTCTACATTCTACAACAGAATTTGAAAAACAGTCAAGTTAGGATTATACTGTCTGACTTGCTGTGGATCCAAGGCATAAAAACAGTTGCACATGGACAGAAACTTGCAGAAAATTGAAAACAAAACTGTGAAGGCTTGGGATCTAAACTGGAAATATCCTTCCTTCCTTTTTGTGACTCAAGTTTTGAGCATGCTAGAGTCACCTCCTTTTCTTCATTTCAGCTCTGGTTTTGGGCATGTTAGAGCTGACTCTGCTTTTTCCTTTGCTGATCCAGATTTTTGGCATGTTAGGACCAGCTGTTTTACTTTATTTGGCCCAGGTTTTGAGTTTATTAGAGCCACTCTTTAGCATATCAGAGGTCCATGTTTTAAGCATGTCTGAACCTCTCTTTTCCTCTATTTTTTTGAAACACTTTTCTTTTTCTTGAAAATAAAAAACTGCAATGGTATGTACAATGGAAATGAAACTGGAAATTGTGAATTAGAAGAAGTAGTGTTTGAGCATCCTTCCATTGACAGGACCCCCAAACAGCTCTGTACCATCTAGTTCTTGTAAGAAGAAATCATTTGGACCCACAGTGGCTTGGATGAGGTATGGACCTTTCCATAAACTGTCAAATTTGCTGTGCTTTCCTTTATCCTCTCTTCTCGAATCCCACTTCAGAACCTTATCTCCAACTTTGAAATTAGAAGCTTTGGTTCTTTTGTTATATTATTTCTTTATGTTCTCCTGAACTTTCACTGCTCTGTTGTAGACCTCTTCCCTTGTTTGCTGAAGGTGCATAGTTTGGTTTATTCTCCTCACCATGCTGTATTCTTCTGTTTGGATCTCTTGGACCAGCTTGATCACTGGTATCCCAAGGATGGTAAGGAATACTGCTTTTGTTCCATAGACAAGCTGAAAAGGTGACATGCCAATAGACTTTTTTTTTGTAAGCCTGTCAGCCCACAAAGCATGTACTAGCTTATTATGCCAGGATTTTTTGTTCTCTTCCAATAGCTTCTTGATGATGATCACTAGGATCTTGTTTGATGATTCAGCTAATCCATTACCTTGAGGGTAATAGAAAGTTGAATGACCAAGTGCTATTTGGTACCTGTGACAAAAATCAACCATATTTTTGGATCCGAAAGAAGTAGCATTATCAGTGATTATTTTCCTTTGGCAGCCAAACCGAGAGAGAATGTGACTTTCTAGGAAACTAATGATGACTGAATTTGTGGCATTCCTAGTGGGCACGACCTCTATCCACATAGTGAAATAATATGTGGCTGCTAGGATCCATTTGTGCTGAGCAGAAGAAGAAGGGTGAATTTCCCCTATGAAATCTAGGCCACATTGCAGGAAGGGACCTTCAAAGGTGATGGGTTCTAGGGGTAAAGGGAGGAGCTTTCTCTTGCCCTCAAATATCTGACATTTGTGGCAGGCAATTATCATTTTATGAACATCATTGAAGAGTGTGGGCCAATAATAGCCAGCTCTGAGTATTTTCTTTGCTGTGGATTTCCAACTCAGGTGCCCTTCACATTCTCCAGCGTGGAATTCTTATTTAACCCTTTCAGCTTCAGCTTCAGGTAAACATTTAAGCAATAGGCCATTTGGATTTTTCCAGTATAAATTCTCATTCAGAATACAGTAATTTCTGGCTTTTAGCTTTATGAACCTGGCCTTAGTTTTGGACAGTTCTAGAGGGGTATTGAGATTGGTGAGCACATAAAGGATATCAGAGTACCAAGGAGAGCTATGAAATTTTGCTTCAACAGTGAGATCAGGCAATTCTTGCTGCTCATCCAAGGTACTTATCATGTTAATGTCTAGGGGTTGCAGGTTTGTTTCAGCCATTAATTTAGCTAAGCCCTGTCCTTTAATGTTTGGTGGGTTTTATCTCAAGGTCATATTCTAGGATCACTGCTACCCATTTGCCCCTTTTCCCATCTGGGTCGTGGGACAGAATATCTTTGACTATGATGTTAGGCACATACGCTATGGTGTGAGAATGCACAATGTACACCCTAAAGTCTTTCAAGGCCTTGACCAAGGCGTAGGCCTATTTTTCCATGATGTTGTATTTCAAGGGTGCATCTCTCAAGGCTTTGATGAAAAACGCTATAGGCAATTCATTACCCTCTAATTTTTTCTTCAGTAAAACTACAACCACTGTATGCTAGGAGGCGAATGAAAAGGTAAGGAAATCCTTTAAGAAATCTGGGATAATCAGAACAGGAGCCTGAGTGAGTGCGAGTTTTACTGACTCAAAATATTTCTTGGCTTCAACAGTCCATTTAATTCCTGCACCTTTCCTCAGCATGTTAGTCATGTTCCTAAGGTGTTCAGCTAGATTTGAAATAAATCTCCTAAGGAAGTTAATCTTCCCAATGAAGGACTGTAATTCCTTGATGTTTCTAGGGTGTGTGATCTATAGTATTCCCTAAAATCGTTGTGGGTCTATCCTGATTCCCTTCTCGGATATGATGTGGCCAAGGAGTTTACCTTCTTGCAGCCTGAACACAGTTTTCTTGGGATTCAAGGACAGACCAAACCTTCTACATTTTTCAAACACTTTCCTTAGATGCTTCAGGTGTTCTTCTTCAGTTTTAGAATAGACAGTTAAGTCGTCCAATTAAATAGCAATGAAGTGTCCTATCTCATCTAAGAAAGATATATACATCGCTCTTTGGAAGGTGGACCCAACATTCATTAGTCCAAAAGGCATTTTCACATACATGAAGGTGCCCCGTGGATTGGTAAATGTTGTTTTGAGTTGATCTTATGGGAGTACTAGGACTTGATTGTATCCTGAAAAATCATCTAGCAGGGAGATCCTCTTAGAGCCCACTACCTTCTGTAGGATGTGTTCCATTCTAGGCAAAGGGTAATTGTCCTTGAGTGAGGATCTGTTAAGATTTCTGAAGTCTATGCATAATCTGATCTCTCCTGTTTTCTTCCTCACAGCCACTAAGTTTGATACCCAATCAGAGAACCTCACAGGCACAATTATACCTACTTCATACATTTTCTTGATCTCTTTCTCTACTGCAGGCAATTGTTTGGGATTGATTCTGCGAAGTTTTTGCCTAAAGGGCTTTTGATTTTATTTCAAGGGTATTTTGTGTTGTATGATGTTGCTGTCATAGGCCTTTAAGTCCTCATAGCTCCATGCAAACACATCAATGAATTCCGTAAACAGGTCAATGTATTTTATCTTCATGTCTACAGATAAAGACTTAGCCAGTTTAATCATTTTGGGTTTATCTTCAGTGCCTACATTGCATTCTTCTACATCTGAATCTGCATGTTCTATAGTGGGCTTTTTTGCTACATCATCAAATTCAAAGAGGTCCTCTAATGGTGCCAGGCCTCTGGGTATATTCTTATCTCTGGCCTGTAGCACCTCTACCTCTTCGCTATCTGCATTTTCACATTTGCGATCCGGGTTTCTAGTCTATTCATATAAATAGTTTATTTCTATATGACAGGGTGTTTCTTCCTCATCTGAGGATGCATCACTTAGGCAGCTGCTGTCAGATTTAGAGTCTGAATCAGAAACTTCAAACTCATTCCTGCCTACTAGGAAATCCTCAATCTGTTTATCACCTTCAAAAACCTGCCAATATTTTTCGTTATCCAGCACAGCAGGTCTGAATTTGGTTTGAAGGATGATCTGTTGGTCACTGGGAGTTTTGGGGTATGAACTGGCCAGGCAAGCTAATCCATTTGCAATGACATTTTGAGCCTTAGTAACGAACACTAATTTTTATTCCACAAACGTTTTTAGTAGGTCCATGGTGTCATTCCTATATTCTCTTAGCCTAGGATGTTTGGCTGTGTATTCTCCGTTCACTTCTGTGATAACCAAATCAAAGTCTCCTAACACGGTTTTTCTACGGGCCCCTAATTTTTTCAACAGATTCAGACCCAGGATGAGAGCCTCGTACTCTGCAATATTATTTGTACATTTGAAATGCAAGTTGCATGCATGGCTCTCAACGTAGTCATTTTTTGTATTGTGTAACCATACCCCTACCCCTGCAGTCCTTTTAGTACAAGACCCGTCAAAGCTCATTTCCCATAAGGGTTTTTTTATGATTATCATTTTTTTGTCCCTTCCAGCTGGGTTCGCCATTGTGTTGTGTTATAGGGTCTGTATTAGGTTGTGGATCGCTTTGTTCTTCGTGAAATGTATGAGTCTCAGGGATCTGGCCAGATGGTTGTTCACACTTTGTTTCTTGTTCACTCGGGGTTATGTCTCGACCACATATCCTACAGGTTTCGTTGCAGTTTTCTTCTTCGTTGTCCTCTAAATCTAGAGCATCCATTATGTCAAAATCCATAGCTTCTGCCTCTCTGTTTTCATCTCTATTTTGGGATTCCAACCCTTCTAAGGATTCATCATTACAAAAGATGAAGGAGTCAAGGTCTGTATCTACAGAATAGACAGGTGAATTTTCTGGTTTTTCGGGGCTATTGACTAGGAGTTTCATCTGTGTCTCCCAATACAGTTTTCTAAGTTGGCCAAAGATTGGGATTGTGGCATATGAGCCATCCATATGCATTGTACCCTGCAGCGTGGCTCCCCATGATCTTGATAGTAGCATGCCATACTTGGGTGGAACATCTGCCACCACAACATCCATGACCATGCATTTTGTTGGGATTTGAGTTAAGCTCACACACAAGTCTTTGATCAGGCCTAGGAATTTTACTCTGCTACAGTCGAAAGAGTATAAATCTTTGTAGGGTCTAGTTATCTCTAGACCTAGTCTTTCCATAACCACCTTAGGCATTAGGTTGTGAGATGCTCCAGAATCATGCATTGCATTGTGCAGGATATTGTCATGAATGTTGAGGCTGATATAGAAAGGTGGAACTACCCCCTCCTGAAATTTCCCCTCTATCTTAGGACCAAAAAAGAGGGCAGGCTGATCATCATTCAAATTGACAAAGTCACCATTCTCACCTAAGTTCAAAGCTCTCAAAATATGGCCTTTATATACATCCTGAGTGGCCAGCTCGGAAAGTGGGACAGAGATTTTAATTCTTGCAATCTCACTTTCCAAATTGAAAGTGGACTGACTCTTGGGGATGCTCAACTCTGTTTTGTTTGCCAATTCCTTAGTGGCTGAATCAGTGGGCTAATTCTCATTGTGTACAGTGTTCGTGACAGTTTTATCAGGAGCACTAACTGCAGTGCCAGTGCTGCTAGCTGGCTTACCTTGTGCATTAGTGTTTTGGTTGTCTTTTTCTCTATCCTTTCCAGAACTTTCAGTTGATGATTTGCTACTTTCAGAAGTTGCTTTAGAAGATTTTTCAGGTCTATTTTTTATGGTGGACTCAGAAGCTTTCGGTTTGTTAGTTTCTTGACTCTTTTTTCTTCTAAGTTCATACTATTCTCTTACCTGCATCATGGCATTTTCGAATCCTAGTCTGTAATCCTCAGATTCCAACCATTCCTCCTCCCAACCAGAGGGTGAAGGCTGGTCTTCTTCTGAATAACATTTATGGATTGAATCTTCTGTTTCAAACATATTAATTGTGTTTCCCTCAGACTCTTCTATGATTCCCTCATCTTCATCGAGAAAGTTCTGTTGGAATGGGGGGATAACTTGTTGATCTGATTCTCTTTGTCTGTTGGGAGTGTTATTGTTTCCTCTAAAGTTTTGGTTCTGGTTTTGGTTTCTATTCTGGCTACTAACTATGACAACCATTTTTTCCATCATTTGGTGTAGCTTGTCCACTTTTTAGATATATTATCATGATTTGGATCAGATGTGGAGGCGACATTGTCATCTCTATATGTTACCCTTCTCTCAGATTTCAGTCTTTCTCTTTTCTCAATCAGGTTGGCTTCTAATTCACTGCTCCTTTCTGCATGTCATCCAGTGTGTTGTATTCCTTATCTCTAAGCTCATAGGCCATGTCAGCATCAAAGCCTTCAGGGTATTTTGCTAGGGCCATGCCTTGTGGAGGTTTCATATGTGGAGGGAGAGCATTATAAATGTTTTTGAACCTTGTTGTGTAATCGTGAACACTCTCTCCTACGTTTCTTTTGAGGGTCATGTATTCTGCTAGGAGTTGGTGAGGATTTTCCCTAGTTTCCTATTTGTTTATGAAAGTATGATACAAGCCCGGAAGATCATTGATGCTACTTGGGGGCAGGCCCTTAAACCATTTCTTCACATCACCCCCTAAGCTTTGGGCAAAGATTCTCATTTTGACTGTATCATCATCAATTTCCATGTAGTCAAAAGAATCTTCCATTTTATCTACGTGTTGTTGGGCTGTGATGGACTCCTTTGCAGTGAAGTGTGGAATCTTAGACTGATAATCATTTGGTAAGGGTACTAGAGGCTGAGGTAAAACTAGAGGTGCATACCAAGCTACCATAATGATATTTTGATGAGCTAGAGGGACTTGGGCAGAAGGTATATGGATGACAGGGATGTTATGACCAGCAGAGGACTGATGAGCAGACCTAGGGTGACTGAGCCCCAAGTTTTGTATGAAATGTGACTCGGGAGGTGTAGATGGGGGGGTCTGTCTATTCCCAAGGTGTCTACCACCTAGCTGTGGTGAATCAGGAAGCTCGGGGTCTGGCTGGTCTAAGCTACTGAATGACCTAGTTCTAGATAAGTCGTTAGGTGGGTCTAGGTCAAGTTGAAAGTGTGATAGAGCTGTAGGATCTTCTGGTGCAAAATTAGCTCTATATATATGTTTGGAAATAGTTGATCCTTTAGGTGCATGGGCTTGCTTGAGGATTCTCTCAGGATTTTCAACTATTTCAGGTGGGTTTGGGTCAGGGTAAACTCTTGTATGAATGGTTCTAGAAGCCAGGATGTTGTTTCTGACCAAGCAGCTTAACCCTACTTGTTACTTCTATTGTGGTTGATGTTGTTGTGGGGGCTGGTCTCCCAGTGGAGTCTAATGTGAAAGCAAGACAATCAGCAGGCCTATTGATCACCAGTGGAGTCTTTGAAACGTTTAGGGAAATATGGAGTCACCAGGTGGAAGGTTTAGGATTTTTTTTGGAGGGTACACTATCCACCACAGTGCCCTTGAGATTTCCTCTTTCGAGGATATCTCCAAAAACCAACGAACTCTAACCAGAGATTGAATGGGAGGGCATTTACCAGATATGTCACCTCTGAAAGAGTGTGAGATTCGGAGGCTACCTGGCCCTTTCTAGACTCTGTCCAAGAGTATGGGAAAACACAACAAATGGTGTAGAGGTTGATGTGAGCGTAGGAGTGTTTAACTGCCAACCTAACCAGAGATTGTAGGTATTTTGAATGCCTAAGAATGTTTAAGGTGTAATGCACTCAGTGTCCCCAGTATGGTCACCATTATGTTGGGGTTCCCATGTTTTGGCCAGATTGGCAAGACCAAAATATGAGACAACATCAGAACCACTTTTAGACCCTAGGATCCAGCCCTCCTAGGTCCAGAGAGGGATCTCTCTATGATAGTCAAAGGTTTTATGTCTTTGAAGCTCAAATTTAAGATGTTAGGCTAGTTATTGGCACAAGGTTTGTTTGTTTGATTTTGAGTTTGGTTGCTTGGATTCAGGAAGGAAGATTTTTAGCATGAGACAAGGCTAGGCAAAAAGGAATTTAGGAAAAATAGAAGTAATTCAGGGAATGTCAAGTCCATTAGGCAATGGAGTCAAGAAAGGATTTACTTGCTACTCAACACGCAAGCTTTCAGTTGGGCTTGTCATCTAAAGCCTTGGATCCTAAAGTGATTGGGTGGTATGGGACATTAAGAACTGAAAATGAAGAAGGAGAAACATCTAATTCTGCCTATAGATCAGGTCAGCGGTCATTTTACTCCAGACCTGCTTGGACACAATCCGAGGCAGCACAACGGAACTGAGAAAGGATTAATTGGAATGGAAAGATCCTAGTGAGGCAGAGGCAAAGCTCTAAACCTCCCATTGTTCTCAACACATTCAAGTAAATCCTAACAAGCACGTCTAAAAATAGATTCCATTAATTCATACATCAGCTAGCGGGAAATATCATCCACTACACTGGTTAAATCAATTGAAATCGATATTTAGATAACACATTAGTAGAAAAACATTAAAGGCAAGGAGAGCAGAAGTATAGGGTACCTATCAAGGGTAAATCCCATACCAGATTTCTGATGCAAGCCAGAAGAACTGAAATGAAATGAATTAAACACAAAGATATAAAAACATCACCGAAGCTTTAGATCAGGATCCAATGAAATGTGCTTGTCATATTAAATATCAACACCAATAAGGTACAACATAGCCAATAGCTTAGTCATTCAGTCAGAATACATCTTCCCCAGCCTATTTTACAATTACACACAGAGAACTCGTCTCAAGAGAAGCTTCTTGCAATTCTCCGATATCTCATCAAAAACCATTACAATATTTTCTTATGCATTTTATAGCTGAAGAGAAGCAGAAGTGGTAGGTGAAAAACTAAATGTTGTATTAAACTCTTGAAAAGAAAGAGGGCCGAAGACCATTCTGCTTTAAATCCTAAGCATTCAATTTCTATCATTTTTAGATGAAATAGTGGTCTTCTTCAGGCCTCTGCTTCTTCTGGATATGACTTTGATGTATTTCGGCTGCAGTACTCTGTGGTACTCCTGGTGATTTGGACAAAAATAAAATAAATTGCTGAGAAGTCTACCATATAAATGCTCTGGTAGTTTCGATCTGCTGTCTGGTGGAAATTTCTTCAGGGACACGGTGTGGAATAAAAAATGTATGGGCACCCTGTACCTAATGAAGTAAAAAATTCTGCTGCAGCGAAAACCCTGATGTGTGTTGATTTCCGTGTGTTGTACCTTCTGCGTGGTTTCTGGGTCTTCCATCTGGTGCTTTGCTTCTCAAACCACTACATAGGGCTCAAAAAGCTTCATTGGCCTGCCCTAACCTCTCTACTTTTCCATTTTATATCTCTGTTGGAGAAAACTGCGCTTTTAATGGCCCCGGGGAAGCTTTTACAGATTTCTCGGCCCGGTTCTTTAAATGCAGTCACATGCATCACCTTCCTAGGCTTGGATTCACTAAATGTATCTCTGTACATGACCTATTCTGCAATATCTGCCAGTGTGACAGAGATAACGAGCCATGATGGTTTTCCCCGCTTGAAACCCTGCAAAACAACAAACTTGTCAAGCAATCCATGGGCGGGAATGATGGAGGCGGTGCGGATAGAGGAAATGGCCGTGCATATGATGAAATGGAGGAGAAATCGCAGAGGAATGGCAAAAAATGCACATGTGGAGGTTGGCGGTCTGCGGAGAAAAATACGAATGAAAAAACCTTAAAAACACGAAGTTTTCACAAATATATGCGATGCATTGGGGGACGTACGACGGGTGCACGTGGGGGTGACGTGGCGAGACCAGGCGTTGGCGGAATATTCAACAGCGGGCGAACGGATCCAAACCCTTGATCCTGCCGAGGATCAATGGCGGAGACACGACGGAGGGCGATGGACAATGGGCCAGGGGTACGGCGGAGAAGGGTTATTGAACGCGCAACTTTGATGAGCAATGACCGTCATATGGGCGATCAGAGATCTAACGGCTGACAGTAATATCGCTCGGCATCCTAGGTCGAACGTTAACGGGCGATGAGCCGTCAGTTTTGAAACAGCGTCAGGGCCACGTGTCTCTTGATGTATGGAATCACTGGCCGACGAGGGAAAGCCGCCTACTGCCCAAAGGCGCTACGATAGAAACCATCGGGTTTATGAACAGTATATGGGGACCACCGGCGCGGGTGCATTGTGGACCGTCGGATCTGCATGTAAATGGATGGCGATGGTGCGGTCAAGAGTTATAACGGGGAAACACGGAAGGTTGCGGGGTCAACAATCATCGTCCGATCAATAAGATCGACGGTCAATGTTGCACTCGATACACATTGGAGATAGGCGCTTTTCGGGCTGGCAAGTGGTTCTAGCGGTCGGCTACGTGGGGGAAAAAAGGTGCGGGGGCTAGCAGAAGAGGGGCTAGGCCTATTATAGTGTTTAAGGTGGGTTTTTAAACCTTTTTATTGCATTTTGAGGCCTATAAAGGGTAACGATAGGAAGGAAAGGGGTATAAAAGTTTAAACAAAGGGCGAAAATGGGATTTAGAGGGGATCTTGGGAGTTTTAGAGGGTTAATAGGGGAAAAGAGGGGAGCAAGGGAAACTTGAAAAAGGGGGAAAAGGATGAAAAGGGATATTTTTCAGGGGTACAAGGGGTAAATGAAGGCTCTTAGGAGCACAAGTTGTTGAAATCAGAGGGTCCTTTATAGTGGGATTTCAGCAGAGGGGATCACACCACAGGGAAAAGGCACAGAAGCCTTCAAGGATGATGTGTCTCCACGGGAGATGCATTCATTGAAGTCTCAGAAGAATTTTAGCCCCCTACTTTTCTTGTCAAAAATTTATAGGGGGGCTAACAGGTAACCACCATTGTGATACTTTGTACTTTCTATATACACATATTATCTCTAACGATTCATGGTCTCATTAGATTTTATAATGAGTTAGAAGCAATTTCAAATTTTTTTATTCTAAAATACCTTAGACTGTTTGGAATAATAACCTATTCCAATTTTACTAGTCTAATTTCCCCAATAATAAACTCGTAACATTGGAGATTTTGTATAATCTCTTTTATTCTTGATTAATAGAATTTATGTTATAGAAAAGGTTAAACAATTTTTTTAATTATTTTTTTTAAGAATAAACTATCCCTTCTTATTTTCTATTTCTATTTTACATTATTGTATTTTTCAAAATTATTTATAAAAATACTTTTAATAATATTAATATTATAAATATTGAACTTCCATAACTTTACCATTGTCCTCTTAAATTTTTAATTTTTTTTTACAACGTTTTATAGTTCTTAATAACCATTATCTAACTTCATTCTTAAGATCTAAAATTATAATAATTTTAGCTTTTTAAAACATAAATCAATTTATACACAAACAAACATAATTAAACATTATGTTACCTCTCCTTAGATGTAATGAAAAAGGAAACTATAATGGAGGGTGGGTTGGGGTGGGTTGGGGTGGGTTGGGGTACCACTTCATCCATGTACCACATCTTCCATTATGCATATCATATCTACAACCCACCTCGTTTTTGGCTTAAGAAGATATGAATAAAAACATCTCGTGGGATACTTCAATTATTTCACCATATCGTCACCACCCTATGCTTGTTATTTTTTGTATTTGAGGTTATACACTTGCTCACACTAATGCTCATGATGGAGGTTGCATATTTTGTTCTCTCCCTTTACTTTGGTATTCCTTCCACCTTTCTCTCCTCTGTAAATTTTCTTATGGTGGATATTATTACTTCCTTTTAGTCATTAGCATAATTAAATAATTTCAGTTGTGTGTTTTATAGGGGCTAATGAACAAGAATAAATATACTCACCATCCTTGGTTCTCACTGATTCTTTTCCTTTATGGTATTTTCTTCTTAACACTCCATTCGCTATCATTCTTCCTACTCCTAATCACCATGATGATGGGGCACAGAGCCAAGCGCTAGAAAGGAAGTGGTAGTCACAACATAGATGATGATTTGTAAGCTATTTTTAGGTTTGAATTCTTAGCATGAAGACTCCATGACCAACTTGTTAGTGTCAAAAATTTCATTCTTCAATCAGTCATAAAATTTACTCTTTTCATATCATTTTAGGAGTCCCACTCAGAAAATTCTTATCATTTCACTAGGTCATGAAAAAAATGATTCACTGATGGTAGACCTAGTTATAAAACCTCACTCTTGCTCAAAATTTCACATTTGCTTGCCCAACTTCATGTCTTGCTGAGCATAAAAAAATCTTAAAAGCTCATTTCACTATGTCATTATGTCAGTCAAACTCAACATGAAGTTAGTTCATTCAAGGTCCATTTAGGTCATTAGGTTTTATTTTTCCAGGTTCAATAATAATCCATTTCATCTCAATAAGGTCAAAGAAAGTGTGAGAGTGACTCAAATAATACCTTCTCAATCATGTGCAAAGGATTTATGAGTATGTAAATATTATTTTTAAAGGTTGTAGTTATGGTTTCAATGGATGAGTTCCATTCTAATTTGTAATTTATTTTTTATTTTTTTTATGTAATTTTATGCTCATTTTATGTAATAACTACTGTCCCAAGCTCCCAACTCAATCTTCATATGCCAAACCGAAGATAAGAAAATCCAAAATGAAAAGTGCCAAACTCCATCAAAATCATCCTGCAAAGAAGAAAAATCAAAGAAAAAGGGTAATCAACAATGTTTTCAAAAGGTGAAATGAAACATCGGAAAAGTGGGTTTTTAATCTAAATTCAAATTCACTCGAATATTAAAGAATTATTGACATCATTTCAAACTCATTTGTCTCCTACAAAAACCAAGAAAACACTCCAAGAGAGCGAAATCTTGAGTTTCTGGGCGAAATTAGCAAAAAATAGAGCAGAGGGCGCATATCCTTCAGAGAGGGTGCAAATACTTTAGGTGTTGCGCACAGCCTTTTGCGAGAGTGCATAGTCTTAAGCGAGGGGGCACAGCCTTAAGGCACCTCACATATGTCCATAAAGGCCAGAATTGCTTCAAATTTCACCAAATTTGCCTCGAAAACTTCAGAAAAAGTTTTTTCAACCGCAAACAAGTGAGTAAAGGTGTCTTCCATCAATTATCTCATCCTTCAAGTTCATTTGTTGGAGTTTTGAAAATTGTTTAATATTTGGTGTTTAGAATCATTTAAAACCCTAGTATATCCCTCTTACACTCGCAATTCCTAATTTTCACTCCCCTACACCTTCATACCCTTCCTACATTACAAAATACCCATTCCCAAAACCCTGTATTACATAATTCCATTTCCCCTAAACCTTTTATCCCAGTACCCTAAGCCCTACATGCTACATTTACCAAGGCTCCGAATCCCCAAATTTCCATCCTAAATCACATAATACTACCACTCCTTATCCCCTCCCCCATTTCATACATCCATAACACCATCCCCTTCATTTTCCCTTTCCCATTCCTCATTCCTAAAACCATATTCCACATCATCACATGTCCTTATGGTTTTGATAAAAACACTATGGAAGAAGAGGAAAAAAACAAATCATACAGTGAGGGAGAGGAAAAAATGTGAGGAGGTTGTTGGGTGCCAGTTTTGTACATGTTTCCTACCTTTATTTTCGCTATTTTTCCTCTTAACCATAACCAATGGGAGTATCTTTGCCTCTTTCTCCTACATTTCTACCCTAACTTGTGTTGTTTCACCTTCTTTTTATAACTCTCCTAATTCACCAATTATTATGATATATCATACCTTTTTATGAATAATTGATGGTGAATGTTTGGAGAAGATCAATGGTATTTGTGTTGTCTTTTCAGATGTCATATATAGCACCAAATATCCCAAGCACAAAGTTCACAGGAGCACTTAAGATGGTGTTGTTATAGCAAAGCGATGCTGTCACACCTTGTTGTTACAGACCTATTGGCAAACTGTTGTTACACTTTGTTGTTACAGACCCGCTGGCGAACTGCTGAGAGTACCGTTGACTGATATCATCAACACTTTTTGCTGATATGTCCTCTAGCTATTAGACCATAGCTGTGATTCTATTATGATAGCTATAGAAGTTGTTTAGCATTGTATTTTTGTGATAACAGCCTAAGGGTGGTTTTGATTGTAATATTTTATTTTCTAGTCAGAACTTTATTAGGAAGTGGTTATAACTATATGTGTTCTATTTCAATCAGCATGAGAATCATAAGATTCTCATGACTTATCTATCCCTTGATTTTCTGATGGAACCACTATAATGTTCTCTGCCCTAGAGGTTGAAAGTTTAGTGGAGAACAACGTTATTTTGTCTCTGTAATTGTTTTCAGATTAATATAAATTATCCTGTTATTGTTGTTACATGCATTATTCAATTTAGTTTCCGTTAAGTTCTTCTTCTACCTGCGCCCTGCTAAGGAGGAAGGACCTTCCTTTTTAGCAGGGATTGTAGTGATTAAATTAGTTGTGTGTATGTAATTTTATTTCAGTTTATGTATCAATAGAGTGTTTTTGTTGTTTTTCAGATGTGAATATATCCGCTTCAATTTCAATACTTTGTATGTTGTTACACATATGATGTTAGAGACACCAGTTGGTTAATTTTTGTGTGGTGCGCTAGAATAGATTAATTGAAGTGTGATTCGAGTCCTGTAGATCCTTTTAATTCTGCATGAGTGATTTACTTCCAGCATTTACTTCAACAACGATTTATTTTCTTTGAAATTTCTTTTGGTTGGTGTATCATCACAAAAACTGCAACTTTCATTGGAATAAATAGAAGTTGTTGGATTGATAATTAATGTGTGATGTTTAGTCATTTAACAGTGATTTATATAGTCCAACATTTTGGCGCTCTTGTTGGGGATGGAAGCGACGATCCAATCCATCAGAGTTGTTTCTTAGAAGTGCAATTTCCATGTGTTTTCATAGAGTGTCTCCAACAACACAATTGTCGGTTAGTAATACGAGAGGTAAGAGCCTGAGCAGCGCTCTAAAAAACTTGAGCGAGCTCACCAATGTCTTGTGGGACACTTAGGAGTTGAATTTCTAAGAATTTTGTTTTTTTTCTTAGAGTGTCTCTAGTGACACAATTGCTGGGTGGTAAGATGCGAGGTAAGAACTTGAACATCACTCTAACAAACTTGAGCGGGCTCACCAATGTCTTGCTGGGACACATAGGAGTTGAATTTTGGGTTTTTTTTTTATGGTGCCTTCAACTATATAGCCTTTGGGCGGTAAGACGAGAGGTAAGAACCTGCGCATCACTCTAAAAAACTTAGGCAGGCTCACTGTTGTAGAAAATAAAGCACTTCTAGGGTGAATTGATACACATACAGCTCATGTGTGCCAATAGGACAACATTAACATCTACAAACACCCCCCACTCTACTGATTACAGGAAAGATGGGTCGTAAGAAGGAAAATAAGAGCACAGATTCAGGAAGGAAAACATTCTTTAGAGATCTGATTTCAAGGGAAGAAAAGGAACAGTCCACGTCATATAGAGATAATAGGAAGACAGGACCATAGAAAGCAGCTACCATATCAAGGCATGGACCATCGATGTCCTCCATGTCTGGACCTCACCATCCTTTGAACAGCATATCCACTCCTGATATCAAAAGTCTAGATTCAAAGAAATAGTGGAAAATCATTGATCAAGATCTGAGAATTGAAGGACACAAAGAGACCAGTGGGGATCATCTGTGACCTGAGGAAGAACATTTAGTTGATCATCAATTGGACGCTTGTAGTACTATTAAATAGTTGGTCCTTGAGTAGCACGATCCTTCTATTAGTCAATCTCCAGTACACTCTGAGGTCACTTCATCCTATCAAGAAGAATCAACCATGGGGGACGAGCATGTCAATACTGATAACTTTGTTACTTTTGAATTCCCAATAGTAGTAACACGGGATGAGGCTCCTATGAAGAAAATCCCTTTATCATCACTACCATCCTTTCAGGGGATGGCTATTTAAGATCCTGATACCTTTCTGTTCAAATTCGATGTGTTGTTTAGAGGCTATGACTACACTTCAATGCCCGGAAGATGAAATTATTCCATGCTACTCTAAAAGGAGCAGCGTTAAGATGGTTCATGAGATTGGGTATTGGCACAATTCGAACTTGGAATGACATGAGAAAGGCCTTCCTCTTTAAGTATCAGGACTACTGCCGAACTAGGGGTTTGAAGGACAAGATTTTCAGAATTGCACAGAAGGAGGAGGAAAACCTGGAAGACTATTTGGAGCGATTTCACTACAATTATAGAGGTCTAAGTTCAGTAACTTAGATCTAGAAATTATAAATCTAATATTCTTAAGAGGTTTAAGAGATGATTTTCTGGATCATCTGAACATAATAGGAAAAGGAGACATATCACAAGAAACGTTTGATGAGATAATGAAGCTTTTCGTGCATCACTCAATAGGATCGGTCAAGGGCAAAGTTTCAGTTTGGGACCCTTCACTTCGGATACAGAAGTCCAAAAATGGAGGAGTAACCAGAGCAGAGATCATGAACTTATTTGAGGATTTTAAAACCAACCTCCTTAGCACTCTCTGTCCCAGATCACTATGGTACAAGTCAAGAAAGAATAAGTAGAAGTTGAAGAAGCCTTAGCAATATTTTGTCCCCGATTCAAAAAGAAAAATTTGGAAAGAGAATTTGGACTGAATAGTGTCAGCATGTGAAACATCTGTGAGTTGGAGCACTCTCTGAATCAGTGTCTTGATTTTCCCAGACTGAAGGCGGTACTTCAAGAATCAAGCGAGGATGTTCAATATTCTTATTTCATTGAATCAAAGAGACCATGGTAGGTGTGGCCTACATGTATGCCTTCATATTTTTCCTCTTTTTATACTTGGAATAATGTTTATAATAGTTAGTAATACCCATGGTAGTATCCTACTCCTTCCTCAACACAATTTCGTTCACCATGGAACCAGTGGCCATCTCCTCCACCAATGTAATACCCTCTATCACAACCTAATCCTTGGGTCAGAACTAGAGAGGCAATAGACAAGGTACAGTACCCCCCTCCGATACCAATGCAACAACAGCAGTTACAACCGCCTTTTATTCAAAATACTACACCTTCTTTCTGACCCCAATTACCTATGCAACCTAACCCCAATCCCAATAATAAGGCAACCTAAAGCATGGATGCTCCAGTTACCCTCCAGAATTATCTTATTACTCCTTTAAGAAATAATGAGGTTCGACTTCGATCAGGGAAATTAATCAGATTAGAACATACCCCCATTATTACTGAGGAAAGTGAATCACCTAGGAAGGATATTGACGATTCTGAGGCAGTTGTTACACATGTAATAGCTGATACAGCACCTGATGTTACATATGTAATAGCCAGCTTGGGAGGGCCTGTTGTTCCTACTGTTAGGGTCCTATAATATTAGGGTTCATAAATTTTGAATTAACTTTGATAGCCTTGTAAATATGTACATACCTTGTTTTCTGCAAGTTGTTTTCCCATATTTTGAAAAAATTAAAAATAATAAAAAAATCCAAAAAGAGGGTAAAAATTGCTAAAATAAAAATTGAAGGACTTAGAAAAATATAAACCCCAAAAGAAAAGAAATAAGACCTGAAAGTGGGAAATTCTAAATGCAACTACTTTTATTTTTACTGCAAAAATAATGATTATGTGCAGAGTGATAATAAATGCCATAATTCGTGTTCAGTTAAATAGTTTAATCTTAACTTTTCATGTTTTCAATTTCATGTTTTAGATAGTGAATAAAGATTTGTCAAACAGTTTAAACATGACAAATCAGTAGATTGGTAGAGAATAAACATGACAAATCAATAGTTTAATCTGAGCCCTCGGATGAAATAAGGTAGATTTAGATAGTTTTATGCTTTGAAAGAAATTTTTTTAAGGTTGCAGGTCTAAATGCACAGAAAAAATGAAGAAAAAATGTTAGAAATAAAGTTGGGTAGGTAGAAAGCAGTTGAGAAATCATGTAAATAAGACTTCATCGAGAAAAATCACTAATTTACCCTCCCCTATAGGTATTTAGTATTATAAACTTTCATTAAAAAATGCTCAGAGAATTTCTCTGACTTTTGTTGGGACTGCACCGAAGGCTCACTGACTGATAAGTTAAAAATATTGAATTCCTACCTTAAACCCTCATTCATCAACATTTATCCTTCATTCATACATAAAAACCCCTTTTTCCTAAGTAAAGACACATTCTTACTTAGTAAAATGGAAAACCCTAAAATAATTAATTTCCCTTCAAAATCATTCATAAAAACCCTCAAAACTACATTTATCCTAAGTATTAGTGAAGTAATATAAAAGATGAGCTATGCTTTATTTTTTCACTTTACTTAGAGATAAAATGTGTCTTATTTTCATTTTCACTACTATTTTCATATTCACTTTTAACCTATTTTATTAAATCCCTAAAAATACCCTCCCATAGTTATTAAATCCATTATATTTAAAATAACCCCCTTAAAACCCACTATTTTAATCTTTAGACCAAAGTTAATATATCCCATGTGCGCAAAATAGAATCCTCGCCCAATTATTCTCCTTGGTCTAAAGATACCTATATGTAAATATCTCGGCCCATGTAGTTTAAACAAGTGTCGAGTTCATTTGATAAAAATACATAATATACAATAAACACGCCCATGTATGAAAAGTTAAAACATTTCACAATGTTTTAAATAAAAACTATTCCCACTGCATAAGTCTAACCCCTTCACCATTTTATAAAACCATAAGTTTCAACTTTATATAAGGTTAAAACCATTTCCGCCTATGAAATTAGCCCGATCCCACTACTCTTATCCCAACGCAGCTTCTGAAATGATCTGGACCGTTCGCTCATGAACTCCAAATACGACGACTGATATCCAATATCGCGCAGAATAGATGCATGTTCATCCCAATGCCAAAGTTGTACGAAATGAGTGGATTTCTATTTCTCTCTCTCCTCCACATGCCCTTCAAACATTGGATTGCGTGCGTTAAGGTCAAATCTGCTTACCACCAAATCACCGCGCGATAACCACTATGGATTTGATTCGTTGAATTTCTGAAACCACTCCTCCCGCCCGATGTGACCTGCATTCAATGGCAGATTAATACAACTGAAATTTATAATACAACCTTTGGAAATGAATTTGTACATCTATCTTGCACATTTAGCCCACTGCATTGCCTCTCCCGACTACAAAAAACCCTATTAAATCCCCTTGTTTGCCATTTTCATGCCCGAGCGTACATTACTTACCATTCAAAACTTTGAATACTACTGAGGAGCTGCACATTGCTCCAAAAAATTCACAGATTTTTCCAACTTGTTCAAATAACCTCGGAAACCATTACGAATATCAAATACCTGCATTACAACAAGTATTTTTCTAAAAGAATCGAACCTGCAATCAATTTAAAGACCTTTTTAAAGAACAAACAATCTCAGAGTTTTAAAAATTGATAAATAAACTGCTAAAAAGTCCCAAAAATAGGCCAAACTCTGGCAAATTTTTCCCAGAGATCTTGTTTCTCTGCTGTGTGCTATTTTAAAGAAATTGGTGAGTTTTCACGGTTTATTTTTCTATTTCAAGCCCTGAAATAAGCTAGAAAACCTCTGTGGGTACCCTAAGCCATCTGTGATCCTTTTTAAAAGAGTTTTCAGCCCTATTTCCATTAACAATACTTAGGAAAACCTTATTTTTGGTTTTAAACCAGTTCTAAAGCCTCCAAACCTCTTTGACAGGCTTAATTGAACAAAAAACTGAAAGAAATGCCTATAATTTTCCAAATTTTCCCAATTAAGCCTCTGTTATAGTAAAATTAGTTCTGCAAACTGTCTAAACTTGCAGAAGTAGATCAAAATGCCTAAAAAACAAAGTACAAGCAAGCCTGAAGGTTCTAAACCACCTAAACCTACCCCTGCTATGACTTCAAACAATACTATTGTTTTCAATCCATTACAACCCCCAGTTGTTGATATTGAACACATTCCCCTAGATGATACTAATTACAAGATAGCAGATCCCATAGTTGAATTCAACCTGCTAGATATCCATAACTGGTGCTATGATAAGTCTTTAGATGATCATGAAGAATTTTATATTTGGGAATCCCATTTGCCCAAATATGTTGTCCCATTGACTCACCCTTGTTAGGATATCATTATATTGTGTCAGCTGTACTATATTCCTGAACGAAGAGCTATTGTAAATTCCAGTAAAGAAGTTCTTTTTGCCATCATTGCAGATTCAGTTAAAAAAATGTTTCAGCTTCAACCTGACCCCCAAGTAGTCCCTTAATCTATAGAGGCCCTCACTAAGAAATATATTGTCCTAGATTTTCCCAAAAGGTTCATGATTTTTCAGACATTTATGCCTCTACATGTAGAAATTCCAAAGTTAAATCCTCCATATTCTACTGCTAAATTCCCTGAAGGATCAAGACATGTAATTTCCATGCTCTCTTTCATACTTGGATATTTCAGTGATGAACACACTGATGAATCTATCTTGGGATTATTTTCCACATTTTCTTTGGGTCAACCACCTTTAGTAATATTTGATTATGCTAGTTTCATTGCTGATAGTATTAATTTTTAGTTGACAAATTTGCAAAAAGAGGGAGTGTTTAGATATACCTCCTACCTTTTTCATATGTTCTTGTACTTATAATTAGATAATTTTCAAATCACTCTTCAGAAACTTGACATAGAGGAAAATCCTCTATCTATCATTTTTTGGACATCATTGCTCAGAAAGGAATGTACAGATTTCAGTTATTCAGAGTTTTCAGATTTATTTTTACATCCAGTGATCACCATGTTGACCAAGATAGAGCAGCCTAGAATAAATGATGAAATGAATAAGATATTGCAGTTATCAAAGAAGTGTAAGGTTGGTGACTAGTATTTATGTGAGAAATATACTGAAATCAGAGTCTTTGGGTAAAACTTGTTACCTTACAAGTTACCCAAACATCCTTCAATGCGGATCTTTGCCTTGGAGTATATCAGGTATATCCTAAACTCTGATTCCATAAATTTCATGGCATCTAAGAAGAAGACCCAATTCAAACTCAAAAATAAAATTGGCCCATTCATATGAAATCATAGGGATGCAAAAAAAAAAGCAGCAAATCAATTATTGGAATATGAATTTGAAGAGATTTTCCCTTGAAACTATGATCCACAAGGGATCGTGAGCAAGCTAAGGGTAAAATGAAAATGAACACCCTTTATACATAAAGCTAAACCAGAAATGGAAAATTTTTCCAATCAGCTTGAATGGACTGAAAACACCTTAATAGATGAAGTGAACAAAGGTAATACTAGTCATACCTTAGAGACTGCAAATCAGCCAGAGAATTCCATCAAAAGAATAAGGGAAGAAGGAGCCTATGTGGCAAACACTACAACATAAAAAAAGTTCAAGATCATTTTTAACAAAAGGCCTAAATTAGATACATCAGGTAAAGGAAAAGTGACAATAGATGTTGAAGAAACAGAGCCTTTAAATACCAACACAGCTTTTCCAGAGACAAATGTAGCTACTGTAATTATCAATGAGCCTAATTAGAATGAACAACTCAATAATGAATACACAAAATTAATGGAAAGGCATCAAAGCATGGAAGCTTCTTACTCACACGCAGCTGAGGAAAATGATTTGGATATTAAGGAGAAATATAAGCAAATTAAATTGAAGTATGAGGAAATCAAAATTGACATTTACTCTCGGCTCTTGAAAAAAAAGCCAGGTAATCAAAACATATTCCTATCAGCACTTTATTACTCAAGTAAAAATTTGATTATGTCAGTATTACAACCCACAGTATCAGTTCCAAAGACAATTGCCAACTATAAAAAGGTTGATCTCGAAGTAGCTACAGATAGCATCCATGAATTGGATCAAATAGAGTTTCACGGGAAAAGCTCAGAGATGTTGTATTCCACAGTTACAAGAAAAGCTATGAGTGCTCAAAAGCTATAAAATACCGTCTCCAATATGCAATATCAAATGAATATTGACAAAGCTTCATTGTATGCCAAAGATCTAAGGATAAAAGCCTTAGAAGAATTAGTATTGCAGGTAGGATATGACCCTACTAACATCAAAGCAACAAGAGCATTGGTGAAAAAGAAAAATGAGGATATAGCAGCCCTGAGGAAACAACTCAAACTTCCTCAATGTGAGCATCCTTAGACAAAATAAGTCTTACAGGAATAGAAGGAAAAGATGAAATGATGAGTTCAATTCTTTAGTTGACAGCCCCAATTAATAAAATGGAAATATAGATGGACAAACTTGTCCAAGAAAAGGAGACAGTAAAAGAACCAGTGATTCCTACAGTCATCCTAGTTATCACTGTAGCGGTGCCTTCAACTTTAGGAGAAAATTTGGCACCAAAAAAACCACTGGGTACTGTAGTGCCAGTGACTTCTTCCACTACATCAGCCACTAAATCATCTACCACATCAGTACAGCCTACATATGATGCCAACAAGATATTAAAAGAAATGGAAGAGATGTATTTAAAGACAAATGAGATTAATAGGTTGACAAAGATGATTGAAAATCTTGAAAAGTCAAATAAATCAGCTCAGGTAAATGCTAAGATACATCAACAAAATGCCAGGAGATTGAGTGAAGGGTTAAAAAAGCTGCAGAAAGAATTAAATCTCATGGATAAAATATCATACATCAAAAATTACCTTTGGAATAATATCATTGATGCCATCCATGATGCCTTCAATTCAGGGAATTTTTGAGAAAAGAGAGTTATTATTGGCTGCCCAAGCAGAAATTCAAAAGAATCAAACTGATTTGGCTGATAAACGAGAACAAGCAGTAAGGCTAATCGATTTCCTTAACATAAGGAATAGGCAAGAGTTGAAAGAGCTAAAACTAATAGACAAAACTACAACTATCCTAGAAATTACGAAAGTCACCACAAAGAGAAAGTTGATGAGGCAACTTGAAGAAAAATGTGAAGGTATGGATACTGCTATAACCAGGTTCATGGTTAAGTTCACAAATTTGAGGCAGAAAGGACTTCCTGATATCATGGTTATTAATGATAAATTGATGCCTCAAAATGACTATGATAAGAAGATAAGAGAAATTGCCAAGGAACATGTAAATAAGCAAACAGGTCAAGGCATCCCCACAAGAAAAGTGTTACTGAAGAGTTTTGAAGATTTATTTTACTTATAGTATGAGATCAAACACTTGTTTTTAATCAAGCCAACCTTTGCTAGATATATAGAAGCTGATGAGAATTTTAGGAAATTAAAGAATATTCAAATTCCTAAAAATGAGGATTGGCAGTCTCTTACTAATTTGTTATGAAGGATAAAAAAAAGCAAATGAAAAGAAGGAAGAAATTTGTTTTCTAAATTATAGTCAAAACATATTTTATTTATAGCAGTAAATAGTTTTTGACTAAGGGTTAAAGAGTATAAGTTAATAATGAGTATCTGAGAAAGAGTATCAGACAAGGCAGATCAAATTTAGATAATATCTAAAGGCCAGCAAGGGGGACACCAAGGCAGCCAACTGCTTTATCCTTAAAACTATTTCTATTTATTTTAGATATAATAGGACAGCTTGATGATCTGTTAAGAAGCTATCTCTATTTTTATTGTAAAGATATTTTATTTTCCTAAGATAATTCCTAGAAGTCTTCTAGGATATTTTGTAAAACATTTGTATAAATACTTCATCTTTAGAAGTATTTTTGTGTGGAATAAAATTGTTGAGATTGTTATAGTCATTTCTTCTTGGACTTTAAAAGCTTTTGTGAGTCAAAACTTTGAGTAGCAGGCTGGATCAAAGCAAATTGGCTTCATACTTCAGGATTCCTATGATGAGCTATTTGGAGTGAAGTATTTTCTTCACTTGTCATTATTTCTTTTCTTTGTTACATGCATCGGTGTATGTTTATGCTAAATCTGAATGTATAACTAGGAGTATTACTACAGCATATGTTAATAGCACCTTGTTTTTAAATAGTTATAATGTATATGTTTTCCTCTGATTTCCAGTGTTGGGAACCCTTAATTTCTCCCTCTCTCATTTGACCTCTTCCTACTACTTCCTTTTTCCGGATTTAAGGATTCTTAAGTGCCCTTTATCCCGATCATACCACCTCACGAAAACAACTTTCCAAGAACTCCAAGGGTTATCTATCTTTCCCTGAATACATTTCACCTTTTTTAACCTTGATCCTAGACATGTTAGCTTGATTTTTACTCCATAGCCCAATGGAAAAATATATTTCCCACTATCCATCCTTTCAAGTGATTTTCCCCACTAAATTTATCAAAACAAAACCAAAGCTGCACTTTCATAACTAGCCTAATATTCATACATTAAAACAAAGTTGAACTTTAAAGAGAGAGCCCTCTCTAAACCCTAGGAAGGCTAGATCCTAGAGCTTGAAGTAGGTTTGTGGTTACCTCTAGAATTCTTTGACAAAAAACCAAAATTACACAACTTAAGAATTACTAGAGTCATAACACCTACAACAACCAATCCAAGTAAGGCTAGTACATATGTGATATCTGACTCAACTATTAGCATTCAAAACTCCCCATACCCTCAACGATTAACTAATACTGGGCTGGTCTCACAACCTGAATCTAAATTCCTCAAGGAGCTGCAAAATTTGTATGTGCGGATTCCGATGTTACAAGCTCTTAAAGAAGTTCCTATCTATGCTAAAACAGTGAGGTATATATGCATCAAAAGGCCTATAAGGAAACCTAAAGACCCTGCTACTATCCATGTCATGGGAAAATTGTCCGATATTATGATTTATTAGCCTTTTTTGACTAAATATAATGACCCAGGGAACCCTACAGTGACTATCCATATTGACAGTCATCCCATAAAAAATAGTTTGATTTATCTAGGGGAAACTATTAATGTCATGACTAAATAACTCTTCATTTCGCTAGGATTTCATGGAATTATACCTACACCCACAGTGCTTGAATTAGAAGATAGGTCTTGTGTCAAGTCGAAGGTAATGATTGAAGATGTGGTTATCACTATGGCTTCCTTGAATTATCTGGCTTACTTTCTCATTTTAAAAACCAAATGCAACCTAGGGGTCATCCTTTAATCTTGGGAAGACCGTGGCTAGCCATTGCAGACGCATATATCAGATGTAGGTCCGAATCTATGGAGATCTCAGATGAACGGGTCACTCAGAACCTGAACCATTATCCCCCGGTAAAACCTCATATGGATTCGAGTAGTCCCTGGTGGGATGAATTTTCACCTGAATCTGAGCTATCCCTACCTCTTCTCATGCTTGGAAAAGCACAATACTTTAAGGATGAAACAGAGGACGATATCATTAATGGTTTTATTAGTAATTCACTCCTTGTTGCCTCCATTAGATATTTGGGAGAAGAATATGAGGAAGATGATGCAATTATTGAACATTTGAAAACAACTCCACTTACTATCAGAAGTCTCGTGGAAATCAAACCTGGAAAATGTTTAAACATCAATCCTAACCTCACTGCTGAAAAAAATAAATTGTTGATACAACTGTTACAGAAATGCAAAAAAGAATTTTCATTGGACTATACTGATATGAAAGGAATCCATCCTAGCCTAGGCACTCACCACATTTACCTTAAATATGATTGCAAACTAGTTAGACAACCTCAACGCCAAATGAACCCCGCACTTAAGGAGATAGTGAAAGAAGAATTGCAGAAACTCCTTAATGCTAATTTCATCAACCCCATTTTTGACAGCCAGTGGGTGTCTCCGCTTGTTATAGTTCTGATAAAGAATGGAAAATGGAGAGTCTGTGTTGACTATGGAGAACTTAACAAGGCCACTCAAAAGGAGCATTTTCCTTTACCATTCATTGATCAGGTCTTAGACACTCTTTCTGGAAAAAACTTATTTTGATTTCTAGATGGGTTTAGTGGTTGTAATCAAATACATATTGGCCCAGAAGACCAAATCAAGACAACCTTTACTTGCCCATGGGGCACTTTGCGTATAGAGTCCCTCCCTTTTTCCTCTGTAATGCACCAGTAACCTTTCAAAAGGAAATATTGGGTATTTTTTCTGATATTTCGAATGAATGTCTTGAAATATTTATGGATGATTTTACACCCTATGGGGATGCCTTTGAGATAGCATTAGCTAACTTAGAAAAAGTGCTGGAATGTTGTGAAAAAATTAATGTTGCTCTGAGCACGGAAAAATGCCACATGATGATGACTGAGGGAATTGTGTTGGGATATTTCATTTCAGCAGATGGAATCAAGGTAGATCCTGCAAAAATTGAGGTAATCTCGAAAATCCTGACTCCTAAGACTCTAAAAGAGGTACGTAGTTTTTTGGCACATGAAAGATACTATAGGAGATTTATAGAGATTTTTTCAAAGATTGCATATCCTCTATTTTTATTACTCATGAAAGATGCGGAATTTTTGTGGACAGGGAAGTGTGAGCAGAAATTTTTAAGGTTGAAGAATTGTGTAATAGCAACACCTATTTTACTAGGACCAAACTAGGAATTTCCATTTCATATTTCTACAGACACATCTCACATGTTTGTGTGTGCTATTTTGGGGCAGCTGGAGGAGAAGAAACCTTATGCCATTTATTACATCAAAAATAACTTAACTCCAACAGAAGTCAACTACACTCTTATTGAGAAGGAATTCCTAGCAGTAGTGTATACTATAAACAAATTTTGGCACTACATCACTGGGTATCAAGTATTTGTACACATTGACCATGCTACAATTCAATTTTTAATGAAAAAGCCTGTTACTAATGGTAGAGTTACATGATGGTTATTTTTTTTACAATAATTTGATATTACTATTTTATATAAACCCAGGAAAAATAATGTATTTGATGATTTCCTTTATAGATTAACTATAAGTGATGACTGCACTGCCACTGAGCATTCTTTTCCAGATGAATATATTTTTTCCATCTCTACTCACTCAGCATGGTATGCAGATATAACCAATTACCTTACAACAGGAAAATTCCCACACCAATTGTCTTCCAAGGAAAGAAGGAATATTATACAACAGAGTGCTACCTACTCCTGTATAGAAGGCAATCTCTGTCACACCAAGCCAGATTTTTAGATTAACAGATGTGTTAGAAAAGATGAAATATTTTAGATCTTGAAGGCTTTTCATGAGGAACCCTGTGGAGGACACTTCGCGGGAAAGAGAATAGCACATAAATTACTCTCAACAGGGTACTACTGGCCAACTATATTCCAGGATGCCAAGAAGTTTGTGAGAGAATGTGATAGATTTCAAAGGATGGGCCAGCCTCTGAAATCAGATAAGATGTCATTATAACCTCAGATAGTAATAGAACCATTTGAGAAATGGGCCCTAGACTTTGTGGGGCCAGTTAATCCTTCATCATAGAAAAAATCATACATATTGGTCTGCATCGATTATGTCACAAAATGGGTCAAAGAAAGGGAACTAACTAGAGGAACAAAGCAGGTTGTTTTAGACTTCTTGTTTGAAGATATTTTTGTTCGTTTCAGGATACCCTGAGAGATATTGATAGATGGGGGGCCTCAGTTCACATCTTATTTTATCAAGAAGTTGGTTTAAAAGTATGGAATTCATCACAGAATCACTACACCATATCACCCACAAGAAAATGGTCAAGTAGAAAGCACCAATAAATTCATTGAGGGAATCTTAACAAAGGCAGTAGGTAGCCACTGAAGAAACTGGGCCAAGAGACTTCCAGCGGTACTGTGGGCTTACAGGACAACATGGAGGAATACTACAGGATTCTAAATATATGAATTAGTGTATGGTAAGAATCTCTTATTCCCCATATAATTTGAAATAAAGACATTAAGAACAACATTGCAGGTCGATCTGGATTTGAGTACAACACATACTCAAAGAACGAACCAGTTCAATGATTTGGAAGAGAAACACTAGCTATCATTGAATAGATAGAGATCATTCAACAACAAAGAGCCAGGTGGCATGATGGGTTTATTAAGAAAAATAATTTCCAGAAAGGAGATTGGGCTCTTTTGTACGATTCAAGGTTCAAATATTTCAAAGGCAAGCTCTGCAGTAGATGGCTAGGTCCTTACAAAGTGGATAGGGTATTTGACAATGGGACTGTACAATTGGTCACCATCGACAGTGCTAAGACATTGTTACTAGCTAATGGGCACCGTCTAAGGTTATATCATCAACCCTCTTCGAAGGAATCATTTGTCAACATTGTTGCGGACTCCGATCTTCATGTTATGACAGCAGGGGAACATTCTCCTATGCAACCTTAAAAACTGAAATTCCAGTAAGTGCAGCAGTTGAAAACCACCTTTGTGGTGGCTATTACACCTGTTTAATATATATACACACACACACACACACACACACACACACACACACAGAAATAACAAAATAAAAAGAAAAAGAAAAATAAATCTAATCATGAAAACCCCTTTTCAGGGCACAGTCAGACAGTCAGTAACAGCTAAAAAAAACTCTTGTGGTGGTTTTTACGCCCATGTTTTTCTTCCCGAAACATCATCTTCCCTTTCTGATCTATTTTATAGGATGATGGTATTCATGTAATTTCATTTTTTGTACCAATTTCTCCTGATTATTATGCTTTTTGAGAATAATCTAAGGGTTTTCTTGGTTGTTACACATGTAACAATCGACAAGCAGAAATATTTTTTTTTATAATTCATTCCATATACAGAAATAACCATGCCAGCCAAACACAACAACATGAGTGCTGCAAGAAGGACACCACCAATTCAAAATCTTCCTCCATGTCACCTCAAATATGTCATTAAAAAGGTAAACCTTGCCATTGATGATTCGATGATTAATTGGAGAAGTAATGATATCCTTGTGAAAGCTGTGGGTGGCCGCCACCATTAAGGTGGGGGATGGGATATGTCCTGAAATTGTTACAAAAATCTGTAATCATAAACATCTATTAAATCTTCATATACGTAATTAATAAGGAAATTTCCAATGATGAACGAATCTGGTTGGAAAAGAGCATGTGTATGAAATCCCATTACTTTCCATAATGATCCATTTATGAATATTAGTGTAGGTATGATTTGCTAAATCTGTAAAATCTAGCACCTCCCATCAACCTCCGTGACTAAAACTTTACATCCTCATTGTAAATTCGTTGATTGGGATAAGCAGAGATGTCGAAAAGAAGCGAGTTCAGAAACACAGTGATATTACAATGGGGCTAAACAACAAGAAGTAAATTCAGAATTGAACAATAGAGATGGGTGGAGCAGCGGTCAGGCACGAGCTGGATTCTGCGAATGCCTTGCAAAATTTTCCAGAAGCCTACCATATATTCAGAGATGCCGGATGGATTGAGTTTTTCCAGAAGCTTGAAGGCTGAGATGAGGCAGTGGAAATTGAATTTGCTCAGAACTTGAACAATAATCAAACCTGAGTAAGGGGCATGCAACTGGAGGTTACTGAAGAGTTAATTGCCCAGGTAACTTCATTTCTAGTAAAGGGGTGAAGGTGATTTAACAAAAAAATCAATGACCCCTCCTTGAAAGAGGACTTCCTAGTATGAGAAGAAAAATTGGAGAAGAAAGGGAGAGGTTCTTCAAGTCTGCTCTCATTCTGAGAGGGAACATCCTGTTCCTTGTCATCTTTACTTCAGCAATACACTGATTGCTGGGTGGTTTGTCCATGATGGTACAAACATCATCCTCAAAGAAAACATTATATCCCTTATGGACAAGTTGTCCAATACTTAAGAGATTACATTTCATTCCTGGAACATAATAAACATCTGCTATGGATTTCTTTGCACCTAATCTTGTTAAAACATTTACATCTCCTTTTCCCATAACAGAAACTTTGCTATCGGTTCCTAGTGTGACTTGTGACTGCACACTTTCATCTAACATAGAAAACATTGCTAAGTTTCCTGTCATATGGTTGCTTTACATTGAGCCCTAGAATTGCCTTCTATTTTACAAACCTTCACTTCCTTTCATCATCATTTTATCACTTCATAAGCCTAAAATCAATGAAGAATGATTAGGATTGCTTAAAGGTTACATGAAATCGATTAACATATTGTATTTTCATGATTTTTGCTATTTTAACAATTTTCTGCAAAATAGCTACAGAATACAGGCATTCCGTAGCTGACCGCGCATTCCGTAATTGATCCCGAATTCCACAGCTGTTTTACAGTTTGAGTGGGTTCCAGGTGTCGTCTGAAGGAAAACCGCATATGGGCATATTCCACGTCATGTCTACATGGTTCGTTGCTCACCATGAAGGAAGAAACAAATTCTGTGTATGGTTTTGATACGTGGGAACATATTTAAGAAAGCAGACTTCTAGTAGGACTGTCTCATTCCAACTGTCTACAGCAAAAGTACGCAGCCTTCAATAAGATTTTTAATTCAAATAGGAATGGGAAAGACAATAATCCTTCATTATCTCAAGTTCTGTTATGTAATTTTATTATAAATATGACTTGGGAGACCAAGCAACGCAGGTTAGATCTTAGTTAGATTTTGGCTTTTGCTGCCAACCGTGAATACTCTGTTTTAAAGTATTTTTCTCCTTTAATGAAAAAGCATCATTCTGCTGCATGAGCTGAGTCGATTTTGAGTTAGATTACGTGCTACCAGGTGGTGGAGGGCCCCTGCCTCCTGTGCAGCTCTATTTGTTTTAATTTAGATAAGTAACTCTCGTGTCATTCTTAGCTTAGTTAATTTTCTGAATTCTGCGTTTTTATGTTCATTTGTATTGAATTCTACAGTTTAGTCTCATTCTAATGAATTCTTCCAAAATATATGTAATGATGAATGGGAATTAACTGTGGTATTTTAGGAGTTTAATTGTGTTTTCATTTCAAACTGTGTAATTTCATAGATTAATGGCATGTCAATTTCAATAGAATACTCCGGAGGTAGAATGCATGTGGTTCAGTTCTGTTATTTCATTTTCAGTTTGATAATGACTTTCTTTAGTTTAGTTTTAGTTCATTTTGTTTCAAGTAGATTAATGACATTCTAATTTAGTTGTAATCATTGTCCTTTAATATTGATAGATAGTGTTCTAGCTTGATGTTATCCATTGTATTTTAAGTAGTTCTAGTTGTCAAAATTAATCTCTCGGCCTTCATTATTCACAACTTACTTTTGTTCTGAATTTTTATTAATATATCATCACATGAACAGAGGTCAGTAATATCAGTTTAAGGCTTTGATTATTCTGCAAATCTTTTACAAATTCACCAATAGCCTTTTTCCCAAACATTATTCTAGAAAATCTCTAAATTTCTGATTAAGGCTTAGTAGTGATAAGTCAAGTTGCAGAATAGAATAACTTCAGCATCATAGGATAATTTAGATTTTTGTAATATTGTGAGTTGATTGTTTATTTAGGAGAAAATTTCATTTACACTTAGCTTGTTCATTTCTTAGGTTCATTTCAATTTCATGTTGTGAGTTTACAATAGAGTCATTATCAAGCTTTGTATTTGTTGGTTGCTAGTCATAGTTAGACTCTGTTTTGTTTCAGCATTTGCATTTGTTTACCATCATAGTTTAGGCTTCACTCTGTTTTGACCAATAGTTTCCTTTCATTTAGCACTTAGTTCTTTTCCTTTTCAAAATAAAACCATAAAACCAAAAACATCAGAAAACACTAAACACAACGAAGTAGGAAAAGGTTACTTAGGCACATATGGTGCACCACACTTCAACAGTTTACTGACCCTGGTTGACAATTAAATGAGCTCAATTTAGGAGACTAGACTGAGACCAAACAGCTACTACAACCTGAGTCTAGAAACTATAAATCTTCATTCTTTCTTCTCACCCATATTACAAGCTAAAACAAATTATTTTGGTCGATATTTTCCTTAGTGGAAATTTGTACCCTTTTCTACTTGCCATTTCTTGTCATTTTCTACATTCATTAGCATAATGACCATATTTTTTACAATAATGACATTGGACATTGGATTTGTCGTACCTTTGCCTGTGCATTCCCATTGTCCACTTTGGCCGGATGCCGCCTTGGCCGTGGCTATGATTTTCACTGCTGCACCTTCCATGTGAATGTGAAGGGTCAGTTTCTTTCCACCTTTGTTTTGGCTTCTGCCTCTTCCTCTCTTGTTTCCTCTGCCTTGCCCTCTTCCTCTTCCGAAAGACATCTGGGTCTTAAAAGCATGTTCAAGAGATGAGTTTTCACTCCTACCCAATCTCTGTTCATGGGTCATCAGTGATGCATGTAGCTCATCTACTGAAAACTTTGTGAGATCCTTAGTCTCCTCTATGGTGGTGACAATCACATCAAATCTTGAGGGTAGACTCCTCAAGAGTTTCTCAACAATCCTCTTGTCTTCAAGAGTTTCTCCATGTGATCTTATTTGTGTGACCATTCCAATCACATGAGTGAAGAATGAGTCAATAGTGTCTGACTCTTTCATACAGAGAGTCTCAAAGTCTCTCCTCAGCAACTGAAGTTTTGCTATCTTCACTTTCTCCATGCCCTGATAAGCTGTCTTGAGAGTTTCCCATGCTTCTTTGGATCTGTTAGCTGCTGCTATCCTTGGAAACACACTCTCATGCACTGCTTGATATAAAAAGAAAAGAGCCTTGGCATCTTTCTTCTTATTGCTCTTCAAAATCTCTCTTTCTGCTTGAGTTAAAACATAAAACTCTGCTTCATTTGCTGGCTCTTCAAAGCCATCCTCAACAAATTCCCATAAGTCTTGGGAGACAAATAAAGCCCTCATAGTTATTGACCAGTAGTCATAATTTTTCCCATTAAATTGTGGGAGATGGATATTTCCCTTTCCCATACCAGTGCTGGAGCCAGCCATTCTGCGCTCTTAACTATGATTCAACAACACTTGACTGTGTGTTTAAATTTAACTAACTGTTCTGCAACAGTAACACAAAACTATATAAAGAAATACCTTGAATTCTTCTTGTCTGAACCTTCACACTACTGGAGAAGCTACTGCAACGAAGAACGCCTTTCCTTCAGCTTCTTTGACCTTGAAATAGCCTGGACTAGCTCCGATACCATGTTAGAATTTTCTGGGTAATTCCTTATCAAAACAGAGGAAATAGAAATTTCTCAAACGTAGATATAAAATATCAACTCTATCTCATTAAAAAAAAAATCACAATTCTTCCTCAACTAGAGGGCTTACAAAATAATTTGACTACCGCAAACACAATTCAAAAATCATCACTCTCATTTTCTATAAAACAAACAATGCTATGTATACAAGTATTTCACACTACCGTGCAAAAATACAAAACACTGCCTCTCTCGGAAAAATACGATGTGTATCAAATTCACACTCGTCTTTTTCAACAACAACACTGGCTGTGCATAAAAACATTGCATAAAAATGACTCAAGCTTCGTATTAAAACATAAAAAATATCTCGACTCACTTAATGTCATTCGCTCTTGAAAAAACACCGCTTGAAAATTTCATTAGCTGGCATCTTTACTATGCTCTTAATTATTTGATCAATGCATTGATCACAGCCTTACCGAAGAAATATCTCGCTTGTCAAATTTTCTTCCCCGCACCATTGCTCGTAATTAAAAATTACAATACTCTGTTGTTCTCTTCCGTGCACTGCTGTGCTTAAAAAAAAAACATTCACTGTGTATATATTTTTAATACATAACAGTCCTTTTAATATATATATGTATTACATATATTAAAGATAAAACAAATAACGTTAAAACTTTAAACGTCAAACATTAACCCCGCAAGTCTTTTATTAATCATCAAATGTGGGACCCCATCAAGTCGATGACGTAAGCAAACCTTTCCGCCGGGGGTTCGCTTCCTTCCGCCGCCTAACTTGCCGTACCCCCGCGGAATTGGCCTTCCGCCTTGTTTCTTTGCGCTCGTCATTTTCCGGGTAGTTGGCAATTAATTCCAACAAGAGGGTGCCGCTAGGGTTTTCGAGAGTGGGACATGCCGAGAAAAAAATAGCAACAGGGTGCTTGCTAGGGTTTCGAGCGTGGGACATGTCGGGAAAAAAAACAGCAGCGAGGGTGCTGCTAGGGTTTCGAGCGCGGGACATACCGGCAAAAAAAATAGCGGCGAGGATGCTGCTAGGTTTTGATTGTGGGACATCCCGAGAAAAGTAATGAAGTCAATCATGAGCTCTAAAGCTAGAAAATTGAGAGGGGTGGTGTGTAAGAATAACTGGTGTGAGTATTAGACCTGCGAGACGTGTAGATGACTTACCGGCAGAGTATTAGACCTGCGAGATGTGTAGATAGCTTTGGTAGCCTCTTCAGGAGGACGAGTGCAGCCATGGGATATGATGCCAGTCTGGTTGCAACAGCTATCATCGTGGCACTGCTCTGTTTGGTCTTCGACGACCGGCTCTGTGCAATCTTGATATGCATGCTTCTGCTCCTAATCTTCAAAGAAAGATTTTTAAGACCGAGAATAATGAGGAGAAACGATAAGCAGATAGTATGGATCGTTAATCCAACAAGTAAAAATAGAACGTCTCTGCCATCAACTAATATCAATCGGGAGAGCAAGGGATTACAAACGGTAGGACGCAATAGGGTTTTCAGTATAAGGTTAATATTATAGATAAGCAATGGTGGATGTGGAATCAGGATATAGCGTTCCATTTTTGTTTGTTTTCTAAAAAATTTAATATTTTTATTTGAAGTTTAATGCTTATAATAAAAGGGGAAAAATTCATGTTTTGAATGTTGTTTTGTATAGCAGAGGATTTATAGATATTTTTAAACTATGAAAATTTTAGTCTTTTAAAGAAATTATGTTAATGGTTTTTGTGGTTAAATCTTTCAAGGAAATTGTGTTAATGGTTGTTTTAGCTTTATGGATAAGAATTTGTTTCATGAATGTTTTAAGATCTAGATTTTAAGATGATGGATTAGGGTTAGTGTTTCCTTCTTTTGATTAGTACAATATATATTTTTAGTTTTGAATTTTTTTATCTTTTTAAGATTTAAGGATTTATTAGATGCCTTTTTAGTAGGTAGATTTTGTAACCAAGTTAAACTTTTGGGTTGGTCATTTTGTTTGCTTTTTGGACAACAATTTTATAGAGAATTATTAATGAAAGTAAAGAGAGTTATCATATATAATTATAATAGAGATCTTTTATATGTTTTTTTTAATGGGTTGAGTTCATTATTTAAGTTTTTTAAATCAATATTAATTCTATTTTTATGGAAAATTAAGTTCTTTTTGCTATGTAATGTCTTTTTTATATGAATTTTGTGCACCACAAATTTTAGAGTTGTGATAAGAGGACTAAGAACAAAAAATAATTATTGTTTGTTTAAAAGGTAAAAATTTACTATGTGATTGTATATAGGGATATATTCTTCAAGGTTTCTTTTATATCCCCTTAATAAAAGTTAGTATTCATTCAACCAAAGTATATTTTATACGGGGATATACTCTTCAAGGTTTCTTTTATATCCACTTACTTAAAGGTAGTCTTCATTCAAGCATAGAAGATTAGGGTTGTAATCATTGGCTAAAAAATAAAATCTTGCTTGACTGCAATTTTAGCATTAAATTATCCTATCAAGAGGATGTTTTCTTCATTTCTTACATTGTTTCAATATTTTCAAGCTATAACTTATTGTAAAGTCAATTTTTATCAAGATTGTTTTTGTTATAAAAAGTAAAAGTAATAGCTGAAAATAATATATTTATATATAAATTTTCTTAACATTAATATTTAATATTTAATGAATCTTTTCTATAAAACAACATGTATTGATATTAAAAGAGAAAATTGACATTAGTGAGTTTTATGTAATCTTTGTGCACAATTATAAATAATAAAATATTTAATAAAACCATAATTATTCTAGAAACTTAGCTCGTTTAAAATGCTTAAAAAGAATAATACTTTAAAAGGGAAAATATTACAAATATTCATGTTACATTATATAGCTAAAGAGGAAAAGGGATCCTGAAGAAAGGAGAATAAAATACCAAAATTATTTAATGCAAAGGTCTTACATAAAAGTGAAAACAAATTTTCAAGCAATTTTGTTGTTGAATCCTTTCAAGGATACACTCTCATCTAAAGCTTCTGCTTCTCCTGTTGTGACTATTTGTTTTTTCCACACAGTTTTGTTGTTGAATCCTTTGCAGGATATGTGTTGGAAATATTTTTATTGATAGCAAAGGAGAAGAAAGGAGCATCACCAGAATTATGATTAAGTACAAAGGAGCAGATCAGGATCAATTGGAGTATAAAGGATCTATAAGGTAAAGAAGGCAAAAGTATAGGGGAGGAGAAGAAAAGAGGAAGATGAGCAAAAAAGTACCAAAGGAGAAGCATTAGAGGCAATGGAGTAAGGCAGAGGAGCAACAAAGAGGCATGGATCAACACGAGAATTATCATTAAGGAAAAGGAGTAGAGAGTAGCAGTAAAAAGGCAAGGAGAAACATTATAAGTTTTATCAAGGCGAAAAGGAAGCAAAGGCAGAAAGTTTGGGTTGAGTTGTGCACGAGTGGGTAGAGTCGTGAACGTGCTAAGACAAGTAATGAACATGTTCAACTAGCAGAGAAAGTCGTAACTCAGGGGCAGAATCAGGATAGTTTGGTTTCAAAATAGTTGACGAAGGCCTGTGTAGCACCTGTAGTTATGCGGTAGAATCAGGTAAATTTCCAGAAAAACATATTCACAACACGATTCGGTGGAGATATTGCAAAGCACAATCGCAACAGAAGGCTTGATCACATATTACAAATCGTAGTGGAAGGAGTATTGCAAAACAATAGAGACACATAAATTGTGAAATTCAAACTGTGAGAGATGACCTGGACCTGGCATGCAGATCACACATTGCAAGATGAGGAGGATAAGCGCTCAAGAATCATGTTAAAATGCCGAAGTGCGAAATGTGATAAGAGTACCGAATGCGATGTAGTTTCAAAGAAAAATTCTAAAGGATTTCAAATCTAGAGGTATAAGGTTTCCCTTTGAGAAATCGCATCAGGGTTTGCAAGAGCTATGCATAACAAGAAACACATGAGAATTCCAAAGCATGAAGTGCGATAATGAAGCAGATACGATGCAGGTCAACGTTTAAGCCTAAAGGATTTCAAGTCCAGGAGCATGCATTTTCCCTTTGTTAAATCGCATAAGAGAGAAAACGGGGATTATAATGTAAAACAAAGGAAACACCGAAATGTGAGAAGTGATCGGACGTGATATTGTACAGAGGTAAATGTTAATATATTTCAGGTCCAGGTTTAATGTGGTTACGATTGTTTACAAAGAAGTAATGATAAACAGAGAGTTGACTTAGGTGTACAAAAATGAAAGCCTGAACACAAGAAAATACTTGGGCAAGTAAAAGGACCTGACCCTGTGCAGAACAGTGTTGTATGTAGTTGTAGCAGTGAGTTAAAAGGAAAGGTTAAACGCAAGAGGGAATAATTGGGCAAGTGACCCGATACTCGTGTAAGGTTAGTGCAGGAATTTAGTAAGGAAGTATAAACACAAAAAAAGGAGACGCGGGTAAGTGACCCAACACAGAGAAAAGGAGCAGGTGAAGGCTAAACACTACCAGCATGAGCAGAAGAGGAAGTGTCGCAAAAAATGAGCATAGGGTGGCAGTGTTGGAAACACAACAGCTGGGTCGAGTTGGGAAAAAAATCCAGTTATACATAACTGTGTTGAATGTAATAGCAAAAATAGAAATAACTCTAAGAGAAGCAGGAAAGACAAATTCACAATGAGCAAGGAGATGAGAGGGCTGAGTGAATATTGTTCTAAATGTAAACATATTAATTAATGTTTTACTGTTTGTGATGCAAAGGAAAGTCTCTATAGGCATAGGGAAAACTCCATGAGTGCTGTAATGATTATTTATAATTTAATAACCTAAACTGAAGAATGAGGAATCGAATGGGTCAGGCATGTTCACTTCATATTCCCTATAGAATGCAAACAGTCACGACTTTATTTGTATAAGAGATGTAATATCAGCATGGATAGATATGTTAGAAAGCTGCAGAATGGAAAATAGTGGAAGAATGTAAGAGAGTTGTAGAATTTTAGAGAGAAGAAGAATAAAAGACAACTAATAGAGATGTTGCGCACATCAAGAGTTGATATGAAGTAGAAATGAAGGTAGAAAAGGTAGCAGTGAAGGAGGAGGATAACAGAGTTGATAACTAGGTAAATCAACATATGATTTTTATTGTAGTTTGAGGCAGTTGGAGCTTCCATATCAAGTTGCAGCTTTATAGATGTCCAGTTGGATCTGGTTGAGGTAGGAGCCTCCTGTGGGTTGTAGTTTATAGAAAATTCATGGGATTTTGTGCTTCCATTTCAAGTTATGGCTTAATAAAATTCTAGCTGGAGATGGGTGAGGAAGGAGCCTCGTGTAGGTTGTAGCCTGCAGAAAATTTATCGGAGTTTGAGCTTCCTTGCAAGTTGTAGCTTGTAGAAACTGAGGTAGTAGCATCGTGTAGGTATGTTCCTGCAAGAAATTAGTTGTGAGAGGGTGTAGGAGCTTTCCTTTGCATCACAACAGTAATAAGATGTGGTTTTTTCCCTTATGGGTTTCCACTTATATCTGGTGTCTATGCTGATGATGATTATGTGTTGACGTGATATTTTAATCTGCTTAATTACTTGTTGTCCACACATTCAGTTTTCTGGTTCATTCTGTATTAATATTCTTATAAAACGAAGTAGTTAATGGGTCTAAAGAAAAGAGTTTTAAATGTCCATGAATGTACTAAACTGATTCACCCTCCCCCCCCCCCCCGGGGCCTCCTCTTAGTTTAGCTAAGGGTTCATCGACTGGTAGCAAGGCCAGTTCCTTCAGTATTAGTCTAACAACTTGAAGGAGGTCCTATGTTCGCAATACGACTATTCTAGAAGGAATATTTACAAACAGATCCCCTCTATTTACTGAAATAAATTATGCTTTCTAGAAAGTAAGAATGAGGACATACTTAATGTCTCTAGGAATAGAATTTTGGTTTGCTCTGGAAGAAAAATATGCACCAAAGGAAACTAACACTGAGAAAGAAGCCAAAAAAAATTTCATAGCTAATGCAAAACCAATGAATGCACTCTTGAGCTATCTGAGTGAGTCATAATTTATCAAAGTAATGCACAGTATGACTGCCAAAGAAAACTAGGATACATTATAAAATATTCATGAGGGAGATACAAAGGTGAAGATGGCTAAACTACAAGCACATAGAACTCAATTTGAAAAATTAAAAATGAATGAAAATGAAGATATAGTTGCATTATTCTTCAAAGTTGCAGAATTTGTGAATATCATGATAAGCCTAGGAGAAGAAATTAAAGAAAGTGCCGTAGTGTAAAAACTATCAAGATCTCTACCACCTAGGTTTAATCCTAAGGTTTCTGCGATAGAAGAAACAAAAAAATTGGAAACCTTGACCAAGGAACCAATTACTTGGCAAACTAACATCATATGAGATGAGACTTCCTAAAGGGAAGTCAAACTTGATGGATGTTGCATTTAAAGTAGAAAATTTAGTAGAAGAGAAGGAAGGTACATGCTCATGATCTGACGAAGGAGAAGCCAAATTTGTTAGAAGACTAGATAGAGGCATAGGTAAGTATAAAGGTAAAATTCCGTTCAAGTGCTTTAATTCTGGAAAACTGGACCCCTATGCCTCAAAATTTCCCAATAAGATAATAGAGAATCAGGCTAAAAGGAAAGAGAAAACCAACTCCTATAATATGCAGAAAGGGATGAACTTTAAGAGAAAACCTTTTTTGAGGAACAACAAAGCAGTCCATCTGAAAGCTCCTATGAATCCCCAAATGAAGATGGAATCTCAGAATTCATAGTAATGGGTATGGATGATCTTGAAGATGATCTCCTGGAATATGACGAAGAGATGGTGAGTCTGAGCAAGAAATTGGAAATGGATCAAACTAATTTAACAATGAAAATTCGATAGTTAAAAGGTGTTGAACAATTGGATAGGATATGAAGGAGATTCTAGAAATTTGAAGGCAGAGGATAAAAAAGCTATTATTTTTTTGAAAGTTGTAATAAAGTAAAATGATAACTCTCATCAATCTGATAGTATTTCAGCTAGAAGACTGATAGAAGAAAGGAGCAGGTTGTGTAAGAAAATCGAAGATGAGATTGCCTCCAAGGAGAACTTAGAGAAGGAATACATTGAAATGGATGATGAAGTATCTCAAAAAGGATCCACGAAAGCAGAAGCAAGCAAGAACTTGATGTGTAACAAAAAAAAAAAAACAACCACCAACATCGAGAGACAAATAATGAGAGGAAGAAGAAAGCAGTTGCAGAAAGCTCAATTTTTCCTGAAGATCAATTGAACAAGTTTGGAAGATATCAAAGGAGGTTCTTTCCTCCTATGAAAGATATCACATGTTTCTCTTGCCATAAACTAGGACATATTCAAGCACTATGTAAGACAAGGCATATAAACTTTAAGTAGCAAAAGGTGCAGCAAATGAGAATAATCCCTCAAGCAAGAGAATGGAAAATACATATTTCACTAGGTACAAAAATAATTTTTGTGGCTAATCTTATTCATGCAATGACTTTGGACATGTAGCAGTTCAATGTAAGACATACAAAATCAACTTTAACCAGCAAATTATGCAACAAATGAGAAGACTACATGAAGTAAACAAATGGAAAGGAAAACCTTTCACCAGGTACATAAATCATTTCCAAGGCTACTGCTATTCATGCAATGAATTTGGACATAAATATGTTGAATGTAAAGTATGTTAAAAAAAGAGGACAAAATGTTATACATCATCTCAAACATA
The DNA here is from genome assembly GCA_034641835.2 of Pinus albicaulis. Classification (NCBI taxonomy): domain Eukaryota; kingdom Viridiplantae; phylum Streptophyta; class Pinopsida; order Pinales; family Pinaceae; genus Pinus; species Pinus albicaulis. The sequence goes on from CM076578.1 coordinate 33,923,933, forward strand.
CCTATGTAAAATAAGATGTTATGTATGCCACAAGCTTGGACACAAAGAAAATGACTATAGCTTTCCATATACAATAAAGGACTCTAGACAGATGATGGAACCAAATCAAATTAGGCCAAACTATGAATCAAAAGGAGATGCATATATTATGAGCAACCCTAACAAAGTATGGAAGAAGAAGAAAAATGGGGAGCTTGTTACTTCAATAACATAATGAATCCATCATAGTCTCATGGGGAGCTATTCTAGGAAGAAACATAGATATCCAGTTAGTGATATACAAGAAGAAACATCCTAGGGGGGCAGCAATTCATAAAAAGTCCCCATAAGAGTTGTCAAAGAAGATCTTCTTGGAATAAGAACAGCTAAAAGTTCAGGAAGGGAAAGGATAATTCCTCTAGCAGAGAACTATAGAAGAAGAAGAAAACCTGAAGCATTCTATAGCCAATAGGTTGATGGAAGAAGAGAAAGTGACAAGCAACCATGGTGGTAAAGGGAACATCAGTCATGAACTTGGAAAATAAGAGGATGATTACACTGTGTGTCTCACTACAAGTTTTGATAATGAAACAAAATTCATTTAGGGTGAATAAGAAAATTTTTATTATCATTATATCATTACAAATATCCATCCCAAGTGTTGTTATTGGAGTAGTAGTATGATATAGGTCCTTAGGATCAGAATATTATGGTACACACCATCGTGGTGGTATGGTAGAAATACATCAAGGAAGTAGTCCTAGCGTTATCATCATTATAATATGTGTGGATTAATTTTTGGTTGCTCTGATTAGTGCAAAAGTATCTTCTAGCTGCAAATGCTAGAGAATGTCGAGTTGCATTATCAAAGCATGGAAAGGTCAGTAAAATGTCAAAGAATCATTATCTTATGTACGTTGATGTGTTATATTAAGCATTGAAGAATCACGTAGTCTTGGATATGAATGTCCGCCTTTTGAAGTCAGTATTAGTATAATTTCAAGGCCTCTTTCTTAAGTCATACATAATCTTGTTCAAGTCTATTTGATGAAACTTTAAGTAGCCAAATTGAAGATGTTTCCTGAAGAACATGGTGATAGAACGGTTGAAGTGTTTAAATTATGATGGGTTAGTTGTGTTAATATTACTATTGAAGGTCAAGAGTCTATTATTGATTCATCTGAAAATTACTTCAGTAGAAAGGAATAATTGATATTTCACCATTGCAAAGAGTTGATCATTGAACTACATACCCCCTTGTGTCATAAATAAAAGTGTATAGTTGATAGTAATATTTTCCAATGCATGGAATGTATCAAGCCTCAACGGTTTTATGTTTAAATATGTAACTATTCAGTATTAAAGTCATTGGGCCTTTTAGATTGAAAGATATTTTCTAATCTTACAATAAAGTGTAAGCTTTATTTGAACTCATTGTTCACAACAACATCAAGGGATTTTGACTTGTAGCGATTACATCTTCATCAGAAGTGTAGCACATATCACTATCATCAAGCAGCAAGGGACAAAAGAACATAGCATTCTATGGTGACATGCCTTCTAGCATTCTCATGAGTTTTGATAACATAAGTTTGTTGTGTATATTCATTTAATAACAAAATAACTGAATGAAGGATGCTTATACTGAACTCAAAGAGGATTTTCTCTAGAAAGCACCCAAGCATTATGATTGGAGCAATGTTGGTATTGGAGCAAGCATTACTGATGTGATGAGCTTTCGTTGAAGTTGGGCATGTATTTGTTTTGGAGGTAAGAAAATAAATGAATGATAAAACTATGAAAAGTATATTTTCGAGACTTTTATTAAATAAATTGAAAAGGTCTTCCTGAAATGCATTGTGATAAAAAAATTGATTGATCTCGCATCTCCAGTAGTACAAAAGGTTAATGATGCCAGAAACAGATTGTGTATATTTTTTATTGTTGTTGAGAATGGTGGAGAGATCAATGAAAATAACTAAGAGTACGAAGGGTATTATAGCTATGGCTATCAATGCGAGCCACAGTGACAATTACCGCATGGATTATCAATGGGTATCATATTATCTCGTGGCCTTGGATGCATTGACACTTTTGGCATAAGTGTATACCGCAGAGATCACATATATCAAGCTCTAACCATTAGTATTCCTTAAGCATGTGTTACACCTAACTAAGTTATGTAAGAGTGGTATGTGGATGAATTTGAGAATCCCTTATAAGAAAGAATGAGCAGCTGGCCTATGAACCAAGTTCTGTGTAAATACATCCTTGAAATTGCAATGAAATAACTATCTAATCTGGTAGTAAAGGTGAACCATGGCTGCGAAAGATATATTGGCATCATCATATTTGAACAGATGTGTATTGACGATGTGTATTGCAGAAGAAGACATATTCCATCTACAATATTCCTCAATAGATATGTATATCAGATGAAGATCATAATATATACTGAAGTATATTTGGAGTAGACTTTACATAACGTATGTAGCATTCTTAGTATTTTAGTATTATTCCAATGATGGATTTCTTATTATATAATTATGGTACAATTTTTTCTATGGAGTGTCCTTATCATCACTTTTAGCATTATACAAGTGCAAGGAGTCTATGGTTTGGGATGATATCAACTTACTCTGTATATACATACAATTTCAATGATTCCCAAAGTGTTCTCCCAATAATTCTTATACACCAAATGGAGCAGGATTCCCAGCTATGTATGTGGACAAAATGAAGAATGATTATGCAAAACTCTAGTAAGGAAATAATGGAAAATACACTGGAAAAACGTGTAACCCTTTTCCATTGATCTCAAAGGGGGAGGAAAAGAAAGCAGAGGAAGATAGAAACTTCTCAGAATGAAATATGGAGGAAGTGTCGCCATCAAAGCCAAAGGGGGATATTGTTGGAAATATTGTCATTGATGGCAAAGGAGTAGAAAGGAGCAGCACCAGAATTATCATTAAGGACAAAGGAGCATATCAGGATCAATTGGAATATAAAGGAGTTATAAGGAAAACAAGGCAAAAGCATAGTGGAGGAGAAGAAAAGAGAAAAAGGAGCATGAAAGTGCCAAAGGAGCAGCATTAGAGGCAAAGGACTAAGGCAGAGGAGCAGCAAAGACCCATGGATAAACACCAAAATTATCATTAAGGCAAAGGAGAGGCACATTAAAAAGGCAAGGAGTAGCATTAGAAAATTTATCAAGGAGCAAAGGCAGCAATGGCAACAAGTTTGGGTCGAGTTGTGCATGAGTGGGAAGAGTCATGAACATTCAAAGACAAGTAATGAATGCGTTCAACTAGTGGAGAAAGTCCTAAACGCGCGTGTAGAGTCAAGATAGTTTCTGTTCAGAACAGTGCATGAAGGCACGCGCAACATGTGTAGTTCTGTGAGTAGAGTCTGATAAATTTCCAGAAAAACATGTTCATAATAGTGTTCAACGGAGATATCGCAAATCAAAATTGCAACAGAAAGCCGAAAATTAGAGTGGAAGGAGTATCACAAAACAATAGAGAAACAAAAATTGTGAAATCCGAAGTGTGGGAGATGACGTGGTAGTGACGTGGCAATGACCTAGCAGTGACGTGGTGATGATGTGGTGGTGATGTGGCAATGACGTGGCAGTGACGTGGTAGTGGCATGGCAAGGTGACATGGCGCGATGACATGGAGATGATGTGGGCCTGGCCCGCATATCGCACATCGCAAGTTTAGGAGGATAAGTGCTCAAGAATCATGTTAAAATGTTGAAGTGCAAAATGCAGTAAGAGTACCGAATGCGATGTAGTTTAAAAAAAGAAGTATAAAGGATTTCAGATCTGGAGGTATAAGGTTTCCCTTTGATAAATCACATTGGGCTTTGGAAGAGTTATGCATAGCAAGAAACACATGAGAATGCTGAAGTGGAAGTGCAATAACGAAGCAGACACGATGCACGTCAACGATGAAGCCTAAAGGATTTCATGTCTAGGAGTATGGGTTTTCCCTTTGTTAAATCACATCAGAGAGAAAAGGAGGATTATAATGTAAAATAATAGAAACGTCGAAATGCGATAAGTGACCAAACGCCATATCGTAGAGAGGTAAATATTAATATATTTCAGGTCTAGGTTTAATGTGGTTACGCTTGTTTACAAAGAAGTAAATATGAATGGATATTTGACTCGGGTGTACAAAAATGAAATTCGGAATGCAAGAAAAGAATCGAGCCAGTAAAAGGACCCAACCCCATGCAAAATAGTGTTGTATGTAGTTGCGGCAGTGAGTTAAAAGGAAAATTTAAACGCAAGATGAAAGACTCGAGCAAGTGACCCGATACACGTACAAGGTTAGTGTCATTGTTTAATAACATACTATGAATGCAACAAAAGGAGACTCAGGTAACTCACCCAACACAGAGCAAAGGAGCAAGTGAAGGCTGAATGTTGCAGGCACGAGCAGAAGAGGAAGATTTGGGAAAAAGGAGTATATGGGGGCACTGTTGGAAATGCAACAGCTGGGTCAAGTTGGGCCAAAAATACAGTTATGCATAACTGTGTTGAATGTAATAACATAAATAGAAAAGACTCTGATAGCAATAGAAAAGACAAATGCACAACGAGCAAAGAGCTGAGAGGGATGAGTGAATATTGTTTTAAATGTAAATGTATTAATTAAATTTTTATTATTTGTGATTCAAAGGAAAGTCTCCATAGGCATAGGAAAAACTCCATGAGTGTTGTAATGATTCTTTCTGATGTAATAAACTGAATTGAAGAATGAGGAATCGAATGGGTGGAAGGAATAAGGTTAGGCCTATTCACTTCGTATTCCATGTAGAATGAACACAATCAGGGAGTTATATGTATAAGAGATGTAATATCATTGTGGATAAATAGGTTAGAAATTCATGGAATGGAAGAGAGCGGAAAAATGTAAGAGAGTTGCAGAAGGTTAGAGAGCAGAATAATTAGAGAAAGTGTTGTGAAACCAGTTCCAAAAATATAATAAAATAATATCAATGCCTTAGAAATAAGCCACTTTGAGGTGGCAACTTCCAATACATTACATGAATCAACAATTCTTGCATGATACAAATGACCAAAACCTCCTTCTATATATAGGAGTCCACGGGGCCACGATATAATCCTAGTGGGGCCACAATGTAATCCTAGTCGACCTAATAATAATAATGTAAGGGCACAATAATAACAATATGGGGGTTACAGGGGTACAACAATAATAATAAGGGGGGCTACACTAACATAATAAGGGACTACACTATTAATATAGGGGCTTAACATGATCCTCTCCTTCAAACAAGCGCTATCCTCAACGCTTGATTATTTCTTAATGCTTCTGTATAAAACTCTCATCCTCCCATGTGGAATGTTCTACAACAAAGTTCTTCCACTTGATGATATACTCTGAAATTGCTCGTACTTTTGGATTTCTTGTTTCTGTGACTACTTTAGAACTTCCTTCGATGTGACATTGATCTTCCTGTTGTTTCATTAGATTCTGCATCAAAGTTAGGTTATCCTTTGAGAGTTGGAGAACTTGTTGTTGATGGTCGATGTGATATTCAACTAATTTATCATCCATATTGGCTATTATTTGATCCTTCAAACCATCCAAATTAGCCTCCATTTCTGCTTTTAAACCATCTATGTAATCTTTGGTTGCTCTTCGTAAGATTGAAATTTGTTGCGCTTGGTACCGTAATTTTGATATCTCATACTCCAATCCTTCCTCTTCATGCGTCATAATATAGCTTTTTGAAGGCTTAATGGGTATGGAATTATTTTTTGGAGGCATTATAGGACCCAATACTAATAAAAATTATAAAATATTCCCTTGGAATCACTTCAAACTTGATTCTTCAAACAAGACTTATGCAATTCGGGAAAAAAAAATATACACACCTTTTACTTGCTTTTGAGGAGCTCGACATTGAAACTGAATTATCTCTATAATTGTAGATAATAAATATCTGAAATTAGGGTTTGTAGTATCCCTCTAAAGCTTCTTTCAAATGTCACAGGTCTGACCTGATTTGGATTCTTCAAGGCAAAGTTAGGTCCAATCTCCCACAATGACCCAACTGTGGACTAGTTCAGTAGAGCGAATTCGTATGACATGCCACGTGCCATTGTTTCCTCCTTTGGCTCTGAAATTGATAGACATAAAGCTATAGTCCATGTAATTGTGGCCAATTTTTACAAAATTGCAATTAAATGATCAGAGAGAGAGTTATGAATATTTTTCCACGATAACCTCTTTGAGATGAAATTCGGGAGCCTAAAAAAGGCCTAACTTCCACAGATCATATCTTTGAAAATATTGCAAACCAAGCTCTAAAATTTTGCAACGATCTTCCTTAGGATTTTAGCTTCGCACTGTAAAAATTTTAGCTTCTGAACCTTCGTAGAAAAAAAAATTATAGCGAAAATGCCACGATGACCCGTTTCGGGCAGCAAAACCCTAGAATCCAAAGCTCTGATACCAAATGTTGTGAAACCAACTCCAAAAATAGACAAAAAGAGATATCAATGCCTTGGAAATAAACCACTTTGAAGGGCCAACCTCCAATACATTACATCAATGAACAATTCTTGGATGATACAAATGACCAAAACCTCCTTCTATATATAGGAGTCCATAGGGCAACAATATAATCCTAGTGGGGCCATAATGTAATCCTAGCCGACCTAAAAATAATAATGTAAGGCCAAAATAATAACAATATGGGGGTTATAGGGGTACAACAATAACCTTAATGGCGGCTACACTAACATAATAAGGGACTACACTATTAATATAGGGACTTAACAGAAAGCTGATAGAGATGTTGTGCACATCAGGAGCTGACATGAAAGAGAAATGAAGGCATAAAAGGCAACAATGAAGGAGGAGAATAACTGAGGTGATATTTAGGTAAATGAACATATGATTTTTATTGTGGTGTGAGGGATTTGGAGCTTCCATATCAATTTGTATCTTGATAGATGTCTAGTTGGAGTTGGTTGAGGTAGGAGCCTCCTCTAGGTTGTAGCCTACATAAAATTCATGGGAGTTGGTGCTTCCATTTAAAGTTGTAGTTTGATAAAATTCTAGTTGCAGTTGAGAGAGGTAGGAGCTTCCTATAGGTTGTAGCCTGCATAAAATTTATGGGATTTCGAACTTACTTGCAAGTTGTTGCTTCCATAAACTGAGGAAGTAGCCTCCTGTAGGTAGGTGCCTGCAGAAAATCAATTGTGAGAGGGTGTAGGAGCTTTCCTTTGCATCAAAACAATAATAAGATGTGGTTTTCTTCGTTAAAGGTTTCCACTCATATCTGGTGTCTATGTTCTTGATGATTATGTGTTGATGTGATGTTTTAATATGCTTCATTACTTGTTGTCCACACATTCAGTTTGTTAATTCATTATGTATTAAGCTCCTTATAAAATGTAGTTAATGGGTGTAAAGAAAAGAGTTTTAAGCAGCTTAATACATAATGAAATTTTTTTTTTTTTTCCACATGGTTTATTGTTTTATAAATTTCTTATTTACCAAATATGAAAATAAAATTCTTACCATCCATATATATATAATACTTAGTCATTTATATATACTGCTCATATAAATGCTTTGTGCTTCTCCCGTTGTGATTATTAATTTTTTCGACATGCTTTTGTTATTGAATCCTTTGAAGGATATGCTCTAATCTAAAAATTATGCTTCTCCTGTTGTAATTATTATTTTTTGCACATGGTTTATGGTTTTATAAATTTCACATTTATGATATGTGAAAAAAAAATTATTACCATCCATATATATAATACTTGGTAATTTATATATATGCATTTACTCTATATATATTCCAAAATTTAATATAGAAATGAGTTTTCTAATATTCCCAATAGCTCCACCCTTCTAAATTTCCTAGCTATAAAGCTATGATGATGTGTTTTCTCATGATTTACATAATTACTTTTTTTGGCATGTCCCATGATCGAAACCCTAACAGCAGCCTCTTCGCTTTTTTTTATTTCAGATTCCCATTCTGGTTCTCAACACAACCGACTGGTTTCCATCCATTCCTCAAAACGATGAACCTCACTAGGGGCTTTGCCATGCTCGTCTTCTTCGAAATATATTATCTGTTGGCAGAGAGATTGGAATAGACTCTCTTGAACTTGTGAAGCCCTTTGGTGGAGTAATGATTCCTCCTCTTCTCAGGTTTCTATAGGGATCTGGGCTTCAGCGAAATAGTGATTTCTTCTACTATTTCGCCCTCCACTAATATCCTTCCGCAACACATTGATTTCTTCCCCGATATATACACCGAATACCAATTGTGTTAGAACCAAGAGCACTAAAACCGAACTTACAAAACTATTGAATTTTCTTGTTCCAAACCATAGCCAGCCTAAAACCTTGTGCAGCCAACCATAGCTTCTCTAATACATAATTCCCTTCCTTGAAGAGGTTGCTTTCCATTGAGGTGTTGGAAATTAATTCCAACTATTGATATCAATCAGCAGTGTTGGCAAAGAAACATGTCTCGCAGGAAAGACCCATGTTCGGGGATTGGGGCCAATAAAGGAGTCTGCTGTAGTCTAGAACCACGCCGGCATTTTCACCCTACTCCGAAGAGCATAGAGTCTCACCTAAGTCATGCCACAACCACATGCAGAAGGGGAACAAATTGGTAGTGGCGGATGGATCCACAACTCGAAGCTAACATAGAATCATTTGCATACATAACATCATACATAGAAGATCTTCTCAAAAAATTATGCAGATACTAAGAAAATAGAATTTTAAGGTACCATAGACATCATGCATACGTGTAACTCATACAATAAGACAACAACCTTCAAGTATATTAATAAACTTCAGTTGGATCCACAGTTACATTTGTATTATAGACGTCCCACATGACAGAGAGAGAGAGATAATACAACCATGATAGATCAATAGAAACCTAGGAAATGCAAGGATGTCATGCTCAGGATAGATCTCTTCTGCGACATCTAATCTAATCTCTTCGATCCCTCTACATCTGTGCATGAATTTCTTTTCTCCTAAGTGACGGCCTATTTATTCACTCGCCAGCACAACTCCTAGTTTCTCTTATGTTATTCTTCAGCTGCATTCAGCTTCTTTTTTTTGCCTATGAGTGCCACTATCTATTCTCTGTGGTATCTTCTCTTCGTCTACACTTATCTGCATCAGCCTCATCAGCTATCTCCTGTTCCTTCACAACCTCAGCAGCTCCACTACCTACCATTGTTACGCTTGCCATGTGTCGATCCGCAACCCAAAATCTGTTCCTTATTCAAAATTCAAAACAAGGGCCCCAACAGGCCCCGACCACAGTTTCTTAACTCGTCCCGAGTCAATCGAAAATCAATGTCTCCACCTCCATAGCTCTACCTGACCCTGTGCCATGTTCCTGCTGCGCACCTTCATTTTGCTGTCCAAACAAGGGCCCCAACTCCGGGACCTTGCTCAACGCTGAAGTCTTAAGCTCGTTGAAGGTTACCATAGCCTATTGCCACCCCTGTAATAATGCATCCATCTCCGTGGTGATCTTGGTGATAGCTTCCTCCCCAACGTTCATCGGTACAGTGCCGAATACCGTGCTGATTTCGGTTGCGGCCTCAGTGGCCTACTCTTGCATTGTCCGGGCGCTAATTTGTAGGGTCTGGTGAAGCTCTTGAATTTCCTGCTTTGCCATTGCCGAACTAGCCTCTCTCTTCTGGATCTGAACCTCCAGAGCATCCGCTTGGGTGTACAGCTGGCCCAACTGCGAGGGGTCTGTGGCATCCTGAATTTCTTTTGAGAGTTGTTGTAGCTGAGCCGAAATGGGTTGAGTCTTTACTGTAAGGGACGTCGAGAATTCCTATAGACCTTTCAGGAGGTGATAGGCATCTCGAGCTGCAATACTGAGAGCTTCCTGCATCTTGGTTACCTAGCCCTTTTTCTCCGAGATCTGTGCTGTGTACACTGCCACTGGGTCGGGCAGCGCTGGCCGTGCTACGAATGCTGCCTGGAGCTTTGAAGTTTCCTGGTGGAGGTTGGTATATGCCACCCTGAGGTGTATTTCTCGCTGTAATACATCTATTTTTGGCACATACATGGGCATTTGTTTGTAGTGAGCCATTACTGCAGGCCATAGTCCTGTGAAAACCCTAGCCACCTCGTTCATCTGGTCCTAGAGCAGCCCGTGTGCCATTGTGAGCTGCTCGTGCTATTCAGTAAGAGTGATTATCTGCTGTTGCTCTTGCTGACACACCTGTTCCAGCTCAAAGTGGAGCCTTTCTACCTGCTGGGCTTCCCTCTGGATGAAGTGGTACAGCTGAGTCGTACCCCACGTCTCCATGCTTTCGGCGCCTGAAGTACCTTGATCTGGCTGCTGCTCCTACAGTGGTTGCCCATTGGCAACTGATCTGGTGGAGTGTCCTTGAGGGGACTGCAGCGGAGTTGGATGGGGTGCAGAGTCTGCCATATTCAGGTCTGGATGCTCCCCGTGATCTGCTTTGATGGTCTGCTAGAGTGGAGTAAACTCAGGCTGTGCCCCAACTGTGTCTGCAACTATTTGTTCCATCTATTTGATTAAATCAGAAAAAGTGGTCTGGGGGTCCTCGGCGGGGTTGACCGGTGGTATCACTATTGTACGTGAGTCGGCCTTGGTCCCGTGGTCCCCATCGATGAGGTCTCGGATTTCTTGGTCTGATACGATGGCGGATGAGTTGAATGGTGCGGATGAAGTGGTAGGTGGGAGTGGGTCAGTACGGGGTGGTGAAATATGGATGTTTATGAAGTTGAAGGGGTCAATGGGAGGTTGAGGTGGAATCCTGCCTATTGCCCCTGTCTTGATGAGTGGTTCTTCCTGGATGGGTACCCCTGTGCTCAGTTGCCGAGGTGGATCCTCCTTAGTGAGGTCAACCACCAGACATGACATTATGGTTTTGGCCCTCTTGGCCTTGGGAGCCGCTAGGGGGTTCACAGACTTATTCTTTTCCCCTAGCAGGGTGGTCATTGGACTTGGTGAAGTAAACAAAAAATTGGGAATAGGGGAGGTGATGGAGGTCATGCAGAGAAGCAAGGTGGACTAAGAAATCTAAAATTCAGAAAAAATAGGGAAAGCAGTGGCACCACTTGAGACTACTTGGACCACTTCATTGAAGCTTAGTACCTGTGTATTTAGTTGGTGAATGAGTGGGAAGAGCTACAAGTTGGAGACCCTTTTTGCCACCTTCGCTGTTGATTCGCCAGGCAGTTGCTATGGTGGCATCTTGTCAAAATTGTATGTGTATACCCCGCTTCGGACTTCCATCACGACCCCTGGCCATGAACAAACTTCGTTGTGGAAGACTGCGTTGTCGAGTTGGAATTTAAATGGCCTCATCTGAAATGTCTCTTCCAGCACGCAAGTAGGTCAGAGGAACATGTGCTTGTGGCTAACCCCGAACCAGACTTGCTCACTTCATCCATCGAGCAGATTTATGGGAATCCTCTGCTGCCTTGTCACCACATCAGTCATTAAACCATACCAACTTCGGAAGGCCTCTACATTGACCTCTTTGGTGCTGGGATCTCCTGACACCTTCCATGGGACCAATTTCATTGCTAGAGGTTGACCCTCCACTATTTCTATCGGTAGCCTGAAGGGAGGGGCATGCCACTTCCACATGGCTAGCATGACTATCAAGTATCCATAGATGAAGCCCCTTGCCCTCTTGTAATTATCCTCGCATGTGTCAAACAAATTCTTCAACAGGAAGGAGTACCAGTTTAGCCTGGTCGCCTGGACGTAGTGCTTCGCGATGGAAATGGTGTTTAGGGTACATTCCCCCTTGGTGTAATGCCTCATTGTCTTACTGGAAATGAGGTAACAGGCGAAACTGACTTCGGGCTTGTTGATGAGTTCCGTTTTTTCTCACTTTCCTCCCCAACAGGTGCCATATTTTGAACAATAATCTGTGTCCCTTGACTTATTTGCTATTTTGGAGATGGTTTGCCAAGCGGAGGAAACGTCCTAGCCTTCTTGTGAGAGCCCTATGAGCTGGTGAATGTCCTCAACATGGATTGGAATTTCTTTGCCCAACCACAAGGACCCGTTCTGAATTCGACTGAGTAAGAACTTCGTACATTGCATGGCTACTCCTGTCATCCCAAATACTAGTAGGTTCCTCAAATTCAGTATGGAGGACTGCTGGATGCCTCAAAAATCAGGCAAAATCCTTGTTGCTGCTCGCTTTGCTTCTGTGGTATAGCTCTCCATGTACACTTGGCATTTAAGCGTTGGAAACTCGAAAGAGCCTGTGAGGTCTGAATCGATGAGGGTGGCACTATCATACTTCCCAACGAGGGACTCCATTTTATGAATCCAACTGTCGAGCTCCTATTCTACTACTTCTGGATTAGCTATTGTCATCTTTGCGCGGCGTTGATACACCTTAAGAATAGTTCTCGGCCCCTTCTCTTGGCTCTTTGCTTCGGGACACCTCTGCTGCTCTGGTTTTGCTCCAATTTCCTTTGCGTCTTCAGAAATTTCTCACTCTAACTCGGATCTCTCTGACATTCTCGTGCTTTTTTTCATGAAGGCTATGTAATTAACTAGCACGAGTGAGGTTGATGAGACCCCATAGCGAATTAATTCCTATTGGCATCCTCCATGGTGATAATCGTGTGATCAGTCGCCTGCTGAGGTGTGTTCTAACATCTGTTGATGGTGGTATGGGGAAATGGGCGGACATGATGGCTAAGGTTACTTTGAATTATGGAAAAATGATTACTGAAAGGTTACTTCTAATTATGGAAATTTATGTTGCAAATCATGGCGATTCTACGGACTGACACAAGTACTAAATGAAATTATGGGGACTGACACTTGACACTTTTGCGTATACTATGGGGATGACATGCTGGACGCGCCCCTCCCCGACCACAATCAGTTGCATTGCAGTCCCCGCAACCTAGTGGTTATCGAAAACTTATGCATGGACAAAGGACACTACCTATGCTCATCCCTGTTGCAGGAGAGTTATTCAACTACTCTACTCTACGAACTTCTCTCGGGTACGAGAGTTATTAACATAAAACTAAAGAAATTTAGTAATGGTAGGGCTTCAGGCGTGCACCATTCACCCACCTAGATAAAAAACTACCGTCCAGTTGAGCCAACCAAACAGCTCTGGAATCCTTAATTTCGACGACGAAGTAGGGTCCCAACGAGTGCATCTGCAGTTTTCCTGGAAGCTTCTAAAACCTGCTATCGTATAGGAGAACCTTATTTCCAACCTGGAACATTTTTCTCTTGATGTGGCGATCATGCCATGCCTTCTTCTTGTCTTTCTGGACCTTTTGATGAAACTCGGCAAGGAATCTGGCCTCGTCAAGTTCTTGTAATTCGTGTAGGTGTTCCTGTGGTGATTCCTCCTTCGACAACTTTAGGGAGGTGGTGATCAAAAGACTCGGTATGGTGAACTCGGCGAGAATCATAGCTTCACATCCATACACCAGTTGGAAAGGTTTTTGATTAGTCAAACGCTTCACCATTGTTCTGTAGGCCCATAGTGCGGCTGGCAACCGTTTGTCTCAATCATCCCGCTTGGCATTGCAGATCTTCGTCAGACCCTTTTCGAGGATTTTGTTGAACGCTTCAACAGTGCCATTGGCCTGTGGGTGGTACGAGAAGCTTTTGTGATGTTGGATCATGAAGGTGTCCAGCAGTGATTTGATCGTTTCATTAATGAAGTGTGTACCTTGATCTCTGGTTAAGCTCCTTGGGCAGCCAAACCTGCTAATGATGTATTCAAAGATGAACCTGGCTGTCGCATTTTCCGTACAGTCCCGTAACGCCACTACCTCGACCTATCTCATGAGGTAGTCCATGGCGATAATAATTTACTGGGCCTTTGAATGCCTAGCTACAGGGGCTATGGGGCCTATGAAGTCGACAGCCCACTTCTCGAATGGTTGCAACACATTCACAAAGTGTAGTGGTACCTCATCTTTGTGAGAGGGCCACCCTGTTCTCTGCAAACATTGTATTTCTTGACAAATGATTTACTATCTACATGGACTATCGGCGACCATAGTCCAGCTTGTAGCACTTTCCTAGTGGTGGGTTTCACCCACATGTGTCATCTTGTGATGCCTCTATGGCACTCCCATAGCACGGCTTCTCGTTCATGGTCAAGGACACACCTTTTCAGAATCTCATCAAGGCCCAATTTATACAACTGCCCCACAATCAGTTGGTAGTCAGCGACATGGATGACCAAGAGTCGTTTCTGGATCGGGGTATAGTGCTAAGGACACTACCCCGTGGTTAGGTAAGTTGCGATGTCGGCCAAATAATCCAGTATGGCTTCTACTTGGAAAATATCAGCATCAAGCAATTGATCATCTAGAGAGCCTCATTCTCACCCGTCTCCAACTTGGATAAATGATCGGGCCTGAAATTCAACCTCCCAGGATTGAAAATCACTTCGAAGGAGAATTATTGAAAGAGTAGGAGCCATCGGCATATCTGTCCTTCCAAAATGGGCTTATTTACTAGGTATTTCAATGCGGAGTGATCAATGAAGAACTTAAACTTACCTCCTAGGAGATACACCATTGTGAGGGCCTCCCTCTCCGTGGTGGTGTAATTCTACTCCGCATTAGATGGTTTGCAGCTGGCAAAGTAGACTGGGTGGTCAACTATCGTCTCCCCTGGTTGCGCCAACACAACCCCAAGTATAGTACCGGAAGCATTGATATGCACATGGAACTGCTTATCCCAATCTGGATGGACTAGAATGGGCGCCGTTTCCAGCTTCCCCTTTAGAGTGTTAAGGGCTAACTTGTAGTCATCCGTCCACTGGAACACCTCTGACTTCCGTAGTAACATTTCCAAAGGAGCAGTTATCTTCACATAGTTCCTGATGAACCATCTCTAATAACCCGTGTGCCCCAGCAACGACCTCAACTGCTTCACCATTTCCAGGGCTTCCATGTGAACGATCACGGCTACCCTGGCAGGGTCAACGCAGACCCCCTGCCTACACACCACATGTCCTTGGAGCGTTTTGAATGGAACCATAAAGATGCATTTCTTCAGTTTCAAGGAAATTTGCAGTTGTCAACACTGATCAACCATTATGCGTAGCAGGGTGGCGTGGTCTTTGAGCAAACTGTAGACGGTCCAATCGTCCATGTAGACTTCCAAGAACTTATGAATGTATTCCTGGAAGGCAGTTATGACAATCCTGGAAAACACAGCAGGGGCTTTCTTCAACCCGAACGGCATCACGTGATTTCCAAAAGATCCCCACTCGGTGGTGAACGTCGTTTTCGTCTTGTCCTCTTCCGTGATGTACACCTGATGATATCCTGAGAACCCATCAGTGAAGGAGTAGGCCTCATTTCCCACAAAATTGTCCAATACTTCGTCGCTGAATGGGATAGGAAATGGGTCATGGATGCAGGTGTTGTTCAAACTTTGGTAATCCACACAAACATGAATTTCTGACTTGTCCTTCTTATTTTGAATGACAATGGGACTCACCCACTCTACTTCTTCCATAGGGAAGATTAGACCTGCCTTTAGCATTTTTTTGATCTCCAGCTTGACTTTCTCCTTGATCTCTGGGTTCAGCCGGTAAGGTTGATGCTTCAGTGACTTGGTGTCTAGTTTCAGCACAATTCTCATTTCTCCAAGGTCCCCTTTGATGCCCTTAAAATCCGAGACCGATGAAGGGAATAGGTCTTCGTATTCTTAGAGGAGACTGAAAATTTCCTTTCATGTCTCCTCATCCCAGTAGTCCCCAACTATAGTCAGTTTGGGTTTTTCCACTGTGTCGATGTTTAGTTTCTTTGTCTTCAGCGGAAGTAGATTGACTCCTTCAGTGGTAGGCTCTTCTTCAATGTTCCACTCTCCTTCTGTCTCTTCAAAGTATAGGTGCCTTAGGTCCTCCAAATTGTCATCGTCTGGATAACTATCGATCTATTGGTAAGCCAACTTACATCTACCATCAGGATTCAGTACTAATGGCCTCCCGTTGGTGCCCAGATTAGGGAAAACCAGTACCACTTTTATGGCCTGTAATGCTTGGGACACTAGCACTATCTTCCCCTCAAATGAAAAGCACTGAAAAAATTTGTTCGCAACCTCCTGCCAAGAGCTGGTCCCTCTCTTTCTCTCTTCTTTTAAGTACCAGGCATGTGCGATGGTATCCAAGGAGTGGACAAACTGATGTACCCACGGCTCCCCCAGGTACCCTACACTTCGCCACTGCTCCTGATAGGCTTTCAGGTGGTCTCTCGGATCAAAAGTTCCTTGGTACCTTTGCTTGCTTTGAGATCCTTCATCTTCCTTGAACTGCACCCTCAAAGCCTCTGCCACACAACTCCACCGCGACAGGGAGTTGCGGTGATTTTTCCAACACCTGGCTGATTTGGACTGTAGTGCTACGTCCAAGAGTGGTATCCTGTATTCCTCTGGTACCTTGTCCTCTACCTTTGCAATGAAGGTATTTACTATTTGCATGTTGGACAAGGTGGGGTACTCCCTTATTTCAGCTCCAATCCAATGGACTTTGGCAATATTGGCACATATCCTCATGCTAGTCTCATACCCACCTTGCTTCCAGTCCTCCCAAGCTAGTTCCGACCCCAGCTCTGAGCTCTTGAAACTGCACCAGCTTACGGAGCCGGTTGCTGTCAGGTTAATATAATCCTCCCACTTCCCTGCTGTCATCTGATAGAGGTTGTCCAATATCTGAGCATCCTCATTATCCACAGTTTCTTTATATCTCATACCTTGATATGGGTTGAGAGGCTCAGTGACCCAGACCTATCCATCTTCAAAAATCATTAGCTCCTTCTTGAGATCGATGATGGTGTAGTTTTCAAAAGCCCATTCGATTCCTAGTAATGTAGGGTGGGGATCTTTGTCCCCCATAATATCTATTACTTCAAAATTTGTGTAAGTCTTTACCACTGTGATTTTGACCTCGACATCTTCGAGTCTGCCGATCGACACAATGCAGTACTGGTTCGCCATCCTGAGCTGGATTGGCAAGTAAATCATCTGTGGCCGTCTTAGAGCTTCCCACGTATTCCGAGGTAGGATATTGACGTCAGAGCCCAAGTCGAGCATGGTGTCTCTAATCTGAAATCCCACAACCTACGTGTTTAACATGAACTCTTTTCCCTTTCTTATTTTATTTTTCTTGACCCGCTGTACATACTGGGGTGCCGTGTTCTAGGATTCCCTCATTCCTGTGTTCCCCTGCAATACATCCTCCAGGGTATGCTTGAGTTGTTCCTGCATCGAAGCATTGTCAACAATTTTGAGGAATAGTTAGAGCCATTCTTCATGGGTACCTAAATACCTTTGTCTCCCCCTAGCTGGGAAAAAGTCTCTACTGCCTCTTGGAAATATTTCTTCTACGTTTTCGGCCTGATTAGTTGTTTCGGGGATGTAAGTCTGATCACCCGTATCGGCTCCTTTTCACGAGTGTCCTCTCCTGTTTTCTTTCCTCCTTGCATCACTATGGCTATGTTCTGCATGGCTAGAGTCACCATCCCTAGAGGTTCTACATTTACCAGATTCGTGCCTCTCTGCCTTGCTTGTTCCTCCCACTTCTTGATAATTTCAGGGCAGTCCTCTGTCGCGTGGGTGTTCACGCGGCACTAGGAACACCAAATTATTCTGGGTAGGGGGCATTCATGGGCCACATGACCCTCCTGATCATAGTTTTAGCATTTCAGCGGACCCCGTCCCCCTGTGTGCCCCTTGTGCATACCACCTCCTCTGCCTCTAGGAGCCTCATTCAACCTGTAGGAGGGCCGGTCCAATCGGTTTGCTAGTGTGTCTAGAGCTCTGCATTGTTCCTTTTTGTGAGTTGTGGAAGCACATAACTCATAGTATACATTTTTCAAAACAATGGAGTACTTCTGCAAAATTGGACACGTTCGAGGTTGATGACCCACCATTGGGAAAATTTCAAAATACTCTGTTGCGGCTTGGCTTGGTTGATGTCGGAACCCTGCATACGGTTGTTGCGGTGGATAGAACCCTTGTGGGTTTATCAGCGCGCCTCCCCCGATAGGTGGAGTCCCCTATACTATATCTACTAAGGGCCCCACTCCTGGGCTTCGCAACCGAGGACACTCAGTTGCCCCGTGCCCTTCTACCAGGTAGTGTGTGCACCATACATTCGGCCTGGTTGGTCTTATAGGCTGCATCTCCATAATTTTTTCGGTCATATTGGCAATCTGATGTTACAGTCCTAGTAGGGATGGGTCTTGCGGGGTCGGCCCTCCCCTATATTCCTGAGGGTAGCCTTCCATCGCCTCTATCTTCATAGCCTATTCCAAAGCATCCTGCAAGTTGTCAATATTTTGCTGAGTGAGGGGGGTTCGTGTTAAGGGAAGCAGAGCCTTGATGAACTAGTCCCTCTAATGATTTGGGTTGATCAAGAGTAGAGAGCCTTGATGAACTAGTCTCGATCGCATCTTTGAACCTGCACATCAACTCCCACGCAGTCTCTCCTTCTCTTTGTTTGATCTCCCATAGTTCGGACAGACCTTGCTAGTGTGTTTGGGGTAACTTAAATTCTCGGACAAAATCTCGCTTGAAATCCACAATTGTTGGATTCGGGTGGGCCTCTGACCACTTTATGAACCAGTGCAATGCCCTTTCTCTCAGCATGGTTTGTAATTCTATCATCTTTCCTGCATCTACCATCTGTCGAGCCCTCCATATGGCTTCACAGAGGTACTAGTGTTGTTCCACATCGTCGTTACCCCGCCCAGAAAATTCTGGGTGCTGAGTGAATGACCCCGCCATATTCACTTGCGGAGGTGTGACTAGAATGAGCCCTCCAGTTCCTGGTTGCATTCCTATACCACTAGTAATTGCTATACTACCAGTAATGCTACTATTAGCATGCGTCACTGCTAACAATGGACTGCTATACAATCGACTCAACTCTTTTAACTTAACGAAAATATCACTTAGAGGTTTATAGAGTACCAGGGGAAGGTAGGAATCCTTGCCATTCGAACTTTGGGAAGTAGGAATACCTGGAGATATGAATGCCATCCTTTCTTGGAATAACAGCTGCATCGTGACGTACCACTCGCCATCAGAATCTTCTTCGTGCCGCACATATGCATCTCCTTCATCAAACATCATCTCCCCCTTCCTCCTGGCTAGGCTCCCATGCACCCGCCACACTCCCAAAAAGGTCCCTCCCATCTCCTATGGACCCACCTGGCCTTCCATATCCACTATCCTCTGAGGCACCTCCTTTTTATCCTTCTGACTACTCCCTCGCCGTTTCAACTCCTGCATCACCCTTTCTTGCCACCTGTCGGCGATATATGCCCTCCGATGTCGACGTCGCTCCCCCAACCTCCTTGTAGTCTTAGCATTCATTCCCCCACTCCCCCGCTTCACATTTCATGTATCATTCGTCCCTCAGGCGCTTCCCCCAGCATTGGAGGTTTATGATTCCATGCCCGATTTCTGGAATTCTATCAGCCCTTCGTCCACCATCAGGGCCTTAATCCACAATGGAATTTCCGTAAGCAGCTTCCCTCTTAGTCGAGATCAGAATATAGCCTCAGCTCTGGAGAAGGGCTGGCAGCACTCTGCGACAAACTCCAAAATATACCCGTCCAAGGTAGACTCTACCCAGAAATCTACAGCGCGGGTCAACTCAGTATCCAGCCAATGTAGGGCCACCAGATCTCCATGCACCCACTTGCGGTTGATCTTCCGTGATTTTTCCTTAGTCACCTTGGTCTACAACCTTCGCAACCAATTATAGAGGTCGCTAGGGAATTTTACCCAGAGGATCTCGTAGGTATCGTTGGCAAAATCCGAGAAAAGGACTAGATCCTTGAGCAACTTCTCTTTTTGATTCGTTAGCTCTTCTTTCTGAGCTATAAAATGGTCTAGGTGTTTATCCCACCATCTCCGTATTTCTCCTTCGAAGATCCTTGATACCATGATCTAGTTCCCCTAATGAAGTTTAGGGTCCCGATAATGGAACCATTTGTTGGCGAGGAAACAGGTCTCGTAGGAAAGACCCAGGCTCGGGGATTGGGGCCAACAAAGGAGTCCTTTGTAGTCTAGAACCATGCCAGAATTTTCACCCTACTCTGAAGAGAAGAGAGTCTCATCCGAGGCATACCGCAACCACATGCAGAAGGGAAACATATTGGTAATGGCATATGGATCCGCAACTCGAAGCTAACATAGAATCATTTGCATACATAACATCATATATAGAAGATCTTCTCAAAACATTATGCAGATACTAAGCAAATAAAATTTTAAGGTACCACAAACATCATGCATACGTGTAACTCATACAATAAGACATCAACCTTCAAGTATATTAATAACCTTCAGCTCGATCAACGGTTACATCACTCGAAAGGAAGAGCTTTCCATTTCTATTACAGATGTCCCACAGGACAGAGAGAGAGATAATATAGCCATGATAGATCAATAGAAACCTAGGAAATACAGGGATGTCATGCTCAGGACAGAGCTCTTCTGCGGCGTCTTCTCTAATCTGTTCGATTCCTCTACATCTGTGCATGACTTTCTTTTCGGCTGGGTGATGGCCTATTTATTCACCCGCCAGCGCAACTGCTAGTTTCTCTTGTGTCATTCTTCAGCTTCTTTTGGCTTCTTTCTGTTTCCCATCAGTTTCGTTATCTATTCTCTGTCATATCTTCTCTTTTTCTACACTTATCTGCGTCAGCCTCATCAGCCATCTCCTGTTCCTCCGCAACCTCAGCAGCTCCACTACATACCGTTGTTATGCCTGCCATGTGTCGATCCGCAACCCAAAATCTATTCCTTATTCAAAATTCAAAACAAGGGCCCCAAAAAGCAGTAATTATAGGACTAGATTGCGACACATTGATGCCTTAGCAAAGGTGGTTTCCATCCTCCTGTAGAATTGCAAAAGGATTGGAAAGCTCACACAAGTGAAGCGTAGAGCAAATAATAATCAACCCCTTGATATTTATCTAAGGCAGTAGCCAAATTATTAGAAGCAAAGTTAAGGCTCAGTCTCAAAGTCTCACCAGTAGCGTAGACATTTGATTATAGGTTGAATCAGGCTTAAAAGCCTTACCTACATATCAGAGAAGTTAATGATTTCAGGTAGCACAAGTTCGCTGCATCACAAGCAGCGATGCGATGTGATGATAGTTTTAACACTATCGCATCACAAACTTTCAAAGTTCTTAAACTTTGCACACCAAAGAGTTTCGACGATGCGATGAGGTCCCACCTCAATCGTAATCACGGCATCGCAAATTTTATTGCATGTCCATTGCACTACTGTTATTCTTCGATGCGATGTGGACCCCGCTCCAATCGCATCGCAAGTTTTCAAGTGATCATCCAAAAAGGACTGTTGAACCGATTTTCGTCAATGTTGCGATGTGATATGGGCCTCACGCAATTGCAATCACAAATTGAAAGTCCGTAATTATAGGATCGCAAGATCGCAAATGTTCCTCCGACTTGCATTGTGTTGATTGATTTCGATGTGGTGATGCGATGTGGTCCCCACCACCATCGCTAATTGCACATTGCAATTGTAAAGCACAAAGGTATTAACCTTTTGGCCGCTGAAATGCCGATCGCCTATTGACTTCTAGATGCGATGAAGTTTTAAGGTGGATTTCATATATCTAAGATCCAACTTTGTTGGTTGGTTTAATTGTTTTATTATAACCGCACCTTATAAAAGGAATGAGCCCGAAGGCTTATTGTAAGAATGAATGTTTTTACTTTCAATGCACAGGAATGCATTTTGTGGAAACAGAGAAACAGAGAAATTGTTGTGGCCTGCAGGCTAAATAAATAGCAATATCGTAAGCACTGTATGTGCAGATTTGAGGAGAGAGAAGTTTTTGAGCACTGTTGTTTTACAATCCACTATTATACTTTGTGAATCCCTCTCGAGGAAGAATCAGATTGCTGATTTTTATATTTCTTTTACTCTTTTATGAATTAAGAAAACTTGTCCTAAATTGTTTATGTTCATTCTGAAATTGAGCTCGAAAAATCTGTGTTGTTGAGGGAATCTTCATTCTCTCTTATTGCTTTGAAGTAATCAGAAGCTTATACATGGTATCAAAGCTAGTCTATGCACTCGCTGAGACAAAACAAAGTTTTCCACTGCAGGAGTAGTAAGAAGCTTATTGAGTAGATTTTCTCTAGTAGAGAAAAGTTCTTACTTTTTTTATTATATATTTAGTATATTTTCTTTACTTATACAGTTATGATGGCAGATGCTGGGACTAGTTTGAAAAATTCCCAAATTCCACAGTTTAATGGGAAGAATCATAGTTATTGGTCCATAAATATGAGAGCTTTGTTTACTTCTCAGGGATTATGGGAGCTAGTTGAAAATGGCTACCCTGAACCTATAGATGCAGCAGTGTTGGCTGCTTTGACAGTAGCAGAAACAAACCTGTTGAAGAGAAATAGGAAGAAGGACTCCAAATCCCTTTTTTATCTCTTTCAATTAGTACATGAGCGTGTTTTCCCATGGATTGCAGCAGCAACAAAGTCTAAAGAGGCATGGGATATTCTCAAAAATGCCTATCAAGGCATGGAGAAGGTGAAGACTGCAAAGTTGCAGATGTTGAGGAGAGACTTTGAAACACTCAGCATGAAGGAATCTGATACAATAGATTCATTCTCCACTCATGTTATTTGGTTGTTAACTTAGATAAGATCTCATGGTGAAACTCTTGAAGAGAGAAGGATTGTAGAGAAGATCTTGAGAATTTTACCCTCAATATTTGAAGCTATTGTGGTAGCAATAGAAGATACAAAGGATATCTCACAGTTCACTATAGATGAACTGAGTGCTTCTCTTATGTCTCATGAACACAGACTGAGTAGAGGAATAAATTCCTCTTTGCAGCAAGCATTCAAAACTCAAATGTCATTCAACTAAGGTAGAGGTCGTGGCAGAGAAAATAACAGAGGTCGAGGAAGAAGTCAAAATAGAGGCAGAAATAATCCTACTAGTACAAGCGGAAGGAGCTGCAATCAGAACCAAGATTAAGGTTCAAGAAAACAACAAGCTCATGGAAAAAGGTATGATAAATCCCAAGTCCAATGTCATTATTGCAAGAAATTAGGCCATTATGACAATGAATGTAAGAAAAAGAAAAATGACATGAATAATAGGAAAAATGCTAATTTTTCAAATGAAGAAGGTAAGAACCCAAATATTGTGCTATTAACATGTAACACTGCACAATACAAACAAGAATATATTTGGTTCTTAGACTTAGGTTGTAGTAATCACATGACTGGAAACATTGCAATGTGTGCCAATTTGGATGAAAATGTGAAATCTGAGGTAACAACAGGAACTGATAGTAAGATATTTGTCAAGGGTAAAGGCAGAGTCAGTATCCTAGCAAGAAATGGAGAACATATGATTGGGCCAGATGTATACTATGTACCTGGTCTGAAATGTAATCTTTTGAGCATTGGACAGCTCATTGACAAACGTTACAATGTGTTCTTTAAAAATGATGTGTGTACAATTAGAGACATACCTCCAAGTAAGAAGATCATTACAGAGGTGCAGATGACCAGAAATAAAATGTTTCATCTCAAACTTAGGGCATATTTGAAGGAAGGAAAAACTATTGCACTGTAACACAAGAAGTCTTTCAAGAACAAGTGAAAGATGATAACTGGTTATGGCACTTGAGATTTGGAAATCTCAATTTTGGAGGCTTGAATCTGTTGCATAGAAAGGGAATGGTAAAGGGATTGCCATTGATTGAGAAGCTGGACAGCCTTTGTGAAGGCTATATCTTGGGCAAGCAACATAGGGAAAGCTTTCCAGCAGGAAAGAGTATAAGGGAAAAAGCACCCTTGGAAAATTTTCACTCTGATGTGTGTGGACCGATGCAAATACCATCATTTGCTGGAAATATATATGTTTTAACTTTCATTGATGATTACACCAGAAATACATGGGTGTATGTGTTAAAATAGAAGAGTGAAGTGTTTGAGAAATTCTGCCACTTCAAAACACTTTTTGAGAAGCAGTGTGGGCATTATATCAAAGTGCTCAGAACAGATAGAGGTGGAGAGTACACCTATAAATACTTTCTGCGTTTTTGCAAAGAAAATGGCATACAAAAGCAATTCACTGCGAGGTATACACCTCAGCAAAACGATGTTGCAGAAAGGAAGAATAGGACCATTTTGGACATGGTCAGAAGTATGTTGAAGGAAAAATACTTACCGCATGAGTATTGGGCTGAAGCCTTCACTTGCGTAGTTTACATCTTGAACAGATGCTCAACTAAAGCTGTCATGAATAGAATACCAGAAGAAGCATGGAGTGGATGAAAGAAAATTGTCACTCACATGAGAGTATTCGGTTGTGTAACATATGCACATGTACTAGATCAGCTAAGAGAGAAGCTTGATAGTAAGGGGGAGAAGTGTGTATTTACTGGCTACTGTGATGAGTCAAAAGCATACAAACTTTATAATCCATCTACCATGAAATTAATCGTAAGCAGAGATGTGCAATTTTGTGAAGAAGAAGCTTGGGATGGAAGTCTAGAAAAGACTGTGAACGTGAAGACAACTCTGTCTCACGAAGAAGAAGAAGAAGGAACAACAGTTGTTAACCCTTCTTCGGCGGCTCCTCCTCCACCACCACAAGCTGGAATTCAAAAAGCCCTAAGAAGTCAAGGAAGTGCTACTCCAAGCACATCGTAGGGATCTGGATCACCCTCAAGTTCGAATGAAACTCCAAGCACACCAAGAAGACCAAGATTCATTAATCAAAGTGAGGTTTATGAACAAGGAGAGGTAAGTAACAATACCGGTCTGAATTCATTATTCGCTTTGTATTGTCATGTTGATGACCCAATCCATTTTGAAGATGCTGTAAAAGATGATAAATGGATTGAAGTAATGAATGAGGAAATTGGTGCAATTGAGAAGAGTAAAACATGGGAGTTAGTGGACCTCCCTGAAGGCAAAGATGCCATTGGAGTTAAGTGGGTCTATAAGACCAAAAGCAATGCTGAAGGAAAGATCAAAAGGCATAAGGCCAGACTTATTGTTAAAGGCTACAAGCAGCAACATGGAAGAGACTATGATGAAACCTTTGCACCAGTGGCAAGGATGGAAACAGTCAAAACAATGGTGTCTATTGCGGCACAACACAAATGGAAGATTTATCAGATGGACGTTAAATCTACATTCCTAAATGGAGTATTAAAAGAAGAGGTATGTGTTGAACAACCTCCAGGCTATGAAGTTGAAGGCCAAGAGCATAAAGTATGCAGATTGAAGAAAGCTATTTATAGGCTGAAACAAGCTCCAAGAGCATGGTACAATAGGATAGAGGCTTACTTGATTGAGAGTGGGTTTGAGAAGTGTGATGCTGAACCCACACTCTACATAAAGGAGAATGACGGTAAGATACTTATTGTTGTTTTATATGTAGATGATTTAATTTTTACTAGCAATGATGCTTCTCTCATTGCTGATTTGAAAGCAGTCATGAAATGAGAATTTGAAATGACTGACTTGGGATTGTTAAGATATTTTCTTGGAATTGAAGTAGACCAAAGTGAAAATGGTGTTTTCATTTCCCAAGTTAAATATGTAGAAGCAGTGTTGAAGAGATTCAATATGCAAAACAGCAAGGCAGCTGTGACTCCAATTGTAATGGGGTTGAAATTGAGTAAAGAAAATAGTAGTAAGGATTTTGATCCAAAGTTGTATAAGAGCATAGTTGGCAGCCTTATGTACTTAACTGCAACTAGGCCAGATATTATGCATGCTGTTAGCTTAATCTCAAGATTCATGGAAAGACCGAAAGAAGCTCATTGGTAATCAGCCAAGAGAATTCTAAGGTATGTAAATGGAATGAAGGGGTTTGTTATATTATACTCCTCTTCTGAAAGTTTCATGTTAATAGGTTACACTGACAGTGATTGGGCTCGAAGTGTTGATGTTTGAAAGAGCACATCAGGATATGTGTTTCATTTCAGATCGGTAGAAGTTTCATGGGCTTCCAAGAAGCAACCAGTAGTTGCTTTATCTACAGTAGAAGCATAATATGTGGCAGTAATAGCAGCAGCATGCAAAGTAGTATGGCTGAGAAGAGTTCTCAGAGATTTGTGTCATGAACAAGAAAAGGGCACAACCATTTACTGTGAGAATAGCTCGACGATAGCATTTGTGTAAAAATTCTATTTTTCATAAAACGACAAAGCACATTGACACCAAGTTTCACTTCATACGTGAATTGGTTAACAATGGTGAGATTTGTTTGCAACATTGCAGAACAGAGGATCAGTTTGTAGATATCCTCACAAAGCCATTGGCATAGAAAAGCTTTGATCATTTTAGGGAATGCTTGGGTATGCAGAAAAACCCAGCAGTTGAAATTAAGGGGGAGTGTTGGAAATTAATTCCAACTACTGATGTCAATCAACAGTAATTGCAGAAGGACTCGATTGCAACACATTGATGCCTTAGCAAAGGCAGTTTCTGTCCTTCTGTAGAATTGCAAAAGGATTGGAAATCTCACACAGGTGAAGTGCAGAGAAGATAAGAATTGAACCCTTGATATTTATCTAAGGCGGTAGCCAAATTCTTAGAAGCAGAGTTAAGGCTCAGACTCAAAGTCTCGCTAGCAGCACAAAGCTTTGATTACAGGTTGAATCAGGCTTTAAAGCCTTACCTACATATCAGATAAGTTAATGATTTGAGGGAGCACAATTTTGCTGCATCGCAAGTAGCGATGCGATGCGATGATATTTTTAACATTATCGCATCGCAAACATTCAAAGTTGTTAAACTGTGCACACCGAAGAGTTTCGACGATGCGATGAGGTCCCACCTCAATCACAGCATCACAAATTTTATTGCATGTTTGTTGCACTACTGCCATTCTCTGATGCGATGTGGACTCCGCTCCAATTGCATCGCAAGTTTTCAAGTGATCGTCTGCAAAGGACTGTTGAACCGATATTCACCGATGTTGCGATGCGATATGGGCCCAGCGCAATCACAATTACAAATCACAAGACTACAATCCAGGATCACAAGATCACAATCGCAAAAATCTGACTGCCGATCACAATCGTAATCGCAAGATAGAAAATGTTCCTCCGACTTGCAATGTGTTGATCACTTCCGATGTTGCGATGTGATGTGGTCCCCACCACCATCGCTAGTCGCACATTGCAATTGTAAATCACAAAGGTATTAACCTTTTGGCCACTGAAACACCAATCGCCAATTGACTTATGGACACGACGAAGTTTTAAAGTGTATTTCATATAGTTGAGATATGGCTTTGTTGGTCAGTTTAATTGTTTTATTATAATTGTACCTTATAAAAGGAATGATCCTGAAGGCTTATTGTAAGAATGAATGTTTTTACTTTCAATGCACAGGAATGCATTTTGTAGAAATAGACAAACAGAGAAATTGTTGTGGCCCGTAAGCTGAATACACAGCAATATTGTAAGCACTGTATGTGCGGATTTGAGGATAGAGAAGTTTGTGAGCACTGTTGTTTTACAGTCCACTATTATACTTTGTGAATTCCTCTCAAGGAGGAAGAATCAGATTGCTGATTTTTGTATTTCTTTTATTCTTTTATGAATTAAGAAAACTTGTCCTAAATTGTTTTTGTTCATTCTGAAAATGAGTTTGAAAACTCTGTGTTGTTGAGGGAATCTTCATTCTCTCTTGTTTTTTTGAAGTAATTAGAAACTTCTACATGAGGGAATACAAAACTAGATGACCAATTTTTGAGCAACAGTAAATTGTGGAGTCACTATCTATAACAGAGGAGGATCAGTGAATCATGAAACTAAATGTGAAAATCTAAGGTTCGTATTAGCTGTTGGTGAATTGAGGTTTTTATCGTGTTACGTTTTCTTCTTAGGGACGATGTGGAATCTCAGACTTCCAAAATATTTAAATTCAGACATTGTTCACTCAATGTAGACTTAATAATAATCTAATTTTAATGTCACTCTAAGTTAGACACCAAATTGATGTATGGGACTCTTTGTTTGTGGGACAAAGGACTCACTTTCATTCAGCTATTTGATTGTTAAGTCTACACATACATACTCTATTCCTCTGACTCTTAACCATTATGCCCACTCAAAATGTATAAATAAAATAAAATAAAATTGAGAGATTAATGATACATGAAATTGTTAAAACAAAGAGATATTAAAAAAATTGAATCATAATTAGAATTATATATAATTTAAATTAATAAATTAATTTAAATAATTTAATTTAGAATTACTAAATGAAAAAATTATAAGAAATTTAATGGTCTAATTTAATTTATTAGAAATTTGTGATATTAAAAAATAAAATAATAATTGGCATATGAAAGTATATTAATAGTGAATTCACTTATTTATAAAATAATTGATTTTTTTAATATAATTATTTGAATGTCAACTTTTATAAAAATTTAAATCTATCGAGCACACTCCACTTATTGGATTCAAAACAGATAATCGTTTCAGTGCAGCAGAGATGATGAGATATTAAAAACAAACCTAAGGATCAACTACAAACATTATTATTTAGTCATTATTATGAGAATGCTCTCACAAAGATGAAAACTTCATTAAACCCTATTTTCATCTCTCCTCATCCATTAAATAACTACGCTTGAATTGGTTTTCTGCGGCTTCAGATCTCTGTGTCTCCACAATTGCAATCTAAACTTTGCAATGGCTCTCGCATGGTGATATAAACACTGTAGTCACACTCACATGGATTAAACTCCCCGAAATATTTCTGTGATGGTGGTAATATGCTCATAGGGTTCCCATCTACAATAAACTCTAAAGTTGCTCTCAAATGGTGATATAAACTTTACCACTAGATTTAATGCCGCCGTCGATTACTGCGATCATGGCCAAGTGTCGTGGTGAATTAGTTTCTCTACGGTGCAGGTCAGGTCCAACAAACATTACATCCAATCAAATCCGCTTTACAAACATAGCTACACACAACACTAATAGGGTTTCTGGCATCCAGTCGAAGGTTTCTCGCATTCTGTCGAAGAAAGAGAGAGGGCAGTGATTTACATTCCGAACATTGCAGATTATTCTGAACTTCACTTTTGGGACAGCTAGAGAAAGATTTATATCTGCTACTGGAGTGAGCCTAACAATCTCACATTGGTTATGTTTTACAGGTAATTAAGTTCTCACTTACTCTCCTCACCCTTCTCCTCTCAATTTTTGTTTTATTACACTATGAATACTTCCCCTCATATTTCTAAGCCGCCCTCTAGCAAAGGAAGACCAAGTAAAATTACATTAAATACTCTCTATGAGTACATTTAGTCTTTATAAAGATGAAGAGAAGAAAGAGAAAATCATTTTAAACTAGAACTAACCGAAATGCTTGATAACAACCACAAATCATTAGAAAATAAAATAACCACACTCAAATTGAACTCCAAGAATTGAAAGGTAAAATTCAAGAAATATAACATAGTAAAGAAACAATGGTTGAAGAAAATGACACCTTGAAAAGTCAAATTAAAAATCTATAATAACAACTACATCATAACTCAACCCTAAAAAATAAAAAATAAAACTTAGATATCAAACCCATCAAAGATGAAATTAATAAATTAATTTTTCTCGACCATGAGCACCACAAACGAGCTTTAAATCTTATAGTTTCAGATATAGAAGAGAAAAAAATAAAAAAACATTAGAGATGGTTAAAGAACAATTAAAAAAAAATCTCAAATCGAAACAACCTATCTCAAGGAAGCAATAAGGGCTGGAAAGATACTTGAAGATAAACAAAGACTCATCCATGTCAAGGTCAGTTATCATGAACATAAACTGGATATACTAAAAAAATCCCCAATCCTAAAAGGAAAAATAATATTTATAAATAAAGGTCTCATTCCAGAAGACCAAGATGAACTTAGGAAAGAAGTCCAAAAGGTCAAGGATGCAAGAGAGGCCGAGAAATGGGAAATCATTAGGAATAGGAATATATTATTAAAAATACAGTCTCAAGCATGAGTGACAAATATGGATTTGCATCACTCTGGATCCTCTTCTAGAACTATCGTGGCTTTCCATTGTGTAAAGGTCCTATGTTAAGTTAGATCCCGAGTGATATTGACCTTATTCTCTTAGTTGAAACATGGAAGCATTATGAATCTAGGGTCCCTCACCTCAACTGTTTGAGTCTTTGGTCTAGTTGGAATAAGAAATCCTCTTAGAGGGGTTCTGGTGGTATAGCCTGCTATATAAGGAACACTTTTTCCTCTCATATTCAACTTCATAAGATTGACCACTTCAATCAATACATTTGGATCAAAATATCTGATTCTACCACCAATAGGATCTTTCTTACTATCTTATATTTCGATCCTATCAACTCTACATCCTATAAGAAGAAAAACTTGGATAAGAATTTTCTTTCCAATTCTTTACAAAACGAAATATTCAACCTGATAAATGATGGTAATATCATTTTTCTTGGAGACTTTAATGCTGGAACTGCTACTAAGAAAGCCATTACATTAAGAAACAACTCTAACCCCGACCCCTTGTGGCTTGATGAAGATAGTAACTTAGCTAATATATTCAAGGGAAATCTAAAGAAATTATCGAGAACTTATTCGACACCGAGATTATCAAACTTTGCAGTTCACAAGACCTAATTATTTGTAATGATATTAACAAGTGCCCCCCCCCCCCCCCCCCCTTAGGTCAGATGGCATGTTTCCATGCGCTAGGTAGCAGTGTCATGGATTATGAAATTTATGACATCCTCATGCTCAACCATATTACAAAATTTGTGTTTCTTATTGGATTTGATCCTGACTTTGACCATAGATCTTTGTCTCTATCTATCAATATTTATATGCATACCACCCACATGCAAGCGAACGTCTACATCAACTTCTTCAAAAACCCTAGGATCCCTTTTGTTAAAAAACATCTGATGTATAGGCAATATGACTCCATAATATAATTTACAGATACACAAGTGGAAATATGAATCCCAGAGCTCTCTGTGGTAGATGTGAATTGGGGTAGGGTCTTTGGTGGTCCATTTCCATCCCATGGTGGAAAAACTGGAAGTAAAACAAATAGAATCGATGACATATGCAGATATATCGATCTGAAAATGAAAGTATTTGTTTTTTTGTTCAAAGTATTCATTTCCATTAAATTCAGCGTGCAAAGTGTTTGGATAGTCTTGCAAGTGAAACAAAGCATTTTTGTTAACTATTTATAAACTTCGGTGTGAGGGAGTTTTGTTTTACTTTACTTTTTAAGAACTTTAATATGAATAACACAGAAGAATAACTTCACCATAAACACACAGCAACAAGATGAGGCAGTTCACCCCTCCTGGGCTACATCTGTCGGGTCCAAGGCTCCCAATGGGCATGTCCTTGATATATTATGATGTTCAAATTGGTAATACAGTGAGAAAAATCCATAAACAGACCAAAAAAACTGTGAAAATGGATTTATAACATAAAAATAAGCTAAGAATGACTCTGATTTCACCTAAAACAGTGAATTTTAGTCCAATGCAGCTTCGTTTCCCTCAAGGTCCTGATGGCTCACGAAGCTTCTCTGAAGTAAAAATTGTTGAAATACACCTCTGATGGCTCTGAAACCTATTCCAATGGCTCCATAATGCTGAGAATACCCGAAATCAAAAAAAACTTCGCTCCAAAAGGTTCAGTAGTGTGAAATTTATGCCCAACTAAAGCTTTGCACGGTTAGCAAAACCACGGCATTAAAATGCCATCTGAAACCTCCGCCATGACATGTGACTACAATGGTTTTTAGATGGCGACTGTCAGAGTTTATTAACCACCAGAGGATGGCCTATGGTTCTATGTAGAGGGGGTTGGCCCCCTTTCTGCTCGAATCAAAACATTAATAACCTTCAAATATAAGTGGTGGCCCTTTGTAGTTAACAACCACCATGCGGGCGGGCCGGTTAGGCCTGTGGGTTGGCGGCCACCTGACCTAGGGTAGAATCCTGCCAACTCAAACAATTTTTGCCACTATAAAATTTGCAGTCGTGGGGCCACATAGCGACCTCCGGGCCTACCACATGGCGCTCTTTGATTGAACACTAAATCCCATAGTATATCCACTGTGCAATCCGCAATTGACAAATGTTGAGCCCTGATTGGTTGTTGAAGGAATATTCCATGGAATATTTTGTGGAATATTCTCAGAATATTTTGTGAAATATATTTTTTTTAATATTTTTATTTTTTTAAATCAAAGTCAACCATGGTCAAACTGGTCTTTTACATGAAATTGTGAATTTTCAAACTTGAATAAATTTCACATAAAGTGTCAAATTTGAGTGTCGTTCATGGCTACAGGATCATATCCATGAGGCTTATCCTGTCGTTCTAGTTTCAACCAATTCTGAGTAGTTCCAGTTTTGAGCATTTTCTTCACTTAGGGCATGATCACCTGATCACACCTCCCCATTGAGAAGCTTTTGGACCCCAAAAGCCTTCAATTAACTGTTAAAAAGATGGGGGTACAGGTCCCTCACCTTTCCACCTCAATCAACTTTGCCTTACTCGGTTTTCTGCCTTTAAGACCAAATCGAACATAATCAATATTTCCCCTCCTTGAAGTGCGTGTCCTTTTGTCAAGGATAGCATCCTCGTTCAATTCATCCAAAAATTCTGGTGAGAAATCCTCTATGGATGGCAGCTAAATGTCACTTTCATAATCAGCAATTAAAAGAGGTTCATACAAACATAAATTTTCCACATTCACAACGGAATACATTTGCATATATGAAGGAAAATCTAATTGGAAAGCATTATTTCCAAATTTTTTAAGGATCTTGAATGGACCATAATGAATAGGCTTCAGCTTTTTACCTTCTCCTTGTGTTATTTCCTTACTAATATGCAACCATACCTCATCCCCTTCTTGAGACTTATGATCAATTTTGTGCTTATCATGCCTCTCCTTATACTTGACTTGACTTTTTTCAAGTTGTTCTTGAACTTGTTGATGTATGAGCTGAATTCCTTCAATGAACATGTGAGCTTTGTCAATGTCACTATCACCATCAATGGCCACATCCTTCTCAAGAATAAAATCTAAAGGTGACTTAGGAAAATACCCAAAACAAGTTTCAAAAGGAAAAGTATTTGTAGAAGAGTGCTTGGCCCGGTTGTAAGCATGCTGAATGTAATGAAAATGCTCATCCCAAAGCTTGAGATGCTTTCTGCAATAACCTCTCAAAAGATTTACAATGTTTCTGTTCACTACTTCTATTTGGCCATCTATTTATAGATGGAAAGCAATACTCTTCTTCAACTTGGTGTCCATCATCTTCCATAAATTGGACCAAAAATTCTCCACAAATATGGAATCCTTGTCACTAACAATAGAAGTAGGCAAGCCATAATGAACCCATACATGTTGAAAGTATAAATCAACAGTTTTTTCAGCAGTTATAGATTTATTACATGGCATAGGAATACACATCTTGCTAAAACGATCAACTACTACAAAAAGATAATCATGCTGCTTTCTAGATAATGGTAGCCCTCCAAAAAAATCCATAGAAACACTTTCCCATGGTTTAGAAGGTACCGACAATGGCATATATAAACCAAGCTTACTATTGCTAGGCTTGCCTATAGGACATAATGAGAAACCTCTAATGAACCGTGAAACACTATCTACCATGCGAGGCCAATAACAATACCTCTGTAAATCTACCACCGTTTTCCTTACCCCGAAATGTCCAGCTATGAGAGAAGAATGAGCCTCTCTCATCATGCTTAGTCTCTCCCCCTATAGTATACATAAATTTCCCATATGAAACAATAAATTATTATGAAAATGATAATCATTCTCCTCAACATGATTCCTTTCACTCGAGTTAGCATACACATCCTTAAAATCAACATTTGATGCATACTATTCTATGTAGCTCTCATGTACAATAGAATCATTCTTAATCAAAGTACTAGCACTAATAATAGACCTTGAAATCATATCAGAAACATTGTTGTAAATACCTTTATTCTACCTTATTACTAAGTGAAATTTTTGTAAGAAGCCCATCCATCTGAAATGCCGTGATTGCTGCAATTTACTTTGTGATTGCAAGTACTATAAAG
This sequence comes from Pinus albicaulis, assembly GCA_034641835.2. Taxonomy (NCBI): domain Eukaryota; kingdom Viridiplantae; phylum Streptophyta; class Pinopsida; order Pinales; family Pinaceae; genus Pinus; species Pinus albicaulis. The sequence continues at coordinate 33,958,134 of CM076578.1, forward strand.
GCTGATGGTCAATATGAACAATTGTGTCTTTGACCATAAAATAGTGTTTCCATTTTTTGACACTTTGTACCAACGCATACAACTATTTATCATATGTAGGATAATTCACAACAACACCATTAAATGTCTCAGAATGAAATGCAACAGGCTTACCATGCTGTAAGAGAACTACACCCATGGCGTAATCACTAGCATCTGTCTGAATCTCGAATGGTTGTCTCAAGTCCCATAATGCAAGTATTGGAGCTAAACTTATCTTCTCTTTCAAAGACTCAAAATATTTTTGTTGCTTTCCTTCCCATTGGAAAGCATGCTTCACACTAGTCACTACATACATAAGAGCTGCTATGGCAGAGAAGTTAGAAATAAACTTCCTCCAATACTGAGTTGCACCCAAAAAAATTCTTACCTTCGTAATGGATTTGGGAGTATGCCAATTCACAATGGCTTCTACTTTGGAGGGATAATTCTCAAAGCGCCTCCTCCTACTATGTCTCCCAAATAAACCAAAGAAGTCTTTCCAAATTCACACTTTGACATTTTAAGAAATAACTGATTTTTCTTCAAAACATCAAGTACTTTCTTAACATGCATGACATGCTCTTCTCTAGTATTGCTAAAAATTAAGATGTCATCTAAGTATACAATAACAAAATCATCAATAAAAGGACATAAGACATCATCCATTACCTTCATGAAAGTTGCAGGTCCATTGCATAAACCAAACGACATAACAAGCCACTCAAAGAGTCCCTGTTTTCTTTTAAATGTTGTCTTCCAAATGTCACCTTTTTCAATTCTAACTTGATGATAACCACTACGTAAGTCTAACCTAGTGAAATATTTAGCATCTTTTAGCTAATCCAACAAATCATCTATCCTTGGAAGTGGGTAACGATTCTTTACCGTTATTTGTTTCAATGCCCTGAAGTCCACACACATGCGCCAAGTTCCATCTTTCTTTGGAATCAACACTATCGGTGACCCACATGGCGAAGTGGTTGGTCTTATGAATCCTTTGTCCAACAAGTCTTTAATTTTCCTCTGGATTTCAACATTCTCCATGATATGCAAGCGGTACATGTCGATGTTAGGAAGAGGACAATCTTGATGTAAATGGATCTCATGTTGAATCTCCCTTTTAGGAGGTAAACCTATCGGTTCCTGAAACATCTCATGTTTTGCATCAAATACATAATATAAATCTGATTTAAGCTTGGAATCACAATTTTAAAATGACTCATGATTCATATCAACCTTGGGCTTAACCATAATAAGTACAAAACTCTTGCTATAATTTACTAGCCTTTTTACCTGTCCCGCATTTACCATCGCTATATTTGTCTTCTTGCGATGTGCTTTACCAATGAACTCCTCCCCATATTTAAAGAGATGATATTTATTTTCATGGAAATGAAGATTGTTTTAATGTCAAATCACTAAGGACTTCCCAAAGAAATTCCTGAAATATCAAGCGGCACCACATCAAGTTCAACTGTGTTAATAAAGTGTTCAGTTATGCCGAATTGCAATATGCACTTTCTTGAGACTTGTAAGTTTGCATCCTTGCATATCCACCCAAGTGGATAAGGCCTTGGATGTGGAATGGTCTCAAGTTTTAGCTATTTGACCAAGTCTTCTGATATGAGACTTGCTTGTGACCCATTGTCAAACAGTGTGTCAATTTTAGTATGTTTTGAGACTACCCTCACATGGAACAATTCAATTCTTTCTTCCTCATTAGGAGCTTGTACATCATAGTTTTAAGTACTAGTGCTTGCTTTAGTTTCAGTTTCCTTTCCCTTCATACCTTTCAAACCCATGGCTGCAATTTTGGTTTCATCCCCTAAATCATCACATAGATCTTGAGGTGTAGTTGTAGTAGTTGTAGTTTTCTTCTTTCCCTTGTTTTTGTTAAACTGGTTTCTTTTTTCAGGATGTAATTTCCAACAGTTTTTCTCTTCATGGCCCTCTCTTGAACAATGTTTACAAATGAATTTTTCACACTATTTTTTGATAGATTCATTCTTCTTACGTTTTCCCTTAAAGGTTTTATCTTTTTTCTTCCCTTTGAAAGGCTTGTTTCTACCCTCATCAAAAGTGTTTTTCCCTCTAGCCTCTAGATGCGTAGCTTGTAGACAAAATTCGTCTAGACTAGTATGATTAAACATAAGGATAGTGTGTTTAAGGTAATTTTGAAAACCACCTATATACTTTAGCAAAGCATCTTGACTTTGTAAGTCTGCCCCTAATAAGAGTGCTCTTCTCCTAAATTCCTGGGTATAGTCTTGCACATTCTGGCCGTTAAGCTCTCTAAAGTTTTTCCAATTCATTATAGCCTTTTGAAGATGAGCAAGAGGATAAAATTGCTTCTTGATTGCAGTAATAAATTCAGTCCATGATAGAGTAATCTTACCATGTTTCTTGATTTCATCCTTGGTCTTGGCTTCCCAGCATACCAATGCCGCTCCATCCATTCTTAGCGAGGTTAGTTGTATTTTTGTGTCGTCATCATGAAGGTTTTTAATCCTTAAATAAACTTGCAATTTTCTGATCCAATTGTCTAATGTCTCTAAATTGACTTCATCATTAAACATGGGAAATTAAAATTTGACATAATGCTGTAAAAAATGATTTTTCCCAGTGTTTTTCGACTTATGTGATTGATTTACCGAAGTCGAGGAGGAAGATGTCGAGGAAGAGGATGACGATGGAGATGGTGGATCACCATTTATTCCATTCCCTTTCTTTGACTAATCAATACCCTTATTTCCTCCTGTGGAATGCTCTCCTTCTTTTTGGTTTTTAGAACCTTCTCCAGCAATCCTATCATTTCTTTCTTGATAGAGGATCCTTACCATTTCAGTCATATCAAAGAAAGCTTTCCGAAATACCCTTTCTTCCTCCTTGGGATCCATCTCTTGAGGAGCTTCTCCTTCTCTTGAAGACATGCTTGAAGCTGCTTCTAGGGCTCTTGGAGGTGGTTCTCTTACCCTTGTTGGTTGTGGATTAGTTTTTGCACTAACAAATTTTCCTTCACCTCTCTTGAGTTTTAACCTAGTCAGCATCAAAACTTGCAAACAAATGACTTAATATTTGCACAAAACAAATGTTGAGTACAAAATCTAGCTTGTAAGGCTCTAATCCTGAGCTCTGATACCAACTGATCAGAAAATTAAAGTATTTTTGTTTCTATTCAAAGTATTCATTTCCATTAAATTAAGTGTGCAAAGTGTTTGGATAGTCTTGCAAGTGAAACAAAGTGTTTTTGTTAACTGTTTATGAAATTTGGTGTGAGGGAGTGTCATTTTAATTTACTATTTAACAACTTTAATCTGAATAAAACAACATAATAACTTCACCATAAACACAAAACAACATGATGAGGCAGTTCACCCCTCCTGGGCTACATCTGTCAGGTCCAAGGCTCCCAATGGGCATGTCCTTGATATATTATGATGCTAAAATTGGTAATATAGTGAGAAAAAGGAATAAAAAGACCAAACCAGCTATGAGAATGGATTCAAAACATAAAAATAAGCTAAGAATGACTCCGATTTCACCTAAAATAGTGATGTTTAGTCCAATGCAGCTTCATTTCCCTCAAGGCCTCGATGGCTCCCTAGGCTTCTCTGAAGTAAAAAATGGCTAAAATACACCTTTGATGGCTCTGTGACCTATTCCAATGGCTCCAGAATGTTGAGAATACCCAAAATCAAAAATAAATTCACTCCAAAAGGTTCAATAGCGTGAAAGTTATGCCCAACTGAAGTTTTGTCCAAGTTGGCCTAAGGAAACTCCACCAAACTTGGAGTAACTGCAGTTATCACTGCTACAAATGGCATAAGTGCCTAAAAAGGTGGACTCTGCTACAGTTTTTTCCATGTGGTTTGGGTGGAAATAAGTTTTAGGTGGGTAGTGGTCACATGGACCAACTACACCACCGGTAGCGGAACCGTTGGAGCCAACAATTAGCAAAATTGTGGCATTAAAATGCCATCTGAAACATCCACTGTGACATGTGACCGCAGTGGTTTTTAAACCGCAACTGTTAGAGTTTTTTAACTACCAGAGGATGGCATGTGGTTCCACGCTATGGTTCTATGTAGAGGGGGCTGGCCCTTAGGGGTTGCCCCCCTTTCGGCCCCAACTTAAACTCTAATAACCTTCAAATATAAGTGGTGGCCTTTTGTAGTTAAAAACCACCATGTGGGTGGGCCGGTCGGGCCTGTGGGCTGGCGGCTACCCAACTCGGGGTCGAATCCTGCCAACTCAAACAATTTTTTCCACTATAAAATCTGCAGTCTTGGGGCCATGTGGCGACCTCCAGGCCTGCCTTATGGCACTCTTTGATTGGCCAATAAATTCCATAGGATATCCACTATGAAATCCGCAATTGAAAATTTTCAAGCCCTGATTGGTTGTTGATGGAATATTCCATGTAATATTTTGTGGAATATTCCTATAATATTCTATGGAATATTAATTTTTTTTAATATTTTTTTAAAATCAAAGTCAACCATGGTCAAACTAGTCTTTTGCATGAAATTGTGAATTTTCAAACTTGAATAAATTTCACATACAATGTCGAATTTGAGTGTCATTCACGGCTACAAAATCATATCGATGAGGCCTATCAGGTCGTTCTGGTTTCAACCAATTCCGATTAGTTCCAATTTTGAGCATTTTCTTCACTTACGACATGATCACCTGATCACATATAAAAGGGAGGTATTTCTCTGAGTGAAATACTTCTTTTATTCCTATATTCGGTTAAATGCTTGGCTAGGTTATTAGATAAAATGTTTTCCCAATTCAGAATAAATGAATTGATGATTGCGTCATTTAGGGAAAACCAGTCTCTTAAGAATCTAGTGCTATCTAGTTTGGAAAATAATATACATAACATACCAGCAGCATAACAATAAGGATTAGGAAATTGGGAAATTGGGTACGTACCAAAATTATCTTGTTTCAATTTCCCCCAGTTACCCTTCCATTCTTGGATGACTTTGATAAGGTTTGGATTTTGTCCTCTAAAATTCTGCAAATATTCTTTGTCCTATTTCTACTGCGGGGGTGGTAGATGGTACATTGCTGTAAAATCGTCTGCCCTAAAAGAACCCATAGTTTCTCCCCTTGAATTCATGAACATTATATCTTCGATGTTTAAGCGGTCAATTTCCCACATAATCATGTCTGTATAAGGAAGAATCTTTGGTCTTGTAGCTATCCTATGGATATATGAACATGTAACGTCAAACAGAGTTGCGTCGGAGGTAGAAGCAGTGCCTGTTGAAGAAACTTTGTTTATCACCCTTGGTCCTTCATTTTAAAAGAGTTTATACATTGCCTCCCATGTCAAGCTACCGCAGTTTTGGTTGCAGACAGTATCTGAGAATAATGGAGACATATCTGTGTCTTCTGTGGACAATGTCTGAGAAATTTCTGTACCATTTCTGCTCATTTTCTCTTCTTCAATACATTAACTGGTTTCCTGAAAGCAAAGCGAATTTCTACAAGTATGGAGTATCAAAAAAATAAATCAATCATTTACTTAAAACACACGCAAGAATATATCAATCTATTAAAATATAACATTAATCATCCTTCATAATTTATGATTTAATATTTCACATATCTCCACACATAAGATCTATCAATCGCTTTAAAGCTATTAAGATCTTAAATTTCATTTTGATATGACACATGCTGTTTTACACGTTTTATTCATTAAATGACGTTAATGTGCATATCATATATTATAACTTATAATATTTCATGATACTTACCCTTAAAGGCTACGAAATTTGATCTGCACAAATCGCATATCACAACTTTTACGGGATAACGATTAAGTGTATATTATAAGTTGAGGGAAATGAGAATTGCAAAAAACTGAAGTGACAGCGATAGCCGAAGGTCTTATATTTATTGGTTTATTTGCTTATCGAGTCCACGGGTATGGCAACTTATATCATTTTTCTCTTAAATATTTTATTGATTAAGTGAAGTGTGGTGCAAAAAAGTAAATATAAAGATGATTGAGGCTTTTTTCAAAGTTTTAAATAATATCTTTGGAGAAGTTTGAGCGCATATCGCGATTCTCATATTTTACATTTTATGGGTCTTTTTGAAATAAGATATGTGATATGCGATTCGCTTTAGAAGAATAAGGAAAAAACAGAAAATATTTATTTTCTAAGGTTTTTATTTTTTTGGGAGATTAGAAAAGGAATTTCCTATTTATTTCTTAAAGGTCCCTATTTATAGAAATAAATTGGGGGTTGTTGTATAGCACAAAAATTGACGATTCACTTGGGTGAACTGGATGTCTCTGATAAATTTTTTTTGTAATTTTTAAACTTTTTTGAAAATAAAAATATTTAAAGGAATGAAATTTCAATTAAATAATATCTTTGCTAAATAATTAAAATTTCTCTTATTCACTATTCATAAGAATTCCTCTTTTAAAGATATAAGTATGAAAATATATATCAGTCTTTACTTAGTTTAAGAAGATAAAGTAAATAACCTTTACAGATTATCTTTATAAAAATTTACTCTTTTATCATAGATAATGCCTCTGTTCCAATAGGAAATTTAAGTTTTTGGTAGGGTTACCTTTTACCCAGTAATGATCCATTCTCCCATCTAGTATTTCTTATAATTTTTAGAAGTAAATTCTAATTTCTTGAGAATTTTCTTTTGAATTTTTATTTACTTAAAAGCCATCGTCTTGGCTTGGTAACCAAATGATGACAATTCCATTCACTAGTAGTAATTTAGCTGATCAATATGGCTCTTGATGAGACCCCTTGTCTTTTCGATATAATCTCAAGTCATTACCCTGTTTTTGTAGACAATATTGGTAATGTCAGTTTAACTATTTCTTTAAGAACATGGTAAATAAGCTCGTGATGAGACTTATTATCTTTTAAGTTTTTCTTCTAATCATATCTTTTTATTTTCTTTTGAATTCCTTTTGAGAATTTATAATATTTTCAAGATGGGATGAATCATAGGTATTTTTAAGATTCTGGATGGTAATGTTGATTTTTGGATTGATTTTCCGCAAATTTTTTTACTATATTAAAGTTTCTTTTCTTAACCGATAAACAATATATCCATGCTATATAAAAGTGCGAGTTCATCAAAGAATAACTGTTTTCGTTGAAATTTCATTTTTTAGAAAGATAAAATTAATATGTCTCTCTAAATATTTTGATTTTATTTCCTTAACATTTTCTATTTTCTATAAGTGAGAAATCCAAAGAAGATCATTTGAGATTTGATTTTGAAAAGCCAAATATTAATACTAAAGAACCTTTTATTTTTAAAAAGAAATACAAAAGACATTAATATACAAAGATAGAAGGGGTTACCTTCTATGAAAAATATTTGTTCACAATCTGCCCATTAACAGGCAAATAATCTTTTTTGCCTGATAAATCTTGTAATAGACATGTTGATGGGCCTATTTCTTCAATTATTTGAAATGGACCTAGCCAGAGCTTTTGAAACTTTGTGTGTTTAGATTTTTCCTCATGTGCCTTGTCCCATTTCAATACTAAATCACCAAATTGAATATACTTTGGAATGACAGAAGTTGAATTAAATGAGGCTTTGATTATTTGTTGATGATGATCATGAGTTTTTTTGGATTTTTCTCTTTCTTCTTCTAATTTCAGAATTTGACCTTGTCTATATTGTAAATAAGAAGTAGGAGTTTCATCAATGAATTGAACTGAGGAAAGAGATGGAATAACTACATTGGTGGGAAGTATAACTTCTTTTCCATACACAAGATTAAATGGTGAAGTACCAATAGAAGCTTTTTGACTTATCCGATCTACCCAAAGAGAAAAGATTAATGAGTTATGCCAATTTCTTCAATTCTAATCAATAGTTCTTTTGATTATTCTAATCAGATTTTTGTTTGTGGATTCTGCAAGCCATTTCCTTGTGGGTAATAATTTGTAGAATATTTAATTTTAAACCTCTTTTAATTGCAAAATCTGTTATAGTAGTTTCGGAGAAATAAGATGCATTATCAAACATCAAAGAAGTAGGTAAGCCAAACCTGGTTATGATATTTTGATCAATGAAATCAATGAAATTTTCTGAATTGGCTACTTTTAATGGAATTGCTTCCACCCATTTGGTAAAGTAATTAGTAGTTGTAAGAATACATCTATGCTGTTTGGAAGAGTTAGGAACAATCTCACCAATTATATCTAATCCCCATTGCTCAAATGGTTGTTCAATATTAACTAGTTGTAATGGGAATGCTAGCTTTCCTTGTTTTCCAGATGTACTTTGGCATAATTTACCTCTTCTTGAATATTCATGAGAATCTTTGAAAAGTGTAGAAAAATAGTAACCTGCATGCAGGATCTTATATGATGTTGTATTTCCTCCAAAATTTCCTCCAGCTGGTCCATCATGGAGTTCCTGCAAGACTTTTTCTACTTCAGATTTTTCTAAGCATCTTAGGAGTATAGAATCAAAATTTCTTCTAAATAACACATCATTTACTAATTCATATTGTTTAGATTTTAATATAAGATCTTGTTTTGTCTTATAACTGAGATGATTTGGAGAATATCCATTTCTTAAATAAAATATAAGATTAGCGTATTGTGAATTTGAATCATTGAGCCTTACCTATGATATTTTCACATTACCTAAATCTTCTTCTGATGGCGAATGTGATGCTCCTGAAAGCGTTCTGCAAAAACATCGACTTTAATAATTATAGAGGGTTTTATTTCTACATCATACTCTTGCAATGTAGTTACCTAGTTGGCTCTTTTTTCTCCTAATTCTTTCTGCATCAAAATTTGTCTTACTACAGAAAACGGAACTATGATTTTCATATGAGACTTTAGGATAAAAGGTTTGAAACGTTCTATGGCTTTAAAAACAACACATGCTTATTTTTCAAAAGATTTGTAATTCAGTTCTACACCTTGTAAATTTGAACTAAATAATTATATCGATGCTTGTATTTGTTGGTCATTCATCTGTGTTAAAACAACTGCATATGATGTATCCGATTAAAAAGTGTATAATGTAAATGGATTAAGAGAATTAGGGGTGGTTAGGAATGGAGCATTGAAAATTGACTATTTAACCAATTCAAATGCTTCTCTTTCATTATGTCCCCAATTGAAAATGGATTTTTTTCTTAATCATGCTCTACAATGGTAAAACTATTTGAGAAAAATCAGCGACAAATCTCTTAACAAAATTAATTAGCCCAAGGAAAGATTTCATGGTTTTCTTGTTATGAGTGAAAGCAATTCACTTAATTTCATCAACTCTTTCAGGATCAATATAGATACCATTTTTTGATACAATGAAACCTAAAAGTTTCCCTTCATATAAGGCAAAAAATTATCTCTTTGGATTTAATTAAATGTCATACCTTTTGCCTCATTCAAAGACTTGCTTTAGGTCATTAACATGATGATTTTCCTGTTTAGAGAAAACAGTAATGTCATCTAAATAGATAACAAATGTTTTTTTATAAGACCTCTAAAAGCTATGTCCATGGCCCTTTGGAAAGTGGCACCTGCATTAATTAGTCCAAAAGGAATTTTCTAATAAGCATAAGTTCCCCACTTAGTTTTGAATGTAGTTTTCAATCTGTCATCTAGATGAACAAGTATTTGATTGTAACCTGAAAATCCATCTAGAAAATACATAAGTTCAGAACCAGCTAGTTTTTGCAATACTTGTTCCATGGTTGGTAGTGGAAAATTGTCCTTCTAACAAGCTTTGTTTAAATTTCTAGAATCAATGCAAATTTTAATATCACCATTATTTTTCCTTACAAGTACGAAATTTGATACCAATTTTCAATGTCTGACTGGAAAGATAACATTTTCTTTGAGAATTTTATTCAATTCAGTTTTAATTTTATTTTCCAAATTTAGATGAATCTTTCTCAATTTCTATTGTATGGGCTTTTCCTCTGAGATCATAGGAATCATATGTTGGATTATAGAAGTATCATATGTTTTAAGCTCTGAATAATCCTAAGAAAAGACACTTTTGTACATCTTAAACAATCTAATGAATGATAATCTTTCATCAGAAGATAGACCAAGACCTAGATTCATATTTTGAGGTTTTCCTTCATTTCTTAGATTAACTAACTCAAATCTTAAGGTAGAAATTCGTATCTTTGATTTACTTACTCTTTTAAATCTATCCTTTAGATCATATAAGTCTTCTAACTTGAAAATAGATTTTGGAATAGGATTTTCATCTTGTTCTTTCCTAATCTAAGTGTCATGTTCATTTTCATCCATGATTTGATTATCATAATATTCTTCAGATGTTAAAAAATATATGATATTTGAGTCATTATTGAATACTCTCCAATTAGTGATATTATGGGGAATAGATGTTCTAAAAATCAACTCACTAGAAAATCTATCTGGACTAAATTCTTGGGATGGGATTAACTTTGATGTTACATTAGCAAGTAAATCTGCACTAGCATTCTGAATTCGAGGTATAGAAGAAATGTTGAAGGCTAGGAAGTGAGTAGTTAATTCTTGGGCTAATGATTGATAATTTTTTAAATGTCCAGAATTACAATGGATAGTATCTCTCAGTTTCCTAACTATGATTTATGAATCTCCTAAAACCTTAATATATTTGATGTTTAAATCAATAGCTTTCAATAATCCTTCAACCATGCCTCATACTCTGCTACATTATTGGTACAATCAAATTCTAATCAGCATGCTAACATAGTCTTTTCACCTTCTGGGTTTATTAAAATGCAACCTGCACCTGCACCATCTTCTGATTTAGAATCATCAAAATAAATTGTCCAAAACAAAGAATTAACTATTTCTCTATCTGAAAATTTAATACATCTAGACTTACTCGGCTGGGAAAAATTCTCAATATGAGATACAACCGCATTATCAAATAAAGGAGATGGTTGAGCATTAAATTTTCCTAAAAATGACTGTATAGAATAGTTTCCAATAATTTTGTTACTTAAAGCTATTGGTTCATTAAATTATTCGAGGTTAGCCACTATGTGTTCAATAAACGTTTCCCGATCAATTTGAATTTGATTTGGCTCTCCATTATGTGGTAACCACATATGTGACCAGTCTGTCGAAAAATAACCATCAATTTTTTCAGACCAATCATGACTTAGAATTAAACCATAGAATTAACGAATGTCTACAACCAAAATATCAATTATCTGAACAAATTTAGGATTTGATGAAAATCTGATTGAAACAAATTTCAATTCTCCTGCCACTTCTACTCTAGTTCTGTCAAATTGTACTATATGAACTGGAGAACTATGAGGAGTAATGTTTAATTTAGCACAAATTTATTTTGGCATTATAATTGAAGAATCCCCTGAGTCTATTAAACAATTATGGACATTTTTGTTACAGATCTCATAGGTTAAAATAAATGGGGGAGTATGAGAGATGGATCGGTCACCTATCATAATTAGATCCGAATCATCTATTTTTTTTGAAGGAGAAGGTGGCTTACCTGTTTCATTAGCAACTTTCACTATCACTAGAGCAGGTAAGATTGAAGCAGGAGCAACTTTTAATTCTCTCAGTAATAGTTGTTGTTGTTTCTTTAATTTAGTAAGCTCATGAATTGAAATATTTGCTCTAGTTTTCTTCATGTATTCAACTATATTATACTCAATGGTATCTGAGATAGCCATTGTTTTAGATATAAGTGGAGAGTCTGATGTAATAGGATTTGTTTGCGTATCCTTTGAATTAGACTTTTTTTTTGTTGATTTGTCTTTAGCAGGAGTGGATTTTTTTATCTGTTGAATAGCCTCTGTTGCTTCAGTATTCTTTTTGCTATGTATGCTGACAGGAAAAGCCTCGAGTTGTTCTTCATTTGATAGGATAAAATCCCACATTCCATTAAGTTCAACTTCTTCTTCTTTGTCATACTCTTCTTCCTTTTTTATTCTTCCTCCTCTTCTTGATCTGATTCTACATTAGATATAATGTTTGGAGGTTGAGAATTAGAGGTTTGTTTCTTCTTGAAATTTCTGAAAATATTTTTTTGAATTTGAATTTTCAACAACTTGTTTCTTGATATCTGCCATCTCATTAGTCATGGTTTTCAAAAAAATTTAAAGACCTTCTACATCTAATGGATCCTTTGGCATATTATTCTTAGATTCATCTTTGAAAGATATTTTGTTGTGAAACCAGCTACAAAAAGAGAAGAAAAGAGATATCAATGCCTTAGAAATAAGCCACTTCGAAGGGGCAACCTCCAATACATTACATGAATGAAAAATTCTTGGATGACTCAAATTACAAAACCTCCTTTCTATATATAGGAGTCCATGGGGCCCAATGTAATCCTAGTGGGGCCACAATGTAATCCTAGCCGACCTAACAATAATAATTTAAGGGCACAATAATAACAATATGGGGGTTACAAGGGTGCAATAATAACAATAAGGGGGTTACACTAACAACAATAAGGGACTATACTAGTAATATAGGGACCTAACATGCCCCTCTCCTTCAAAAAAGTGTTGTCCTCAATGCTTGAGTAGCTCTGCGTGCTTCTGTATAAAATTCTCATCCTCCCATGTAGAATCTTCAGTGGGTAAGTTCTTCCACTTGATGAGATACTCTGAAATTGATCGATTCCGTAGTTGTCGAGTTCTTGTTTCCATGACCACTTCAAGTTCCAATATGATTTTTCCTTCCTCATCAAGTTCTGGCAATATTGTTTGAACTGGAAGATTTTCACCTATAACCTTCTTTAAGCATGAAACATGGAAAATTGGATGCACCCGTGAAGAAGCAGGAAGCTCCAATTTGTATGCCATAGTACCAATCTTTTGCAACACCTTGTAAGGACCATAGTACTTTGGCGATAATTTATTATCCTTCTTAGCTTGCTTGAGGGACATTTGTTTGTATGGTTGTAGCCGTAAAAATACCCAATCTTCTACATCAAAACTTCTCTCACTGCGATGTTGATCTGCCTGTTGTTTCATTCGATTTTGTGCCAAATTCAGGTTATCCTTTAAGAGTTGGAGACCTTCTTGCTGATGCTCGATGTGATCTTCCACTGCTTGAACCTTCGAATTTTCTCTTAAAGATGATGTGATGGATGGTGGATGATATCCATAAAGTGCCATAAATGGTGTCATTTTTGCTGCAGTATGGAAGGAAGTGTTATACCACCATTCAGCAAGAGGTAACCACTTGACCCATTGTGTTTGTTTATCAGATACAAAAAAACGAAGATATCCTTCCAAACATTTATTTACTATCTCGGTTTGACCATCAGATTGAGGATGATAAGATGAGCTATGAGCTAATTGAGTACCCAAACAAGAAAATAACTCCGTCCAAAAATTTCCAGTAAAAATGGGATCTCTGTCACTCACAATAACCCTTGGGCTTCCATGTAGCTTTTGAATTCTGTCCATAAATGTAGTAGCAACTGTACTTGCTTTAAATGGATGAGATAATGCGCAAAAGTGTGCATACTTGGTAAGTCTATCAACTACCACCATGATGACACTCTTTCCTTCGGACTTAGGTAAACCTGTGATAAAATCCATTGAAATCTCCTCCCAACGTTGACTTGGAATGGATAAAGGTTGTAGAAGTCCCAGGGTATTAATTGTTTCCACTTTATTCTGCTGGAAAACCAAACATTACGCCACAAAATTTTGAATATCAGATTTAAGGCCATCCCAAAAAAATTCTTTCTTCACCCTGTGGTAAGTTTTTAAAAATCCTGAGTGTCCTCCTAAAGGAGAAGTGTGCAATTCCAGAAGAATATTTTGTTTTAGTTGGGAATTCTTACAAAGATATAAGCGATCTTTGTACCATAAATAATCATTTTTCCAACTAAATGTATCGGATGTACTAGGATCTTGCTGCAACTTTTGAATGAGTGTCCATACATCTTTGTCCTTCTTCCATTCATCTCTTGCTTCGGTTATCCAATCTGGTTGGATAATAGAAATGGCACAAAGCAATGCTTCCACCTCTTCATTCTTTCTTGAGAGTGCATATGCAACAACATTTAGCTTCCCTTTCTTGTATATTATTTCAAAGTCATAACCCAACATCTTTGTGACCCATTTTTGTTTCTCTTCTGAAGATAGTCTTTGTTCCAAAAAGTGTTTAAGACTATCATGATCAATTTTTACCTTGAAGTGTCTTCCCATTAGGTAAGTTCACCATTTCTTTAGTGCATGTAGTATTGATAACATTTCCTTCTCATAAATAGGTTTCTGTAAATACTTTCCTTTGATTGGACGACTTTCAAAAGCAATGGGTCTTCCTTCCTGCATTAAAACAACACCAATTCCATTTCCTGAGGCATCACATTCCACAATAAAGGTTTTTGTGAAGTCTGGCGTAGCTAAGACCGGTGCTAGGCACATTGCCTCTTTAAGATGTTCAAAGGCCTTAGTTTCTTCAGGAGTCCATGAAAATGCATCTTTATTTAATAATGTTGTTAGAGGTGCTGCTATTCTCCCATAATTCTTAACAAACTTGCGATAATACCCTGTTAACCCGAGAAATCCTCGCAACTTCTTTATGGTTGTGGGGACTTTCCATTCCTTAATGGCTTTAATTTTATTAGGGTCTACTTTAACACCCTCATGAGATACAATATGACCCAGATATTCCACCTCTTGTACTCCAAAGAAACATTTGGATGTTTTTGCATATAATTGTTTCTCCTGCAATAGTTTGAGCACCCTGTCAACATGTTCAACATGATCCTTCCAAGACCTGCTGTAGATTAGTATATCATCAAAAAATTCTAGCACAAATTTTCTAAGGGTTTGAAAATGGAATTCATCAACCCTTGAAATGTAGAAGGTGCATTGGTAAGGCCAAAAGGCATGACCAAAAATTCATAATGACCCTCATGAGTTCGAAATGCTGTTTTCGGAATATCTTCAGTCTTCATTCTAATTTGATGATACCCTGAATGAAGATCCAATTTGGTAAAATAAATTGCTCCATGTAATTCATCCAATAATTCATCAATCACAGGAATGGGAAATTTATCTTTAATGGTGAGCTTATTGAGCTCCCTATAATCTGGACACATGTTCCATGATCCATCCTTCTTGTGTACCAATACTACAGGAGCAGAGAAAGAACTTTTACTAGGTTGAATTATACCCACCATTAAACCCTTTTGTTTGAGATTTATTAACTGGCTAAAGAAGGTGTTTCTCCTTGTATCCTCATAATGTGCTATCATTTCCTCTGTAAAAATTCACCAAGTGACAATTTTTTTATGGGAGCAAAGCCATAGATACCATACAAATGTATTTTTTTCTAAATGTAAAGTTGCAATGCATACCTTTTGTGTGCTTTGAACATTATGGAGATCAAAATATTGCTCCATCTGTAGTATCCATGTTACAGAATACTTTCCATCAAACTTTCTCATATCCATTTTTGGAATATGGTGGTTCTTCCCTCCAACATTAGAGTGTTTGAAATCACTATTAACATTTATTTTATTATCATCATGAGTTTCCTCTACTATATTTTCACCATTAGGAAACATTTCTTGTATCAACTTTGTCCAACCTTCCATGTTTGTTTTTAGATCATTCTTCAATTTTTCCATCATAGCTTCCATGTCATCCATCTTAGATTCCATGACAGCTTCCATGCCATCCATATTAGCTTCCATGCCATTCTTCAAACCATCCATCTTAGTTTCCATGCCTTTCTTCAAAACTTCCGTGTCATTTTTTGTTGCTCTTTGCGAGAGAGAAATTTGTTGCACCTGCTCTTGTAATTTTGATATGTCATGTTGCCATTCTTCCTCTTCATGAGTCATAGTAGAGCCTTATAAAGGCTTAATGGGTGTTGAATTATTTTTAGGGGCCATTTTCGAATCTAATACTGATATATATTCTATAATATTCCCTTGGAATCAATTCAACTTGATTCTTCAAACAAGACTTATGCAATTTGGAAAAAAAATACACACCCTTCACTTTCTTTTGAGGAGCTCGATATTGAAATTGAATTATATCTACAATTTTGGATCCTCAATATTTGAAATTAAGCACTATATTAGCCCTATGAAGCTTATTTAAAATGCCCCATGTCTGATCTGATTTTCATTCTTCAAGGAAAATTTATATCCAATCTCCCATAATGACCCGATTTTGGAATAGTTCAGTAAAGCGAAATCGTACGACTTACCACGTGTCATTGTTTCCTCATTTGGTTCTAAAATTCATAGAATAAAAACTACAGTCTGTGTACTTCTGGCCACTTTTTACAGCATTCCAATCTGATGCTCAGAGAGAGAGCTGTGAATATTTTCCAACGATCATCTCTTTGAGATGAAATTCAGAAGCCTCAAAAATCCCTAACTTCCACAGATCATATCTCTGAAAATATTGTGAACCAATATCTGAAATTTTTCTATGATGTTCCTCGGCATTTTGGCTACGCAATATAAAAATTTCAGCTTCTCAACCTTCGTATAAAAAACTTTACTACGCAATTACCACGATGACCTGTTTAGGTTAAATTTAGGAGCCTGCAAAATGACCTAACTTGCACAGATCATATCTTTGAAAATATTGTGAACCAAGCCCTGAAATTTTGTGACAATTTTCCTTAGGATTGTGGCTTCGCACTTTAAAAATCTCAGATTCTGACCTTCGTAGAAAAAATGTTATAGCTAAAATGCCACGATGACCTGTTCGGAGCAGCGAAACCCTAGAATCCAAAAGCTCTGATACCAAATGTTGTGAAACCAGCTCCAAAAAGCAAAGAAAAGAGAAATAAATGCCTTAGAAATAAGCCACTTTGAGGGTTAAACCTCCAATACATTACATGAATGAAAAATTCTTGGATGATTCAAATTACAAAACCTCCTTCCTATATATAGGAGTCCATGGGGCCCAATGTAATCATAGTGGGGCCACAATGTAATCCTAGCCAACCTAACAATAGTAATTTAAGGGCACAATAATAACAATATGAGGGTTACAAGGGTACAATAATAAAAATAAGGGGGTTACACTAACAACAATAAGGGACTATACTAGTAATATAGGGACCTAAGATATTTTCTTTGATTTACGATCTTCCTGAGAATTCTTTTTCTTAAGAGCAGTTATGTGTTTCTCTACAGATAGAGATTCTTTCATATTCTCTGCAAGAGTTTCTAGTTTTTCTCTATCAATGAAAATAGCATATTATA
The DNA here is from genome assembly GCA_034641835.2 of Pinus albicaulis. Classification (NCBI taxonomy): domain Eukaryota; kingdom Viridiplantae; phylum Streptophyta; class Pinopsida; order Pinales; family Pinaceae; genus Pinus; species Pinus albicaulis. Next base: position 33,975,387 of record CM076578.1, read on the forward strand.
TGGAAGAGATGAAATATACCACTCAATTTGAACTTCTGCACCAGGAACTACCGTAATAGGAATTTTATTGAGTAGTTTATTAAATATTGAATTAAAATCTTTTATCTTCTCACCTGGTTTAGCTTTTATATCCGAAAGATCATTGATAAGAGTAGCAGTAGTTTTTTCATCTCCAAATTTAGCCAAAAAATGCTCTTCAAACATATTCCAGCTAGTTATGGAGGGAGTGGGTAATGAAAAATACCAAGATCCTGCATATCATTTTAAAGTATATGGAAATAATCGTACAACGCAATCCTCCTCAACTACTGCATTCAAATTGACAGATAACATAAAATTATGATTTTGTTCTTCTGCAGGAAGACCATCATCAGGGTTAAATTCTGGTAGCCATCTTTTAGGATTTTTAGGCAGAGCACGAAGAGGAGTAGGCATGTTTACAACACCTGGATTACTCCATCCGTTTACATTCGGTAGAAGAACTTGACCTTCCATTGGATTATGAATGGGTTAATTGTGAATTGATGAAGAGTTAGATCGAGTACTAGGACCAGTATTTTCAGTATTGGAACTAGTGAAAGTGATACCGACTGTTGGAATGAAATTTGTGGAAGTGAGCAGAGGGAATGAGGGTGAATGGGATAAGACCTCGTTAGTGATTGATTCTGATTGAGTCCTCCTTAACTTCTTCCGAGTACTATTGATAGGAAATTAAAAAGGGAGAATCCCTATTTTTTGACATTCTAATCAAGTTAATATTCTTCGAGGTTGAAAAGAAGATGAAATACTAAGATCTAATTATTGAGAAGTTTCAGAATTTTCAGCAAAAATACATACTTTTCTAGCTTTTCTATCAAATACTGAACTTCTGGGGAATGTTCTTGAATTTTGGGAAATAATATAGCTTTAGTATCGTTAGGAGACTTAGGAGAAAGACGATCAACTTCTGGTTTTATAGATGGGGATCTAGATAATGTTCTAGAAGTTTATGGGGATCTAGAGGGAGAGAGATATTTTTATTGACCTTTAGATTGATCAGATCTTTGTCCAATTCAATTGGCCCTCCTTCTAGCGCTAATGCGTTGAGGCCTCGGAATTCCATGGCCAAAACATGGGGGAAAACCACCCAGTCTGGACCTTAAAGAAACTCCTTTTCCATTCGGTATAGTGGCTCCGACAGGGGATAATGGGACCAGTTTCCCAATAAGGATGTTTATGAGGGTGTTGTGAATATATCATGTAAATGGATAATGATTTTAATCTATATGCGTCTATCTAAACTATTTAATCTAATATATACCCGAGGTGTTTTTCCTTTATGCGATCTAAAATGATATCTTTCATCTATCAGTAATATAGATCATTTAATAGTTGAAAGAGATGAAAATTATGTAAAATTATTCTTCTAACAAAGTAGTTTGCATAGAAGAATTGTGAAATATATATCGCATTTATCAGTGTGATTACATATTTAATAAAAAACCATATCTAAATATTAGAACAGAAGTGCATGTAATATTTATATATAATGGTGTTTCAAATACATAATGCAATAAAATGATAACTATAAATTTATGAAACAAGACTTAATAAAAGTGCCATATGTACGAAGTCCTACTCATGTAAACTAACAACAATGAATCCATTCCTTCTCACTTTCGAGAAATTTAAAGGGTAGAGTAGCACAACATAAATTAAACAAATTTAGTCGTTAAAAGATAATAGAATGTGTTCCATTAATTCATCAAACCATTCACAAACTTACAATAGTGCATTCTTTGCACATGTTTTTGACAAATTTCTTGACCCTTCTCTAAATGCATGAGAAGGGTTCAAATACTAAACTAACTATAAACTAAAATAGATTATCACAAAAATATAGAGGAGGTTTCAAACAACCTTCCTCAAAAGGCTAACTTAGACAACAATCTAGGAATCTTAAACTAACAATTCTGATTTTGCGAATCCTGCCCTTCTTTCTGAATGTGGTCACAAAGTTGGAAAATATCTAAGATTGCTTTGAGCTGAGCTAGCTGTGATATCCGTGATTGGATCTGTCCCTTGAAAATAGTATTTGAGATTACTGACTGAAATATTTTTGTTGAATCTGTAAGAGACTGAAGAGTTTGATGTTGATGATAAGGTTTGATCAGAAAATTACTATAATTTTCTTGATCAAAATTATTTACCTTTTTTATCATTTCCTCCTGTGTATATTCTCTCTGTATCCACTTTATTTCTACCTGTCTTGTTTCTAAAAACACACTAGACATGTTTTCTTTAAGTAGTTCTATTTTAGACAGTTATTCACATATAGATTCAATGATCTCATTTGACACCTTGGATGTCTTGGTTGTTGCTTTATCTGCTTGATTGATTTGTGCTTCCCATTCTTTGAATATCATTTCTTTGTGAAACTTATCTACTTGAGGTAGATTAGCTTACTTTCTCGAATCTCAAACTTGACACTGAATGTGCTCTTCGATTTTCTTCTCAAGTCTTTCACATTCCAGTTTCTAAATTGTTATCTATTGGATAATTATTTTAATTGAATCACAATATGAATCAATAATAGAGGCTTGATGACAAAACACTTTTTGTTCTTTCTTTAACTTAGTGTTCATATCATGTGCTTCTTTGACAAATTTTTCTAATTGTGGTTGACTCTGTAACTTAGTCATTGCTATTTCCAGCTGTGCTTATTTTTCATTAAGCTCTATTCGATGTTGCAATTTGAGGCTTTCAATATCTTTATAAAATTGGGCTGCATTTTCTTTGACTTTTTCACTGGAATTGGATTTATCTTCATTCAAAAACTTTTCTAATTCGTGTAATCTGGCTTCCTTTAGTTTTAACAACATTTTAACCTTATTAGCTCTATCAACAGTAGCGTTAGCATATACCCCTGCATACTGTGATAATTTAGTTAGATGTTCAGTGGGACCTTCTGAGGAATCCTTCCATAGTACATCAACTGATTCATCTATAGGCTTTGGAGTTGTTTCATCAATTCTCCTTCTTTTATTTCTTTTAACTCCATCCTTGTAACTTAGACTGGAGAAAAAATATCTAATGAAATAATGTCTTGAATCTTTAGAACTATCTGATCAGTAGGGTAGGTTAGTAAGATTTCTTTCTCATGTGTTGTTGGAACTCTTTGTAGTGGATTAACAATCTCCACTATCTTCTGTGAATGTTCTGGTGTTTGGAAAGTTGTTCCTTGATCAATATAGGGATTTTCTTTGGGAGTCTTTATTGCTTCAGAAAATTCTTCCCATTCATTTATAAGATATTTTTCTTGTGGTAAACTGGACTGATCTAGCATATTGTGATTGTGCTGAACTGTTTCAGAATTTTATTTTGTCCCATTATTTCTTGTTTCCTCCAGCATTTCTATCTCCTGAATGACTTGGTCAATTTTCTTTTTGAGTTCTCCTTCTTAGATTTGGATTCATTTCTAGAATGATCCGAATTATCAGATTGCTGCTGTGACTGACCTGATTCATCTTCAGAAATTTCTTTTATTTCATCATCCAGACTAACACTTGTAGTGTGTTTATTTTCATCTTCAATTGTTAACAAATTTAGAGGGACTTTTTCTACTTTCTTGTTTCTGTATGCTTGAAAAGCTTCAACATCCTTTTGGCTTAGTTAACTAGATAGATATTTGATAATATTTGAGAAATTTTCCATTCCCTGGAAGAGATCATCAAATCCATCTTCCTCTTTTACAAAAGGCTTCATATTATGCTCTGTGATGTAATTTTTAATCACATCATTGGCCTAGTATAATATTCTTGGCATAAATGCCAATTCCAATAACTGAATCTTGGGAACCTCCTTGTAAGTATGGTCGATATTAGACAAAGCAAAGGTGATACATTGTAGAGGGAAATTAGGCAAAATTGCCTTTTTAGCGTCCTTCAGCTACTTCATTACACCATTGAGAAGCTGATAGGCTATTTCTTTTGCAAGTAATCTATCGGGAACATAATAGGGTAAAACATGGGAAGAAGCATAACTCCTAAATACTCTAATGTATGTAAAATTTTCTTCAGCAAACCATCTAGCTACTGGAAGAACATTTACATTGGCTTCTTCAGAAACCCTAGGAGCACTTTTGTTAAGAATCATCTAATGTATAGGCAATATGACTCCACAACAGACTTTATAGAAATGCAAGTGGAAATCTGAATCCTAGAGCTCTCTGTGGTTGATGTGAATTAGGGTAGGATCCTTGGTGGTCCATTTCCATCCCATGGTGCAAAAACTGGAAGTAAAACAGATAACATCCATGACATATGCAGAGATATAAAAGGGAGGTATTTCTCTGAGTGAAATATTTCTTTTATTCCTATATTTTATTATATGCTTGGCTAGGTTATTGGATAAAATGTCTGCCCAATTCAGAATAGATTAATTGATGATTGCGTCAATTAGGGAAACCTAGTCTCTTAAGAATCTAGTGCTATCTAGTTTGGAAAATAATGTATATAACATACCAGCAGCATAAAAGTAAGGATCAAGAATTTAGGAAATTGGGTACGTACCAAAATTATCCACGTTCAATTTCCCCTGGTTATCCTTCCATTATTAGATGACTTTGATAAGGTCTGGATGTTATCCTCTAAAATTCTGCAAATATTCTTTATCGTATTTCTACTGTGGGGGTGGTAGATGGTAGATTGTTGTTAAATACTCTGCCCTAAAAGAACTCGTAGTTTCTCCCCTTGAATTCTTGAACATTCTATCTTTGATGTTTAAGTGGTCAATTGCCCACTTAATCATGTATGTATAAGGAAAAATATTTGGTCTTGCATCTATCCTGTGAATATACGAACATGCAACGTCAAACGAAGTTGCATCGGAGGTAGAACGAGTGCTCGTTGAAGAAACTTTGTTTATCACACTTGGTCCTTCATTTTCAAAGATTTTGTACATTTCCTCCCATGTCAAACTACCACAGTCTTTGCTATAGACACTATCTGAGAATAATGGAGACATATCTGTGTCTTCTGTGGACAATGTCTGAGAAATTTATTTACCCTTTTTGCTCATTTTTCTCTTCTTCAATACGTTAAATGGTTTCCTGAAAAGCAAAGCGAATTTTTACAAGTATGGAGTATCAAATAATTAAATCAATTGTTTACTTCAAACACATGCGAGAAGATATCAATCTATTAAAATATAACATCAATGATCCTTCATAATTTCTTATTTAATATTTCATATATATCCACACATAAGATCTATCAATCGCTTTAAAGTCGTTAAGATCTTAAATTTCATTTTCATATGACATTGGTTATTTTACACGCTTGATTCATTAAACAATGTTAATGTGCATATTGCAGATTATAACTTATAATATTTCATGATACTTACCCTTAAAGGCTATGAAATGTGATCTGCGCAAATCGTAGATTGCAAATTTTATGGGATAACGATTAAGAGTATATCATAAGTTGAGCGAAATGTGAATTGGGAAAAAATGAAGCGACCGCGATAGCTGAATGTTTTATATTTATTGGTTTATTTTCTTTTCAAGTCCACGAGTATCACAACTTATATCATTCTTCTCTTAAATATTTTATTGATTAAGTGAAGTGTGGTGCAAAAAAGTAAATATAAAGATGATTGAGGATTTTTGCAAAGTTTTAAATCATATCTTTGGAGAAGTTTGAGCGCATATTGCGATTCACATATTTTAGGTTTTATGGGTCTTTTTGAAATAAGATATGTGATATGTGATACACTTTAAAAGAATAAGGAAAAAACATAAAATATTTATTTTGTAAGTTTATTGTTTTTTTAGGAAATTAGAAAAAGAATTTTCTATTTATTTTTTAAGGGTCCCTATTTATAGAAATAAATGGGGGGTTTTTGTATAGCACAACAGGTGGTTTAAAGAGATTAAATGAAATATTGGAGTTAAGAAAGGGTGTCCCTATATCCTACGCTTTTTGGGATATACATCGATAAGCTAGAGGAGTGTCTGGAATATTTGGGGTGCAAGGGCACCGTGCTTGCCAGTGTTCTCATTACTCTTCTCCTCCATGCCGATGATATTTTTCTTCTTGCAAAAGTCCATGATGACCTTGACAAGAAGCTCCACATTCTTCATGACTATGGCTCCAGGATAGGTATGACAGATAATAACGACAAGACTAAATTCATGATCATTAAATCCAAAAATATTACCCATGGTAGTTTTGTGTGTAATAACTAGTGCTTAGATCATGTTTCTTCTTATAAGTATTTGGGATTTAATTCCCTCGTCATCTCAATTCGAATTATAGCATAGAGAAAAATATTATTGGGGGCTAGAAAGTTTATTATGAGCTTGAAAAAATTGTAAGCTAGTTGATCTTTACATTTGGATTAAAAAGAGGTTCATCTTTGAGACCCTTGTCACCCATGTTTTCTTATACGGATGTGAAGTTTGGGGTTGTAGTATATCCAAAGAGCCATGGAGGAATATTTAGATGATTAAAAATTAATTCATAACCTACAGCCTTAATATCAAGGGAAATACTTCCTATCCTATCCTCTTGATCGAATCTGGGTTGTACCCCATTGAAAGTTCGTCTATGTTTAGATATTTGATGTATAATAATAATTTTGACAACATGGAATCCAAAAGGCTCCCTAAAATTTCTTCTAACTAAGGTAAAAACCCTCACATTCGCCTCAAGCACGGGTGGTATAAGAATGCCCAGTCCTAGCTCAACAATTGGGGAATTAAGGAGGATCTTCGTATGGGAAGAAAAGATAATATCAAAAATACTATTACCTCCAATTTTAAGGACAAGTTGTTGGAGGATCAGGAGTTGGAGTGTAAAATGAAACTAAGATATTATAAGGAAGTGATCAACCCCGCCCTTGATAATTAGAATTGTCTCCCAATGTTGTCCATAAATAAGAAAAAATTGAATCTCGCTAAGATAAGAACTAATTCCTATGAGCTTCAAAGTGAGACTGGGAGGTGGTCTATTCCCAAAACCCCTTGGAACGATAGAATATGTAATATTTGTGATTCTAAGTAGGTGGAAGATGAAAATAACTTCCTTTTAGACTACCTGACTCTTATTCACATTCGCTCTCAATTCCCTACCATCTGCCACACTTCCAATATTCTTGACCTATTAAGCCAACTCACCTATTGCAACCTTGGGGCACTTATTTCCCTTCTCTTTTACCATAGAACCAAGATTTTGAAGAATTAATCTTAGATTCTTTTTCCTCTCTTAAGGGTTGATAGACCACATTGGTCTTAATAGATAGTAAGCATCATCATCATCATCATCATCAATAATCATCTATATGTATATACATTTTTAAAATAAGAAATATATATTTTTGATATTAAAATATTTATAAATTTTTTATTCAACGTTATTTTTATTATTTTTTACTATAAAAGTATTAAAATTTTATTTTAGTAGAAATTGTCTTTTAGTTTTTAGCTTATGATAAAAATACTTTATTCTTTTAATTTATAAGTTAAAGATTTTAAAGTTAATAAATTTTTTATTTGGTAAGATAGGAGGAATATCTTGTAACATTTGCTCTGATCTTTAATTTGTAGTTGGAGATATGGTTTTGCATCTTATTATGTAGTATCAAAACATAGTATGATTCATGGTTTCAATCAAAAACATATTTAGGGACTGCATTGATATAACAACTTGTCATATCTTGTGCAACATTCTCCTAATATAGATCCATGTCTACATATTAGTTTACATCATTATTTGATTAGATTGAATTTTTAAGAGGGAGATCAACCTAAATTTTTGCTTTCATGGCAATGTGTGGGAAGACAATGTCAAAATCACCCATTCTATTAGCTCACAATTATCATATAAACATAGGCATTCAAAACAAAATTACTGGTCAAATTCTACCGTCATTACATATTTTAAGAATTCAAAAGAGCATATCAAAAATTTTATATCCATATGAGTCAGTCAATTTAAAAATAAAAATTTTACAAAATTTATGACCTTAACTCTTTATTTCATCTATTCTTGATCCCATCGAACCGAAGTGTTGAAATTGGACGCTCTAATAACACTATGTAATGCCTTCCCCGCCCCCTTACGGTGTTCCAAGTTGAAAGGGAGGTGTTAGATTTAGGTAACCCGACATCCATGGCCTCATTATAAAGGTAGTGTTGTAAATTTCATCAATTTAAAAGGTCGTGTTGTAAATTTCATCAATTTAAAAATTTATTGGAATCACATTATGATACCACCGGTGGACCGGTCCCGTCGATATTTTTCTCGTAATATAAATTTACCTCGGTTTGATGCCCATATTAGAAATTACGGAAATTTAATGTTAAATCATTTTAACTTCCTTATCACATCATCAAGACCTCCACAAGGCATACAAAGTGGCACACATAGTGTTGACACACCGCATGTGGTATTTGCGACATCAACACACCAGCTCCATCCCACCCAAACCCAAGAAGTGCATGACAGAGTGTGGAGCTAGAAAAAAGGTGCTAGCCATGTTAGTTGACAGAAATATTGTTGTTGTGCATACTATAAACTGCCCCAAATAAAATATGCCACCTTGTTGACGTCACACTGACATCCAGATGATGTCTCTTTACCACCTAACATCTATTATGGGTGCCACGTATCATGTGCAATTGCCCCCCATGGCCACCAAAAAAATGCCATTCCAACCTACCACATGTCACATCGACAATGTTCCATGTCAAAAAAATTATCCATGTCATTGATCAACATCAACAAAAATTACATGTGGAAATCCACGTGTCCATGCCTGCCCGAATGTGGAACTCTCCACCTCAACTTTATCCAAGTGACTTATCGGGTCTCGGTCGTCCAAGAAAATTGAAAATTTCTCCTTATATGAATTTCTAGTGTCCAAGCTTAAATCCCCATCATGCCTCAATGTCATCATGCCATCGCACCATAGTGCTAAGGAGTGAGGGAGGCCCCTACGAAAATCAGGCATGACGAGATGGTAATTTCCACACCAAGAGATGGGAAAGGACTCCATTCACACCTTCTATTAGTAGCACCAACCTCTAAATATTTACCACCCAACGATGGCCATAGTGCGGGATTAGCCACTAAACCTCTTATTAGCACTTAGTAAGCAACTTAGTTTTTATTATCCCATGATTAAGTAATTTCATGATTTCATTCATTCTTTTGTCAATTATGGGTGAACTAGGTGCATCTAACAGCTCTTTCATATATATATATATATATATATATAAACTAATGCTTCTTGTCTAGGCTACTAAGGATTTAACCCAAATTTGAGCTCGGCCCTCCCAAGATGGGCTTCCTCCGTAACTCATAGTGGAACATATAACCATACTTTCATTGAATTTGACCCCTCCACGTTGATCACTACATGATGCCTGACAAGTATCCTGATATCTAGATATATCTGAAACTCTCCACTACGTCTCCCCCAAACACAATGCTTCCATTACTACATTCAAGGATCCAAATTAAATGAATATTTCTTCCTTGTTCTAACTTAGAATTTTTCAAGCATTACAAGGATTGCGCCAGGGTTCTCCTAGAAGCCTAGCCTTGCCTAGAACCTCAATAATTATAGAAACACATCCTCATATGAAACATTATTAAACTGATTTCTAATCACATAGAAAATTATTTCACAAAAGTATAATTCTACTTACTAAGTCAATCCATCGCTTACAACACTCTGTAATTTTACTTACAGAAACAACAGATTTCACCATCAATTGGTTTAAACATTGTGATAAGATTCTTAAAGTACCTTACATTATTTCTCTATTAGAAGGTGATTGAAAAAAGTTAAATAAGCATTCATATACAACATAAATCCATGCTAATACGAATCATTCCATATACAATGTTTTAACATAAATATTGATCATCCTTTAGACAAAAAAAATCCTTGATTATCACAACATCCAATCCATGGGATTGCACACACCATAATAGTCTACTTAAATTTAATATCAATTAGCCATACATGGACATGGAAATAATTTTTTTCTTGGTGAATATCTCAAGTAAATGAAACCACATACTATATCATACCAATTGAGGAACCTCATGTATCCATGCAATTTACTAGCTCCTCCTCTCAAAGAGAGTTTCCATCCTTTAGCAAGGTAATGAACTGTGATATTCACAATATGGAACATTACAAAAAACACATACCATAACTAGTTAGTTGAGGCATAAAATAACTATGAATATTCATGAAATAACGTTGTAAACTATTAAGATAAAAACTACACATAGGTACATAAATTTATCATTATCATGAGGGAATATTTAAAGAAAAACTCAGTATTAACAACGAAAATCTCGAAAATCATCAAGAGGTGGGACTAATCAATTCACATAGCACATAATATGGTCTATCAAAGAGATGGCCCACAAATATGGCTATAACAGTTAGCCACCTAACATAATAACGTATAAGGTGTTGATACGTATGAAGTAACAAGTAAGTTTTCTGATGGGTTTCAAACCCTCCATAATAGACATATTAAGAAACTTGCAATAAATTTACATGCTGCAACCATATATCCTATGTACCTTATATTCACTATAGATAAATAAGTTAGCTGGGAAATGATATACATATAATATATCAGACATTCTTACCTAGATATATCATAATTTCTCATTAGTCATCCATGGCACCATATGTATAAGAATAAACACGTTTCTTATTAATGTCGAAATGACTAACAACTAAGGGAGGGACTTCAAATCTCCACCCAATCTCAGGCTAACTACATTGCAATCTCTCTTGCAACTAATCACCCCCGACGCATAGTTATATCCTAAGCAGTGAATTTCTCAAGGGATATGTATGCCAACCAGTCAATAAAATGACACAAGAATCCAAAGATCACATAGTGGTTCCACCAGCAAACCTAACAGGATAATTTTGAACCCATTATGGTTCCTCTTACTAAAAAACTACTTGTTACTTTTTTTTCCCTTCTGTCAAGCACACATGCATGCCCTTAAACCAACACCTAAGTTTTTTCTTGAGCTTTCCTATGCGTTTTCCTTATTTTTATAGAAAAATTTGCCAACTACTTCTTTTGTATCTAAGTGAAGCTCCTGCGTGTATGTGCTTACTTCTCTTCTAGGTATTCTCTACTTTTTTGATCATACACTCTCCTTCTCAAAAATTACTTGCATACCTAATGTACATATGTCTTTCCTCATGTGCATATGTCATCCCATTTCCATTTATTACATGTGTTTTTGTATGCCTATTTGCATCCCCTTTCTCTACTTGTGTGCTTGCCCCTTTCCTATTGCACGTTGACCATGGGAACACATCCCACAAGATAAGGATGACCTTGTCCTTGCCCATGAGCCCATGCTCCATTTTTAAATTCATGTGCCAACTTGATATTAAGTCTATAGGAATATTAGTGGCAAATAAATACATAGTTATGAGTTTCTTAGTTTCCCAAGAGACGTTTCCTCACAATGCTAAATCCATGTCCATCCTCATCCCAATCATTTTTCTGTTCTTCCATAATTACTTTTAATGATAGTTGAACATAATATTTTTTTACATAAGTGGAAACCAAAAGTGTTTTCACAAAATTTCTGTCTATAATTCATGTAATACACACATCAATGCAACATCATGTGGCAATTTCAAGTTTTTTCTCCGCTTTCACTTGTTATACTTCACAGATTGTACCATAATACTTTCAGCTTGAACATCTCCAATACACCAACTCACGTAGCCTCACATAATATTCACGATAGAAAATTATCAACACGAAAAATATAGATATACTCCACACTATAGTCTTAATTCATCCGTGGAGGTCTATTTCCTGGAAATATCTTCAAAAATGTGAGTTATGATACATGATTTCATAGTGGTGGGGAATTATATCCTTATATTTAAATAAATTGCTAAGAATTTGACAAGGCTTTGAAAATTTGATAATAATTAAACAAAAAACATAAAAAATTGCTATCATGTCAGTTAACGACTAGTCTACATAAAATAGCAAGCAACTTGAAAAATTCCAAACTCATGTCCTCCTCAATTGTCAGACCCTTTCTCTAATACCAATTGATGAAAATATACAACATACAGCAAATACAATAAGAAGAGACAAAAAGATTTGGCGAAAAATTCCTCAAGACGTAATCTCTATTCTCACATTGTTGTAGTTTCATCTTTCAATGATACAAATATATAATACAATTATGAAACCACCTTAATTACTCTCACCTTCACACCTCACAAAGAGATAAAGTAGGATGACATAAAATAAGATCTAGAAAGACAATTAGGATTAAAACTATATCCTAAGAGGTGAAATACATAAGGGTAGTATAATAGAACTTCATCATTCTATATGAAAGAGAGGCTAACATTTTTGATAAAACGCACACACACACAAATATCTTTGACCTTATTATTTAAATAAATATTTATTTAAAAAATATCTTGAAACTTTCTTATATAATAAAATAATAATTGAATAGATGGTTGAAAAATGCAAAGAATTTCACATATCAAAATGGAAATATAAATTGCAATACTTATAGAAATTCACATTACACAATCATACATTTATAAGGGATTTTGTTTCCAAAAATATCTTACCTTCAATTCTTTGTTAAAACTTATAAAACTAATACATAACAATTTTTTTTTTCAAATATATATTACCTTCAATTCTTCATTAAAACATAAAAAAATAATACATATTCAACACACAATTTTCTAGCTTCTTCCCTATATTAGATGCCTCCTTTTGAATATTTTTCTTATAATAATTTTTTATTTTCAAACAATTACTATTTTCCAACCAATATTAACAATTATCGAAATTATTCCATAATTAAACAATAAAAGTGACACATTTTTTTCATTATACAACTAAAGGAATTATTGTCTTGTAACACATTATTATCTAGAGCTCTAAAAATATCCGTAATTAAACAAAAAAAATGGCACAAGTTTTTCATTATACAACTCAAGGAATTATTGCCTAGAGCTCTAAAAATATTTTCTCCTCAATTCTCTTCTATTGAAAAATCCCATTTTTTTCGAGCCTTCAAAACCAATGTCTACTCCACTAGCCAAATCAAAATATCCTTTCAAATTGTTTCTCAACCTAGATCCTCCAAACCTCATCCCTCCCCATCTTGTTGCCAAGTCATAATCCCTTACATTAAAGGGACCGCATATCTTATAGTGAATATCTTAACCAAAAATAACGTTAAAATTATTCTCAAGCCTCATAAAACCCTCAAGAAATTATTTCCATCGGCCAAAGACAAATCAGACCACATTCAAGGATTACAGGTCTATGAAATTCCCTATTTATATGGGAAGTCCTATATTCCCCAAACTGGTGGGCCTTTCAAATTTGGGATAAAAGAGCACATAGTGGATACAAACCACAATCGTTTAGAAAAATCAACCATCATTGAACACTCTTTTAAGTCTTAACATCTCATTCCATTAGATAATTTGAAAATCCTAGCCTCGGTTCCATTTTATAACTTAGGATTATCATAAACACCTTGGAAATCGAGAAAAACCGTAACAATTTCAATACAGAGGATGGATATAGACTAAGCCAATCATGGAAGCCTGTCATCCACCATATTAGCCACTGATAATTTGAACTTCAGCTTCCTATTACCAATTTGTTAATCGACCCTATTGTGGTTGTTGAATCATTCAAAATATATATATATATATATATATATATATATATATATATATATATATATATATATAAGACACACACACTTCAATTTTCTCTCTCTTAGTCAATTTTCCAAAAATCTTGATTCTCTCTTTTGGACAATGTTCCGAAAATCTTCATTCTAATTAGAATTATTATGATTTTTTCCAAAAAAAAAATTAATTCATATATATAGATTATTGTTTAATTCTTAGTTTAAATTAAATTTTAAATTATATCAAATTTTTAATTAAATTTTAATTATATCAAAAAAATGTAACCTTCAAAATTTTATTTTGTAAATAAAAAAGGTCTATTGGTCATCTGGGAAAAGGATTACATAGTATGCCATCAGGTGAGTCCAGAGGCCACCACATCCAGAGTTGAGAATCGATTAGAATAGTAGCCTCTCGAGGGAGGCAATTTACATTTAATTTTGTTGAGAATAACATATATTACAAAAATGTGGGAGCTAAGCCCAAAACCAAAAAAAGCCAATCTCGCTTTGCATAGAGCTGAGAAAATATACAAAACAAAAGACATGGAAACTACATAGAAAATTGGTCATAAGCAAAGGAGACTTGGAAATGGCAGAGGCAAAGAAGATCATTATGTAGTGTCATCCGTCAGGTTTTCGTCCAAGATTATGGGGCGCTCCGGGGTGCTTCCTTCGTAGATGACATGCTGGTATTTCAGAGCAGTGAAGGACCTCACTCATGCAAATCAAGAATTTTTCAGTGACAGCATCGATTTTCCTTTCTATGACATTGTTATTGTCTCTCTACTCCGGCAAAGCCAAAGCCAACATAGTCTTTGTTTTCCAATGGCGCTCAATGGCTCTACTGAAAATATTTTCTCTCGCCCTAGTTAGCCCTGGGTCCAAGATCCAACTGAAATTAGCATGAGCCTCCTCTGTCTAAACCCGTTGATGAACTCGTCTTGCATTGTCTTTGAGCTTGAGTATATGGGTTTATGAATCTTTCGTGCTAAGGTTTTCATACATTATAGGAGCATTTCGCGAAGAAGTGACTACTCTGGTTGTAGGAGGACAATTGGGAGAGGACAAGCATGAGGCACGATCACGGCCCCTGCTACCATAGGCATGGATAGCAGAGCTTGAGGGAGGCATGGTATTGGGGGGATAGGGGAATAAAGGCCCATGGGGAGGAGAACACGGGGAGATTAACAGATAGGGAGTGTAAGGCCAAATGATGCTAGGTGGAGGGCCGAGCTTGATCGAGCAGGGGGAGGGAAGGAAATTGGGAGTGACAGAAAGAGTGGATGCCAGATATAAATAAGAAGTAAGTAGGGTGAGCTTATTTTAAAGAGGAGGAGGGGAAATTATGGGATGTCCCGCTCTGGTCATATGGTAGTTTAGATGACAAAGGCATAGGATAGTGGATAGGCCCCAAGGGCAGCAGACAACTACGAAAGTGGAGGCCGAGGTACTTCACCTGATGCGAAGGAGGGTACAAGGTAGATGGATCATAGGTTATGCACGAGAGGATCTGCCAGATTCCCAAGGCTGAAGAAGGAATCCCAATAGAGGTAAGCACATACCAACCTTTTAACTTGGTATCTAGCCCTACCAAGTTGGTGAGGGCTGTCGTCAGAAAAAATAGCCTAGGAGGATGAATGGATTAGGATTTTAGGCTAGGTATGAGTTCAGGGGTTTTGATAATTGCTTTTGGTCAGTTTTCTAGATGAAAATATGGTTAAGGGAGCTAGGTCAGGGAAAATGAAATAGGGTTGTAGAGATTCAATGGGGCAAGGAAGGCATAAATCTTAGCACTTTAAGATGATTTTTGGATGATATGGTTTTAATATTGATGATAATATAGGAAGATAATGGGAGATGTATTCTTCCTAAGCAGAGGAAAATGAAAAAATTATGATAAATTTCCCTAAACAGAGCATGAGCAAGCATGTATTATGCCTATCAACTTGAAAGAGATCATACAATGGACATGTAATGAACATGAAGACAACATAATATAACATATGAATCTGAAGGAAAAACAATGATAAACATCATACCACATGTATCCAAAAAAATAGTTGCAACTCTTCTTTATTAACTCGCCAAAAATGAGTACCATAGCCCTTGATCAATGATCTAACATCCAAAATTATTCCCACCCTTGAAAATGAGTCAAAAATTACACAATATAGGCCTCAAACAACCTCTCCCAACCTCAGGGGTCGAATCCCTATGTTGAGGAGCTGATCCACAATAATCTAAATTGTACCTATTGTTGGGCACCAGATTTGTATACTTACCTCTCCCATTTTACCCTATCTTTCCATCTCTTTCTACCATTATTATTCTTAAATGCATGAGGTAAAACCCTTTTCCCTATCTTTCACGGGATATTTTATTAATGAAGTATTTGTCATGGTGGTTTTACCTTTTTACATATTAACTCTGATATTTCTTTAGATTTGGCTAAAACAGGAGCGTCGTGGCCGCGAGTCGAGGAACATCCCATCATCTCCAACATTTTCCTTTTTTTTTTTTTACAACGTAACAAACTTGTTTGTATCAACACCATTTCAATCCTTTTTACAGTTTCTTGTTGGGAAAATAGGTTGTTGTTGTAACAAGATGTATTTTTGTAATTATGGAGTTGTTGAGAAGAATCAACGGTTTCAAGACAACTATATAAAGAGGTCGATAGGTTGTGAATCGGGGTTAAGCCTTTTGACATATAGAGCTTGTAATTAATTTCTTCTATCATTAATTGAATGCACAACAGCTTGCTATTTCTCATGTAATTTGTGAGTTTACTGCAGCCTTGATCAGAGAGCTCGGCCCACTCTTCTCATTAGGTGCTGCATTTTCATTTTTGTTCTTGCAGTTTTGTGTTTTAGCGTTATTTCTTTACTACTGTTATAGTTTATGTTTAATTGATGTGGATGCCCTTTAATTTCTGCAGTTCATTTCATTGTTTTTACAATGTTCTGCGTGCTATATATTAAACTTGTGATCTACAACAGATCATGTACATCTATCTACATATACTTTGTCGTTAGTATTGAAATAACTAACGCCCTCTAGTTGATAATTTATATGGGGAAAATGGTTGAATTAGGTTCATATCCAAACGCCAAAATTTTGGCATCGTTGCCGGGGAAGGCTAACAGGTGCAATAAAAGGATCTCCAATAGATCTCAGGGTCGATCTCTCATCTTGAGAAGGGAATTTATTGCCCAACTTCAAGTCTTGAGCGTAAGTGCTTTGTATTTTCTTTCCTACTTTTTATTTGATTTTCAATAAAATTGATCTCTCGTCTTAGGGAGGGAATTTATTACCCTTCGCCAAGTCTTGAGCATATCATGTCATTTTTCTTTCTTCTTTGTTATGTTTTTCTTTCCCTCATTAAAAATTAATCCCTCGTCTTGGGGAAGGTATTTTGTAACCCTGCCCTAAGTCCTGGGCATAGTTTCTAGTTTTTTGCTTCTATTTCTTGTTGTTTTCTTTTAGGGGCCAACTTCTTGTCCTAGGGAGGGTACGTGACTACTCTAATTTAGGTCCTGAACATTGATTTTTCTTCTTATTTTTATTTTTCTGTTTGAATCTCTTCTCTCGTCCTGGGGAGGAAGTTATATGTCCTACTCCAGGTCCTAAGAAATTGTTGATTCATTTTGATGAACCCTCTTCACAATTTGTATGAACAAGGATCTGAATAAGAGGGGCAGAGGAAGACCCCCAAAGAAAGGGAAGGATCTAGGAAGGAAGACATACATTTAGAAAATTATTGAAAAATATAGATCTGAGGCATCATCTCGTGTTGCTGTTAGGTTTAGAGTCAAGACAAAGTCTAAAGGGCAGTCTCTAGAGAAACCAGTGCCATCCACGGTACCAGAGGGTGTTCTTTCTATGACAGAAAATTTAACCAATAAGGTATCAGTGGAGGAGGCATCCTTATCAGCAACAGAAGGGGAAGAAGTGGCAAGTAGGGGATCAGAAGAACTTAGTAATTATAATTGGTAAGAAGAACCTCAAAAAGGGTTTTCATCCCCAAGAGGCCAAGGCAGCGATGCAAAAATTCTTGTTGCTGAACCAAATTATTTTGATATGGTAAAGGAATTTTTGAAAAAATTTGAGTCACCAAGGGACCAGGGGAGTGCGGTGCAACCTTCTACGTTTGAATCACTCCAAATACCAGTTGTGGAACCAGTCGAAATTCCAAGTGAGTATTGGAGGGTATTTATTGCACCTGTAAGTTCCTCCATTGATTTTCCCTTTGGAAATGTCACAGGTGATGCACCAATGAGAACCATCCCTTTAACAACCCTACCTAGTTTACAAGGGCTCTTTTCTGAAGACCCTGATATGTTCCTTTTTGAGTTTGATATTTTTTTCTGCAGATATGACTATATTGCAGATGCCCAGAAATTTAAGATATTCCCTGCTACCCTAAAGGAGACAGCCCTGAGATGGTTTATGGGTCTAGGAGGGAGTATGATTACCTCATGGGAAGGAATGAAAGAATATTTCTTGGAGAAGTACCAAGATTATTGTATGTCCCATGACATTAAGGATGAAATATTTAAATTTTCCCAGAAAGAGGATGAAAATATGGAGGACTACGTAGAAATATTTAAATACATAAAGTGGAGGTCTGGACATAGTGACCTGGACAAGGACATTTTGAAGATCATTCTTCTCTGAGCACTTAGGGAAGACTCTCTGCAACTTCTAAATATAGTAGGAAGAGGGGATATCTTGAAATAAAACTTTGAAAATATCTGTGATTACTGTATCAAGTGTTCACGGGGAGCTGGAAGAAGTGGGAAAGGGCTTTGGTTATCGAAGACCTCCGGTGGAGGGGTCAACAAAGCAGAGATTGGAAATCTATTGGAAAATATAAGGACCGATATTTTAAGAACATTTTCAACCCAGATGGACACTCTACAGGAAAAACAGAAGCAGATGGAGTTGGAAAAAACCATGGCCATATTCTTCCCACAGTGCAGAAAGAATCACCCTTTGAAGGAATGCCCACTGAACACGGTGGAACCCTGTGCGATCTATGAAAAGAATCACACGACCAATTTGTGTCCTTCCTTGCCTGAGCTAAAAGTATTTTTCCAAGGAGAAAGTGAAGAAAATGTGGTAGACCGGCTGTACTTCATGGGGTAGAAGAAGCCATTGCAACCTCGACCACTGGCTATGAATCCAGGTATGTTTCAGGACCCATCCCAATACTTTAATAATTTTAATATGGGTACCCAATCGACACCTTTTTCAGCCATATGGTCTCAATATCAGTATCCCCATTGGAAACAATTTATTCCTCAAGCTGGTTTGAATCCTTCTTGGAATCAGACCTGGCGGGGACCCTCTCCTACTAGATAGTTTCCTCAGCCTATGCCTCAACAACAACTTAAGTTGCCTTCTAATGTACCCCCAAGGAACCCAGCTATTAGACCCCAGTTTCCTATCTAGCCTAACCCGAATTCGAACAATAAAGGGATCCAGCAAACAAAAACTCTGAACCTTCCATCCTACATCATTTCTACTGTGGGGATTAATGAAATAAATCTACAGCCTGGTCGGGTAGTAAATGCACCTACTTCACCGATTATTACAGAAAAAATTGATAGTGAGGACACAGAACCTGAACAAAGAAAAGTGAGGGAGAATTCAGATCAAAACATAATAAATTAGATACCTCTGTAAGATATTCCTAATCAAGGTCATTTAATTTCTCTTCCATATCTTGAAAGATTGACCTTGAGTAAGCCAAACTCTCAAGCAGAAATTGACTTCCTAAGGGAACTGCAGAATTTCTTTGTTAAAATACCCTTGTTACAAGCTATAAGGGATGTACCTACATACAAAAAAACTCTGAAAGAATACTGCTCAAAGAAACCATGGAGGAAACCTAAGGATCCACTAACCATTCATGCAGTGGGAAGACTATCCGATATCATGCTAGGAAAAATCATGCCTGTAAAATACGAAGACCGTGGGAACCTAATTCTAACAGTACAAATTAATGGGGTGGAAAACCCAAACGTACTGGTGGATCTGGGAACATCCATTAACATTATTACTACTGAAACAATGAACACATTAGGACTTGAAAATTTTAAACCAACCCCTACTATCACGGAACTTGCAGATAGATCTACAATTAAACTAGTAGGGAAATTAGAGGATGTGACCATTTCAGTAGACTCATGGCATTACCCTGTGGATCTCCTTATATTGCAGACCCAATATTCAGTAGGTGGTCACCCACTGATCCTAGGAAGACCTATCTTGCAACTATAGATGCTTACATAGGGTGCCAATCTGGGCACATGATCATATTAAATGGGACAATTACGAAGAATCTCAAGCTTTATCGTCCTGCAGAACCAAGCCCATATGAAAAATCATTACCGAGTTAGAAACCTATACCTATGGAAGAGTCCAAACTTGAAAATGAAGATGTTAGACCAGTTTTCACTCTTGGGCAGACCCTTCAATTTAAAACAGGAACTGAAGATGATGCCATTAACGCTTTCATCAGTGATTCCAGTTTTTTTCCAACCCAACTCAACATATTCTAGAATCTGCTATGAGCTGTGAGACATAGCAAAACATTGAATCAGAAGATTACATAGAGGACATTAATGTAACATCATCCCATGATAGTACTCTAATCGAGATTGAACCAGGGAAAACACACAATATCAACTCAAACCTGTCCGAATCTCAGACAAAACAACTTTTGAAGGTCCTTCAATATCATCAGGAAGATTTTGCCTAGTATTATACCAACACGAAGGGTATCGCTGCCAGCCTATGCACTCATCATATTTATATTAAGGAAGATTTTTGCCCTGTAAGATAGCTTCAATGGAGGATGAATCCTGCTCTCAAAAACATTGTGAAAGAAGAATTACAAAAATTGTTGGATGTAGGATTCATTTTCCCCATATCAGATAGCCAATGGGTATCCATGCTAGTTATTGTTCCAAAAAATAATGGTAAATGGCGGATCTATGTATATTACAGGGAATTAAATAAGGAAACACAAAAATACCATTTTCTTTTGCCATTTATTGACCAAGTCTTCGACACCTTGGCTAGGAAGAAGTTATTTTCCTTTCTAGGTGGATTCAGTGGATATAATTAGATCTAGATAGCCTTGGAAGGCTATGATAAAACAAATTTTACATGCCCTTGGGGAACGTTTGCATATAGGGTCCTCCCGTTTGGCCTCTATAATGCTCCTGCCACCTTTCAGAGGGCAATCTTTGGAATCTTTTCTGATTTGGTCGATGATAGCATTGAAATCTATATGGAGGATTTTACTCCATATGGAAACTCATTTGAGGAAGGATTATCAAATTTAGAGAAAGTACTCAAAAGATGTAAACAGACCCATATATCTCTGAGTACAGTGAAATTCCATATGATGAGGGAAGAAGGACTAGTATTGGGACATTTTCTCTCAGCTGTTGGAATTCAAGTTGATCAGGCTAAAGTAGAGGTAATATTACACTTCCCGGTACCCAAAACACCAACACAGGTACGTAGCTTTATTGCTTGTGATGGTTATTATAGGTGCTTTATAGAAAATTTTGCTAACATAGCACATCCATTGTTTCAATTGCTAACAAAAGATGCAGAATACTTGTGGAATGAATATTTTGAGACAACTTTCACGAAAATTAAGGGGCTGGTGTGCACAGCTGCAATCCTCTGAGGACCTAATTGGGCATTACCATTTCACATACATATTGATGCTTCTCAGACAGTAGTAGGAGTTGTTTTAGGACAACAAGTAGAAAAAACACCGTATGCAATATACTATGTCAGCAAGAATTTAATTCCTGCTAAAATAAACTATACGATGACAAAAAAATAATTCCTAGCTGTCATTTACATTGTCTATAAGTTCCAACACTACATCACCAGGTATTCTACTATTTTCCATACTGATCATGCAACAATCAAGTATTTGATGAATAAACCTATTACTCCTGGTCGTATTACGAGATGGTTACTATTGCTTCAAGAATTTGATATTACAATAGTAGATAAGCTAGGAAAAGATAATGTAGTAGTTGATTTCGTATCTAGAATGGATAAAAATGATGAATTCACACCTATAGAAGACAATCTTCTGGATGAACATCTTTTTGCAGTTTCTACTAAACCTCCATGGTATGCAAATATTAATAACTATCTTGCTACAGGAAAATTTCCTCCTCATTTGTCATACAGGGAGCAACAGAAGATTATTCATCATAGTGCCTGATATTCTTGGATGTCAGGGTACCTTTTTCATATAGGATCAGATAAGCAGATCTAACGTTGTGTGTCTGAGGATGAAATTTATGAGGTATTGAAATTTGCGCATGATTTTCCTTGTGGAGGGCATTTTGCAGAGAAAATAAAAGGCCATAAGGTGCTACAAATGGGATATTACTGGGCTTCTATTTTTCGTGATGATCGAAATAATGTTAGGATGTGTGATAGTTTCCAACATATGGGGCAGCCCAGTTGAGCTGATGAAATGCCTTTGTAGGCACAGGTAGTCCTCGAGCCTTTTTAGAAATGGGATATTTACTTCGTTGGACCCTTTAACCGACCCTCCCAGTAGAAATTCCACATCTTGGTCTATACTGATTACGTGACTAAGTGGGTGGAAGCCAAAGCTGTTGCGAAAGAAACGGAGCAGGTGGTCTCATATTTTCTATTTGAAGAAATTTTTTCTCGTTAGGGTACTCCAAGAGAGATTTTTTCAGATGGAAGGGAACAATTCACATCACACAAGATAGCAAAGCTTATGCAAAAATATGGGGTGAAGCACAGAGTGACATATCCATGCCACCTCCAAGAAAATGGAAAAGTGGAAAGCACAAACAAGACATTGGAAAATATCTTGACAAAAATTGTGTCTTACCATCTTCAGGATTGGGCTCAGAAGCTGCCAGAAGCTCTTTGGGCATACATAACAACATGGTGAAATACAACTAGGTTTTGACCATTCGAGCTGGTTTATGGGAAATCCCCATTGCTTCCAATAGAATTCGAAATCAGTACGCTTAGAACAGCTCTTGAAGTTGGTTTGGATCTATCAGATGCCCAAAAATACCGACTGGCACAGCTCAATGAACTGGATGAAATCTGTTCAATGGTTGTCCAGAGAACTACTGCTATTCAAAAGTAGAGAATGAAATGGCATGATAAGTTTATTAAAAATAAGGTGTTTCAAAGTGGATATTGGGCACTACTTTATGACTCCCACTTTAAGGATTTTAAAGGAAAGCTTTTCACTCATTGGATGGGACCTTATGAGGTGGACACTGTATTTGATATTGGAACAGTCATGCTAGTGACAATTGATGACACACATGCTTCATTTATAGTCAATGGACATTGCCTGAGATTGTACCACCCCCCAACCTCTGAGGATGCATTTATTAAACACCTCTCTGAGAAATCTGGTTTGAAGGTCATCAGCACAGAGAATTTTTTCTTTGCATTCTTTTTATAAAATAAATAAATAAATAAAATAAAACAGAAAACGAATAAATAATGAAGAATAAAGAATTATGTTTTAATTTTTTTTCTTTTCACAGGAGTTACTATTAAGGAATAAAAATAAAAATAAAAATTCCCAAAACATCAGTTGCTGCTACTCATGGTGCTATTACTCAATTGTTGCTACTCATGGTGTTGTTACTCGATTACTGCTACTAATGGTGTTGTTACTCGGTTGCTACTACTCATGGTCATTAGGGGAATTTTG
Organism: Pinus albicaulis; assembly: GCA_034641835.2. Classification (NCBI taxonomy): domain Eukaryota; kingdom Viridiplantae; phylum Streptophyta; class Pinopsida; order Pinales; family Pinaceae; genus Pinus; species Pinus albicaulis. The sequence goes on from CM076578.1 coordinate 33,998,886, forward strand.
AGGTCTAAAATGGACCTCCTAAGGAAATCATAAAATAATAGTGGAAATAATAAAATAATGTTAGATTACATCATCAAATTTTAGAGGGAAAAGAAGAATAAATAATAATAAAATAATAAAACTATTTTTTCAACTCATATTTTCAACTTATCTCCCTAAGTTTTTACTCAAATTTCGATCAGAAACACTCGTTGGATGCATAATTTAAGTCCCCATCTAAGGAGTACCCATGTTGCATACTTTTGATGGACCCTACTAAACGAAAAATTAGAAATACATGAAAAACGTGATTTCAATCATGTTTTTTCATGTATTTATCATTTTTCATGTAGGAGGGTCCATCGAAATATGCAACATGGGTACTCCTTAGTTGAGAAATTAAATTTTACATCCAACGAGTACTCCCGCTCGAAATTTGAGTATAAACTTAGGGAGATAAGTTGAAAATATGAGTTGAAAAAGTAGTTTTATTATTTTATTATTTTTATTACTTGTACATTTTTACTCCAAAAATGGTTAATCATCCCCCATGGTTGACATCATCATATTGAATCCTATTGGTTCTTATAAAGTATATTTTTGTTGTACATTTTTCTTAGAAGGCCCATTTTAGACCTCAAAATTCCCCTAATGTGATATTACTCAGTTGCTGTTACTCATGGTGTTGCTACTCGATTGCTGCTACTCATGGTGCAGTTACTCGGTTGCTGCTACTCATGGTGTTGTTAGTCAGTTGTTTCTACTCATGGTGTTGTTACTCAGTTACTGCTACTCATGATGTCGTTACACCAAACACTGCTACTCGATGTTATTAATCCTTTATCGATGCTACTACACCGGATGTTCTTACTCGCACTACTATTACTCCAGATGTTGTTACACTGGGTGTTGTTACGACAGATATTGTTACTACATTGTTGTTACTCCGATGCTATTACTCTGATGCTGTTACACCGATGTTGTTACACCACTGATCTTATGCCGATTCCATTTACTCTGGTGTTGTTACACTGATGTTGTTACTCTGGTGCTATTACACCGATGCTGTTACACTGGTGTTGTTACACCGATGCTATTACATAGGTGCTGTTACACTTGTGTTGTTACACTAATGTTGTTACTCTCATATTGTTACACCGACGTTGTTATTCCGATTTTGTTACTCCATGCACATCATTACAGGGCCATCATCCTACCAACCATCACATCGTCCAGGTAGGCCATCAGGTATGCCTCCACGTGAATTTTACTGATTTAATTAAATATCCCATGTGAGGATTTTAATGCCACAGATGAAAAAAAATTAAGTTGGGAGGGGGGGGGGGTGACGTCATGTCAAGGACGACGTAATAATTTCCTCATAAATCATGTAAGATAATTCGCCCATGGTACACCTTATGATTCCCATCAATATGTGGTACGATCATTTAATACGTATTGGGATCTGTTAGAGGTCCTGTCAACCCTATACGAACAATTATTATTTTTGTTCACCACACTTACCATATCCTTTCATTATTTTTCTCAATTTTTGAGAGTTACCGGTCGTATTTACCATTACCACCTTTCCATTTTCACCATGTTGTTTCTCCGAATTTTGTACCCACCACCTTGCCCAACGGTCTGATGTTACAGGAAGTGCTACTACAAGTATCCATGGTATGGGTGGGTTTGTTGTGTGGCATGAACCTGAAAACACAACTTCAGTCCATAACAGTCCAAATGTTTTGTAAGTCTTTCTCGACGTAGGGTGGGATACCTACTTTGATAGGATGCAGGGGTTTATGGAGGAATTACAATAGAATTCGTACTCAATTTAGAGGAGAATCATTGGTGGGTTAGAGGTCTAGAAGTTCCTGATACATAAGAGGTAATTGAAGAGGTCAGCAGATTGAGACAGTAGGGGCAGCAATAGTTTTCTCGAAAATTTTCTCTCCCGGAATTTATTGAATTGTTCTTATAGGTAGGAGAGAGCGTTGTGCAAATGGGTAGAAGGTACGAGCACAGAACCATGTTGTATCCTTGGAATGAAGTTGTAGGTTTCGTATTAAAATAAATTACCTCTGATGGTCAGGCCTTAAACCTATTGAAGTATCACTTTAAAATTATAACGCACCTCTAATTTCCACAGGATCATGTGCATGCATTAAACATGCCCTTTTCCCCCTTGCAATAGCTGCAGCATATGGCATAGGCTGCTCACTGTTCACGCTGAATGGCGGCAGTACTTTCCAATCACGTTTTGGTGTGATTATTGGTCATGCATGTAATAAATAGGCTTCAGGTATCCTAGGAAAAACTCTGCGGATCCACAGAAGAGGAGGTGGCAGCCATTATTTTCGGTAGAGAAGAAGAACCAATCTCTCCAGTTGGTTTGGTGGAAGAAGAATATTCAGAGGGAATTGACCAAGAGGAACCCAAGGAGATGGAAATGGAAGTTGATCAAGAGGAACTCGATGAAGAAGATATGATGATTGATTAGGATGAACCTGAAGAGATGAGAATGGAGGAGGTAATTGGTGGCATACCCGAGGCTGCCACACAAGAACCAACCTCGCTTGAAAAACCCACAGAAAAAGAAACAAAAATGGAGGAGGTCATTGGAGACACAGCTGAGGCCGCCACACAAGAACCAACCTCACTTGAAGATCCCACAGAGGAAGAAATTATGAACATCGTGAAGGAAATCGACACTGTTGTACAATCATCGAATTTTGACAATGAAAAAAAATGGTGTGAAATTGTGGATAGATAAATGACAAGTGATGTTGTTTCGGAAGAAACAGCATCACCAACCCAAACAGATATGGATGTTGATACAAGTAAGGGTGTTACACAAGAACCACCCCCAATTCAGCTAAGACAGGAGGAGTTAACATGAGAAATCAACATTTTTACCCAAAGATTGCTACCAACTATGGAAAAAGAGTCAATTCTTGAGGAATAGGAAGGTAGAGAATAAATGAACTAGGAGGTCAATACTATCCCACAAGAACCAACATCGACACTAGAAGAAGAAATGGTGAACAAAGAGTGAGAGGACAAGAGGGAAACAAGCTGTGGGATAGATGTTGCTCAACAAGAACCAGCATTGACCCTGGTTGAGGTAATAATGTGTGAAGTTTCGGTTCAAGCCAAAATTGAGGATGATAAGCCTATCCCCTGCTCTCCGTTCCAGTCCATGATTCCTAGAGGGGTGAGGGGATTATGCTCACCCAAACGACTAACAGAGGGAGTAGTTGTTCCCCCAGTGCTTAAATTTGTTCACACGGCCAATATTGGCCTATCCACTACTGAACTAGAAAATTTAGAGGCTCGCGGAGTAGACAGAGTTCCTGTGGAAACACCAGAACACAGTTTGGTCAATAAAAGTGTTGACCAGATCACAGAATTTCCCAGAGGGAACATAGAGGAAGAAACCCCTGGAAATAGGGAGCCCAGCGAGAAGGATTTGGCAAGAGAATCTGTCGGGAATGACAACATCATTCCACCGCCTCCTGAGCTTGTCATAGGGCCAGAAACTGAGTTTATTGTTAAACAATAATGGGTTGAACAGTGCGAGAAAAGAAGGTTTTCTCTCAAGAAGAAGTATCAACAGCAGTTTAGTGAAATCATGAGGTTAAAAAGGGAGGTTCATGATTTAAAAAAGCAAGTTTCCCAGCTTAAAAGGAAGGTAAAAATACATAAATGGAGGGAAATAAAGCAAAAAATTTAGGTCTCCATTGCAGCTACCCAGATTGGCCCGATTGAAGAGTTGTTTGAAGGTCAAGAATTTGTACTGGCCGCTGAGATTCAGAAGTGGGAGTCTGCTGCAAGTGAAAATAAAAAGGAAACATATAGGGTTTGAGAACAGGCCACTGGAGTCATCACAGGGTATATGGATCAGTTATGCAAGGTGCGGTTGATGCAGGCTAAATAGAAGGCAAGAATAAAGGAATTGGAAGAACAAGTGCAGTTGCTGAAGACAGATAAGGTGAAGATGTTCTCCCTGGCACAGCATGTGATGGCCTGCAAACCCCCTGTACATAGCTATGCCCTATTCCTTCATGAAAAATTTCTTTCATTTTGATTTGAAAGTATACATAAGGATATTTGGTACAAAATCGAGGACCCCATTCAATTTCTCTGTATTTTAAAAGCTCATGATATCATAGGACAGCACTTAATGTGCGAGCTCTACATGCATGGGTATTACTTAACGCATGAATATTTCTATAACCTCATTCCATTCATTAGGGGCATCCATTTAAGAGCTTCCACCTCTTATACCATCAATCAGATTAAGTGGGGGAAGGCTTGGGCCACATTTGAGGAAAACCAAGATGGAAGGCCATTAATGATGAGGAAAGAGCATGGCCAGTCCTCAAACATTTATAACAAGCATTATACATTTTTACAGATTGAGGGCCATAGAGAACACATGTTGGAAACCCATAAATGGTGTGCTAGCTTATGTGTCAGCCAGATTACGATGTTCTATAAAGAAGTGTTGGACAGTTGCCAGAAAAGGTGGATGTTGTCATCTTCAACCATTAGAGAATGAGAACCATTTGGGCCACCTAAATTTGCACATGATTTAGAGAGAATGCCATGTTTCATGGCATGCATTCATACCTGTGGGGTCAGTGGATGGGAGGGAGATTTCAATTTCCTCTTATCTGGTTTCTAGCTTAGCAGTATACTCCTGCATACAACGTTGATCTAGAATGGTGGAAGGATGTTGTTTTGACTAAGGAATATAAACCACCAAGGAAAGAAATGGCTGAAGAGTATGACCTTACACAACTTCATGCTGATCACAGTTGGTCCAACCCGGATCTGAGGAGATGACGGGCTGCATGAGGACATGTAGATAGACCAGTTGGGGGTGATGTTGGGTACGAGATTTGTATACTTTCCTCTCCCATTTTACCCTATATTTCTATCTCTTTCTACCATTATTATTCTTAAACGCATGAGGTAAAATCCTTTTCCTTACCTTTCGTGGGATATTTAATTAATGAAGTATTTTTCATGGAGGTGTTACCTTTTTACATATTAACTCCGATATTTCTTCAGATTTGGCTAAAACAGGAGCATTGCGGCCGCGAGTCGAGGAACATCCCATCATCTCCAGTGTTTTCCTTATTTTCTATTATAGTGTGACAGACTTGTTTGTATTAGCACCATTTCATTCCTTTTTACAGTTTCTTGTTGGGAAACTAAGTTGCTATTGTAACAAGATGTATTTTTGTAATTATGGAGTTGCTGAGAAGAACCGTGGGTTTCAGGACAACTGTATAAAGAGGGTTGCGGGCTGTGAATCATGGTTAAGTCCTTTGACATAGAGAGATTGTAATGAATTTCTTATATCATTAATTGAATGCACAGTAGCTTGAAATTTCTTCTCTAATTTGTGAGTTTACCGCAACCCTGATCAGAGAGTTGGGCCCACTCTTCTGATCAAGTGCTGCATTTCCCTTTTTGTTCTTACAGTATTGTGTTTTAGCGTGATTTCTTTACTATTGTTACAGTTTACATTTAATTCCTATGGAGGCCATTTAATTTCTGTAGTTCATTTCATTGTTGTTAAAGTTTTCTGCTTGTTATAGATTAAACCCGTGATCTATAGCAGATCATGTACTTGTATCTACATATAATTTTCCGTTAGTCTTGAAATAACCAATTCCCTTGGGTTGATAACTTATGTGGAGAAAAGGGTTTAATTCTATTCATATCCGGACACCAACACCTATAGTGTAGGGAGGTCCAAGTGACTCCTCCCTAAACACATTCAAATTAATTCATTTGACTTAAGGATAACTTTTACCTAATGAATATACCCCTAGGTAACTTATCCACAACATAATTACAATTACCATGCTCAATGACATAGGTAAAAAGATTCTTTTTTGAGATAAAGTCAAAAATTACAGTGAAAAATCAAAAATATCAGCAAATGGTCATATGCGCCACTTTTCTCTCATATGCACCCTCCCTATTCAAGGGTGATTTTGACTGAATTTTAGGTGTCTGAATTAGGCCCAAGATTAATTTTTGGAAATACCTTCAAGTCTTCTTTTTGAATATGCCTCCAGTTTTCAAAATGAAGCTGATTTGACCCCTCGAAATCTCACTCTCCCAAGACTTCTCTGTGTGTAGCGCCTAGGCCAAAATAGGGGCAAAAATGTAATTTTTAGCTAGTTTTTTTCCCTTTTCACCTGTAAAATATGAAAATCAAGGACGTTAAAGTGGTTTTTTTTAATGCATTTTTCCTTAGGAAACCATTGGTGGTATCCTTTTTCTCAATAAATTCCTCAAAAATTTGTGCAGCGCCTAGGGTGCTTCGCATATGACCTAATTTTTTATATGTGCTTGTTCAAAAAAACTCAGAAAAAACATAGATTTTGTAAAAATTTTCAAAATACATCAAAATTGGTGGAGAGAGTGTTGGTGAGGTGGTTGGGCTTGGATTGAAGCCTCTCCGAGTATGTCTAACTTTCTTTTCTCCTTCAGCATGGTCAAAGCCTCAACCTTTGCATTGGCTCTTTTGAGCTTGGCCATTGCAATTTTCTGCTTTTGAGCATGATACTTGGCCTTCCTTATTAGTATATCATTGTCTTTTTTAGCCTTTGCCAAAATTTTCTCCAAATCACTCTTTTTGAACCACTTTTCCACAACATTTGGGATCCTGGTGGCAGCAGAAATGATAGCAGTTGATATAGTAATGGTGACACCAGCTAAATTAACTTGGTTGTCATGGAGTCTAGATATGAAAAGTATGGTAAACATGGCATGGTATTGGACCCTCTGAATTTTCTCACAGAACTCATAACAGTCAACACGTTTGACGCATGTCACAGCCATTAGAGAAGCTAAGAGTTCCCTAGTTCTAGTAGGTTCAAGTCTGAGTATTATTCCCCCTTTATGTGGCTTCTATTGGACTAAATAAATCACTATTCACCAACTAAACATCACAAATTAATTACCAATCCATGGACATCTATTTATTCCAATGACAGTTGCATTGTCTTTGCCGATACACCAACTAGAAGAAAATTCAAAGAAAAGAAATCGTTGTTGAAGTAAATGCTCGAAGTAGATCACTCATGCAAAATTAAAAGGTTCTACAGGAATGAATCACACTTCAATTAATTTTTTCTAATGCACCACACAAGAAGTAACTAGTTGGTGTCTCTAATATCAAATGTGTAACAACATACAAAGCATTGAAATTGATGCAGATATATTCATAGCTGAACAACAGCAACAACACTCTATTGATACATAAACTTAAATACAATTACATATGCAAAACTAATTTAATCACTGCAATCCTTGCTAAGAAGGAGGGCCCTTCCTCTCTAACAGGGCATAGGTAGAGGAAGAACTTAATGGAAACTAAATTGAATAATGCATGTAACAGCAATAAGAGGATAATATCTATTAATTTGAACACAATTATAGAGCCAAAATAACGTTGTTCTCCGCTAAAATTTTGACCGCTAGGGTCAAGAACTATATAGTGGTTACATCAGAAAATTAAGGGATAGATCAATCATGAGAATTTTATGATTCTCATTATTATCTAAATAGAAAACATATAGTTATAACCACTTCCTAATAAAGTTCCGACTAGAAAATAAAATATTACAATCAAAACCGCCCTTAGGCTGTTATCCCAAAAGTACAATGCTAAACAACTTCTACAACTATCGTAATAAAATCACAGCTATAGCATAACAGCCAAAGGATAGATCAGCAATAAGTGTAGACGATATCAGTCAATGATACAACTATATTAGTAGTTCGTGAGCGGGTTTGTAACAACAAAGTGTAACAACAGTTTGTCGGTGAGTCTCTAACAGCAAGGTGTAACATCATAGCTTTGTTGTAACAAAACCCTCTTAACTTCTCCTATGAACATCGTGCTCAAGATATTTGGTGCTATAAATGAAATTTCAAAAGACAGAACAAATACCATCGATCTTCTCAAAACATTCACCATCAATTATTCATAAAAAGTTACAATATATCATAATAATTGGTGAATTGGAAAAGTAATAAAAACAAGGTGAAACATCACAAGTTAGGGTAGAAAGGTAGGATAAGGAGGCAAAGATACTCCTCTTGGTTATAGCTAAGAGGAAGAATAGGGAAAACAAAGGTAGGAAAAGTGTACAAAACTGGCACCCAACATCTCCCCCCAAATAAAATACTTGCGTGTCCTCATGCAAACTCATATCTCATGGGAGTATCCACGGTGCAGGTTGGTGAGATCATAAGCACCAGCTGTATCTTCGTCTGCAAACCTATATCCCTGATTGGCCATCAACTACCATACCTAGGATTCTGACTCAAACTTACTCAATTCATAATTGATCTGGTAATCCTCAATTGGTGGCCAGATCCATGGAAAATTGAATCTCAATCCCAGCCACAAAGAACCAAGGGATTGTACAATCTGTGCATAAGTTAGTACATGTGTAATAGCCACCACAAAATTCTGGAATGAGAATGGATCCCTCTTCAATAGCTCGACACTGCTGGCTTCCTTGCATTTCAAACACCCCGTCAAAGCTCGACTCTTCATCATTGAGAACTAATTGAGGTAGAAGTTCATAATTCTTCTTCTATAAGTGGCAGTCAGTTCTTTAATCCTAGGGGTACTTAGAATTCTCTTGAATTCCTGTATCAACTCAGCAGCTTGTCCTAGTTCTGCCCGAACCCACAATGTTGTCTTCTCCTCATTAGTCTTCATAGATTTAATGGCCATATGCCATTCAATTTGATTCTTCATGAAGGACACAAAATCTCTCAATTGAAGATCTACCATATAGGATAATACTGTCATGACCATATTCATACTCACATGTTCACAAATAATATTGTGTAAGAATAACTCACACAGCAAGCTTTGCTCATCAAAATCAGAGGCACGAAAAACATCAAGAAATGTACAAGTGGATGAACATAAATAAGGTCTATCCTCCATAATGGCTTTCATCTGAAACGACAAGTAACTTTTCCACAGAAAAATAGGATAGGATGGAGAAGGCTTCTTACAACCCAGCAAGCTGAGGGTGAGGTCTTGAAGTTTTTTCTTGTCTATGGTGAGGTCCTGAACCTATTGCTGTAACAGCAGCGGATGTTCCTCCGATTTCTTCAGAGCTTCCTTCCTCTTATAATTCTCACATCCTTTCTTTAACTCTTATTTAATCCGCCTTTCATGTGAAGTGTCTATTTATCTCTGACATTCCTTTTGCAAAATCCTCCCCTCTCGAAGGGAGATTGCTTCCTATTTCCACTTTTGTAATTCAAAAATTAACAATATTTTCTCAGAACCCCATCTCGATATGGGACTCGGCGTTCTTCTGAATTCAATATCCACACCAACAATGGGTGTACCATCCTCTTCTACGTGGGTTTGTTCCACCTTTGCTACTGGTTCTTGTGTAACAACAACTTCCTCGGTGGGTTATTGTGTGTCAACCCTTTTGTTTCCACCTAGAGTAGCCTATGTGTCGATTGTTGTTTCTTCTACAAACGGAATGACCTCCACAGGTTCTTGTGGGTTGGGTTCTAGGTCAATTATTACAGGAGGATCTGCTTTAATTGTTGGTTCTTGTGTAACAACAGTATCATCAACATGTTCTTGTTTAATAGCCTCCTACTGCTCTGTTTTTGTTTCCCTTGGGTTGATATTTTCTCTACGGACCTTATACCCTGCTACTGTTAAATCTTGAAAACATGTCATGCATACAGACACCAGGATTTCCTTTCCCTCAGATAATTTCCGCTCTAATTCTTCATTTTCATTTCTTATACTTTTGAGTTCTAAAAACGAGACATTGGTTTTGTCCTTACCTAATGAGGAGGGTTTCCTTTCTTCCTCTATCTTCTTTTCGGTCGTAGGAAACGGTTCTGCAGGTATGCTGAATTTCACTCTTTTTTTTTGGTCTTCTATCACCAATTGGTTCATCAATAGGATTCTTCCTAATCCTAACTCCAGCAAGCCAAGTATGGGTTTCCACCTCTGCTTGACTTCCTCCTGAAGTTGTGGTCTATTTCCCCTGGCTTGTCCTCAACCTCTTTTTCTTTAATTCTTCCCAAGTTTTTCCTTACTGGCCTAGGGCATCGAGCATGATTAGTTTAATGAGTCTGTGACTAGTCACACATGCTTCCGGGTGTGCTGCTTTTTTTACTGGTGCCGCCATATGCTTGATATTCCATAACAAATATAATGGAAGATTAATTTTTTGCTGGCGACAAAGGTGATTAAGCAGAGGAAAGTGATATTTGAACACCATCATGGATCTTCCGTCATAGATGATATATTTAATTAAACCCAAGGCAACATCTTCCCAAGGATGAGGAAGTGACAATCCGCCAATTCCTCTCCCTTTCTTCTCCAGTTTTTCTTCTCCTACTAGGAAGTCTTCTTTCAAGGAGGGGTCATTGATTTTTCTATTAAACCACCTTCACCCATCTACTAGAAATGAATTTACTAGGGAAATTACCTCTTCATTCACCTCCAATTGCATGCCCCTTACTCGAGTTTGATTATTGTTCAAGTTCTGAAAAAATTCAATTGCCACTGCCTCGTCTCAACATTCAAGCCTCTAGAAAAACTCGATCCATCCGGCATATCTGAATATATTATAGGCTTCTAGACAATTCTGCAAGGTTTCCATAGAATTTGGCTCGTGCTTGACTACTGCTCCACCCATCTTCGTTGTTCGATTATGAATTTACTTCTTTATTTTCAACCCCACTATAATATCACTATGTTTCTGAATTTGCTTCTTTTTGGCATATCTTGTTATCCCAATCAATGAGTTTACAATGAGGATGTAAGGTTTCAGACACGAAGGTTGATGGGATGTCCCAGCTTTTACATATTCACCAAATAGTACCTCACAATAATATTCATAAATGGCTCATTATGGAAAGTAATGGGATTTTGAACACATGCTATTTTCCAACCAGATTCGGTCATCATTGGACAATTTTTTTATTAATTAGGTGTATGCGGATTTAATAGATGTTTACGATTACCACTTTTTGCAATGATTTCAGGACATATCCCCTCCCACACCTTACTGGTGACGGCCGCCCATGACCGTCACAGGAATATCATTACTTTTCCAATTAATTATTGAATCATCAATGACAACGTTTACCTTTTTAGTGACATACCTGAGGTGACGTGGAGGAATATTTTGAATTAGCGGCATCCTGCTTGCAGCGCTCATGTTGTTGCGTTTTTCCGGTATGTTTATTGTTGTTTATGTAATGAATCATAAAAAATAATATTCGTGGCTGTCGGCTGTTGCATGTGTAACAACTAGGAAAACCTTTAGATTATTCTCAAAAAAACATAATAATGAGGAGAAATGGGTATAGAAAAGGAAATTAAATGAATAGCATCATCATATAAAATAGATCAGAAAGGGAAGATGATGTTTCACGAAGAAAAACATGGGTGTAACAATCACCACAAGAGTGTTTTTCAGCTGTTACTGACTATCTGACTGCGTCCTCGAAAGGGGTTTTCACAGTTAGATTTATTTTTGTTTTTCTTTTTATTTTGTTATATATATAGATATATAGTTAAACAGGTATAACAGCTGCCACAAATGTGGTTCTCAACTACTGCACTTATTGGAATTTCATTTTTTAAGGGTGCATAGGAGAATGTTCCCCTACTATCGTAACATGAAGGTTAGTCTCTGACAATGTTGACAAATGATTCCTTTGAAGCGGGTTGATGATATAACCTTAGATGGTGCCCATTAACCAGTAATGATGTCTTAACAATGTCGATGGTGACCAATTATACAATCCCATTCTCAAAGACTGTATCCACTTTCTAAGAACCTATCCATCTGGTGCAGAGCTTGCCTTTGAAATATTTGAACCTTAAATAATACAAAAGAGCCCAATCTCCTTTCTAGAAATTTTTCTTCCTAATAAATCCATCATGCCATCTGGCTCTTTGCTGTTGAATGATCTCTATTTTTTGAATGGCAGCCAATCGTTTCTCTTCCAACTCATTCAGTTGGTTTAGTCTTTGAGAGTCTGTGATGTACTCAAATCCATATCGACCTGCAATGTCATCCTTAATGTCTTTATTTCAAATTTTATGGGGAATAAGGGATTTATACCATACACCAATTCATATGGTGAAAAGCCTGTAGTATTCCTCCATGTTGTCCTCTAAGCCCACAGTACCTCTGGAAGTTTCTCGGCCCAGTTTCTTCAATGGCTGATTATTGTCTTTATTTAGATTCCCTCAATGATTTTATTGGTTCTGTTGGGTATGTGTTATATTCTTTCCATGACTAAGCATGCGCGGGGGGGTAAGAGGGGGCCCGATAGCCCCCCTTTTGCGCTAGGCGCAACGGGTGGGTCAAAGGGGGGGCGGTAGCCCCCCCTGTCGAGGTCCGGGCCAGCGCCCCGACAAAAATTTTTGGTCTTTAATTTCCGGTGGGTAGTCCGCGTCCATGGTTTTGTGCATGGTTTTGCACATGGTTTTGGGGTACGATGTTTTTCGGCCCCTGGTATTTTTTTGTAGATCCGGTCAAGGGAACTACGGTTATGTTCTAATCCAGGGTTTATGGATTGGGGTTTATGTATGCTTCGGCATGTATATATATGTGTTGTAACACTAAAAGGAATATAATGAAAAATCAAGCTGGTCGTCCCGATTTGGGATCCAGGGGAAAATCTCTATGTTTATCTATTTTATGTTTTATGCTCTCGCTATTATTTATTTTTTGTTATAATATTTGTGTGTAGATAGTTTCTGTTCAGGGTTAAAACCTACATTTGGTATCAGAGCTGTTTTGGCTTCAAGGGGACGCCTTTTCTACTGAGGGTTTTTTGTTCGGGCCTAAGGTAGACCCTGTTCAGTGGGAGATCTGTGGGATCGATTCTTGCGGTGAGAAAATATGGTGAGCAGCGGAAAGATAGAGATCGAGAAATTTAATGGTCAGATTTTTGAGTTGTGGAAGCTCAAGATGGAGGATCTGCTGGTGGATAGAGATCAGTGGATCGTGGTAGATCCAGGTACTAAGCCAACAGGAATGTCAGATGAATACTGGAAGAAACTGGATCAGAAGGCTAAAAGCACAATACGGTTGTGTGTCTCATATTCGTATTGTTGATCAAAGGTGGGAAGCACGAGGACCTTGTGGGAAAAGCTAGGGACTTTGTACCAATCTAAGTCTCTGTGAATAAGCTGTTCCTCAACATGATGGGAAAAAGCCGTATAACCCGAGGATGAAGGATGGAGACTCGGTCAAGGGAGTGACCCTAATGCCTTCAATACCTTGGTAAGTCACCACATTTGTTGATATTAAAATCTCAGATGAAGATAAGTGCATCAGTTTGTTGTGTTCTCTACCAGATTCGAGGGATAGTTTGGTTATTGCAATAGGTAGCAATACAACTACCTTGAATTTTGATGAAATTGTCTCAGCCTTGTTGTCGGAGGAAATGAGATGGAGAAATATGGAGGGCCAAAATGGAGATGCCTTATATGTACGAGGAAGGTCCCAGAACAGAAACAAGAATAAGGTTTCGAGGGGGAGATCTAAATCTAGAGGGAGATCTAAATCTCCTAGAAAGTTTCTAAAGGTGTGCTGGAAATGCAGAAAGGAAGGGCACTTCAAAAAGTACTGCAAATCTAAAGCTCGTAAGAAACGTAAGGTATTTTATGATTCTCCTTCTGCAGAGGCAAAAACCACCTCAGATGAAGGTGCGGATATGTATTTGGCTTCTTCTTCAAATACACATGTAGTTCATGAGTCATGGTTGATTGACTCGGGTGCATCCTTTCACTTCACTCCCCATAGCGAGTGGTTCTGCGAGTATGAGAAATATGGGGAGTGATTCTGCGAGTATGAGAAATATGATGGTGGTGATGTCTTCCTAGGGGATGATAGGAAGGCCAGAATCATCGGACATGGAAAGGTAAAGCTGAAGCTGCAAGGTGGGAGGATTAGAACACTTCCTAGTGTTCTGCATATTCCTGCATTAGCTAGAAATCTGATTTTTGTAAGCAAGATGGATGATGCACGTGTAAAAACAGTGTTTGAGAAAGATGCCTGCAAGATGGTTCGGGGAGCACTAGTATTAATGCGAGGAGTTCGGACTGGAACTCTGTACAAGCTACAAGGTAGCACTATTATTGATGGGTGTAACAGTTCTGTGGTTCCTGAAAGTGGGACGGAAATTCTAGCTGTGTCTGGAGAAAATACCATGCTACGGCATCAAAGGCTTAGACATATTGGAGAGAAGGGACTTCAAATACTGCTTATAGATGGTATGGTAGAAGATATGTCTAATTTTTCTCTGGATTTCGATTTCTGTGAACATTGTGTATATGGGAAGCAGAATCAGGTGAGTTTTCCTTCTGGTGCTAAGAGGGAAAACAAGATATTAGAACTTCTGCACAGTGATGTGTTTGGGCCTGTGTCAGTTCCATCACTGGGAAAGTCTTTGCACTATGTTTCATTCATAGATGACTTCTCAAGGAATACATGGATATATTTCTTGAGGAAGAAATCTGAAGTCTTTGACAAATTTAAAGAATTTAAGGCTCTGGTGGAAAACCAGACATAGAAGAAGATAAAGGCGTTGAGGACAAATAATGGTGGGGAGTTCTGCAAGAAGGAATTTGAAGAGTTCTGTAAGAAGTGTGGTATAGCATGGCAGAAGACTACTCCATACACACCTCAGCAAAATGGAGTTGCAAAAAGAATGAATAGAACACTGATGGAAAAGGCAAGAAGCATGCTCAGTGGTACTGGGTTAGGACAAGAATTCTGGGCAGAGGCAGTGGAGACTGCATGTTACTTAGTTAACAGATCACCTTCATCAGCGTTGGAGGATAAGACCCCACATGAGGTATGGACTGGTAAGAAACCCTCTATTTCACATCTAATGGTATTTGGATGTGATGCATATGTACATGTTCCAAAGGAGAAAAGGACCAAGTTGGATAATAAATCTGAAAGGTGCATCTTTATTGGGTATAAGATGGTTTAAAGGGTTACAAGCTTTGGAACCCAGAAACAAGGAAGGTTGTGTACAGCCGAGATGTGGTGTTTAGAGAGGTGAAAGATGTTGTTACACATGAAGTCCTACCAAAGGAACCTGAGAAGATAGAGTTTGATCTAAAGGAGGATGAATCAGACTCTACAACAGAAGAAGACTCAGAAGATGAAGAGCCACAAACTCCAGCTTTGAGAAGATCAGTTCGGGAAAGAAGGCAACCAGAAAGGTATAGTCCATCTGCTTTCTGTTCAGGTTTTGCCTTAACTATAACTAATGATGAACCCAGAACTGTGAGGGAGGCAGTAGATTCAGAGGATGGAAAACTCTGGAAGGAGGCCATGGTTGATGAAATGGCATTATTGCACAAAAACGATGCATGGGATCTGGTGGAGTTGCCGGCTGGAAGGAAGCCCATTGGGAGCAAATGGGTGTTTAAGAAGAAGATGAATGTAGAAGGCAAGGTGGAGAAATACAAAGCTCGGTTGGTAGCGAAAGGTTATTCCCAGGTGCCGGGAATTGATTTTGGTGATATGTTTTCTCCTGTTGCCAATGTTACTTCTATTAGATTACTTTTATTTGTTGCTGCTGCATTTGATTTTGAGATAGAACAGATGTGAAGACAACATTTCTTCACTGGGGATCTTGAAGAGGAGATATACAGCAAGCCATTTTATGGTGAAGGGTAAGAAAGAACTAGTATGCAGGTTGAAGAAGTCTCTGTATGGGTTAAAATAGTCACCAAGGATGTGGTATCAGAAATTTGATACCTATATACGGGGACTTGGCTTCACTAGAAGCAAGGAGTATCACTGTGTTTATTTTAAATTAATTGGTGACTGTGTTATTTATTTGGTCTTGTATGTGGATGATATGTTGTTTATTGGAAATTACAAAGAAATTATCCAAGATTTATAGACCCAGCTGTTCTCCAAATTCGACATGAAGGATCTTGGTGCTGCAAACTATATTTTGGGCATGGAAATTAAGAGAGATCAGGCAAAGAGGAAGCTCTAGTTAAACCATAGGAAGTATGTCGAGACTATATTGTAGAGGTTCAATATGTAGGATAGTAAATCAGTGAAGGTTCCTATTCATGTAGGCGTGAAATTATCTGCTGAATAGTGTCCCAAGACACAAGAAGAAGAAGAGGACATGTCCCATGTTCCATATGCAAGTGCAGTGGGTAGCCAGATGTATGCAATGGTCTGTACTAGACTAGACATTACACATCCAGTGGGAGTATTAAGCAGTTTTATGTCAAAAGTAGGGAAGGAGCATTGGACAATAGTGAAGCGGGTTTTCAGATATTTACGTGGCACTAGTGATTATGTCTTGTGCTACCAGGGAAGACCAGGATTGGAAAGAATGTTGTACATTCGTGGTTTTGTTGATGCAGACTGGGCTGGAGACTGGGCTGGATATCTGGACCAAAGAAGATCTACAAGTGGGTATGTGTTTAGCTTATTTGGAGGCGCAGTCAGTTGGATGAGAAAAAGACAGTCTGTAGTGGCTCTTTCAACTACAGAGGCAGAATACATAGCAGCCACTCATGCAAGCAAGGAAGAAATTTTTCTGCAGAGATTGTGTTCAAGTATGGGGTTGGTACAGAAAGCTATAAGGATAGACTGTGATAGCCAAAGTGCAATTTTCTTGGCTAAGAACCCCATGATCTTTCAAAGACAAATCACATTGATGTCCAATATCACTTTGTTAGAGATATGGTTGAGGCTGCTGGTGTTGGCTGGTAAAGGTGGACATCTTCAAGAATCATCTTCAAGAATGCTGATGCATTAACAAAGTCTCAGATGAATCAAGTTCTCTTGGTGTAGAGAAACAATGGGTGTTGAAGAATTGGGCCAATGACTAAGCTCTCAGGACCCCCAGAAAGAAAACAACAAGTGGGAGAATGTCAAGTGTGTTTTATTATTTCCATGTTATGGTTTACATCCCACTTCCTGGGTAGTCCTTAGTGTTGGTTTTGTGCATGGTTTTGCATATGGTTTTGGGGTATGATGGTTTTCGGCCCCTGGTATTTTTTTGTAGATCCGGTCAAGGGAACTACGGTTATGTTCTAATCCAGGGTTTATGGATTGCGGTTTATGTATGCTTCGTCATGTATATATATGTGTTGTAACACTAAAAGGAATATAATGAAAAATCAAGCTGGTCGTCCCGATTTGGGATCTAGGGGAAAATCTCTGTGTTTATCTGTTTTATGTTTTATGCTCTCGCTATTGTTTATTTTCTGTTATAAGATTCGTGTGTAGATAATTTTTGTTCAGGGTTAAAACCTACAGGTTCTTTCTACTTGACCATTTTCTTGTGGGAGATATGGTGTAGTGATTATATGATGAATTCCATACTTTTCAACCAACTTCTTGATCAAATGAGATGTGAACTGAGGCCCCCCATCTGTCACTATCTCTTTTGGTATCCTGAAGAGAACAAAAATATCTTGAAACAAGAAGTTGGAAACAATCTACTGTGTTGCTCTAGTTATTTCCTCTTCTTTGACCCATTTTCTGACATAATCGGTGCAAACCAATATGTATGATTTTTTCTACGATGGAGGATTAATTGGCCCCACAAAGTCTAGGGCCCATTTCTCAAATGGTTCTATTACTATCTGACACTGTAATGGCATCTCATCTAATTTCAAAGGCTGGCCAATGCTTTGACAACTATCACATCCTTTCATAAACTTCTTGGCATCTTGGAATATAGTTGGCCATTAGTACCCTGTTGAGAGTACTTTATGTCCTGTTCTCTTGTGTGCGAAGTGTCCTCCACAGGGTTCTTCATGAAAAGCCTTCAAGATCTCAAATACTTCATCTTCTCTAACACATCGCCTAATCTGAAAATATGGACTGGTGTGATAGAGATTTCCCTCTATCCAGGAGTAGGTATCACTCTATTGTATAATCTTCCTTCTTTCCTTGGAAGACAATTGGTGTGGGAATTTTCCTATAGCAAGGAAATTGGACATATCTACATACCGTGGTCAGTGAGTAGAGATGGAAAAAAGATATTCATCTAGAAAATAATCCTCAGTGGTATTGCAATCATCACTTATAGTTAATCTATAAAGGAAATCAGCAACTCCATTATCTTTCCCGGGTTTATCTAAAACAATAATATTAAATTCTTGTAACAACAATAAGATCACCCACAGCCATGTCAGATGCATCTATAGTAATATGAAATGACAATTACCAGTTTGGTCCTTGTAAAACAGGTGTTGTTGTCACACAGTTCTTCAACATTAAAATTCCCTTCTCACACTTCCCTCTCCACACAAATTCTACATCTTTCATGAGTAACGAAAATAGAGGAGATGCAATCTTTGAAAAATTCTCTATAAATATCCTATAGTATCCTACATGTACCAAAAAAATACGTACCTCTTTTAGAGTCTTAGGGGTTGAGATTTTTTAGATTACCTCAACTTTTGCAGGATCTACCTTGATTCCATCTGCTGAAATGAAATTTCCCACCACAATTCCCTCGGTCATAATCATGTGGAATTTTTCCATGCTCAGAGAAACATTGGTTTGTTCAAAACGTTCCAAAAATATTTTGAAGTTAGCTAATGCTGTCTCAAAGGCATCCTCGTAGCGTGTAAAATCATCTATAAATATTTCAAGACAATCATTCAAAATATCAGAAAAAATACCCAATATTGCCCTTTGAAAGGTTGTTGGTGCATTACAGAGGCCAAAGTGAGGGACTCTATACGCAAAAGTACCCCATGGGAAAGTAAAGGTTGTCTTTTCTTGGTCTTTTGGGGCAATATGTATTTGATTATAGCCACTAAACCCATCTAGAAATGAAAATATTTTTTTCCAGAAACAGTGTCCAAGACTTGATTAATGAATGGTAAAGTAAAATTGTCCTTTTGAGCGGCCTAGTTAAGTTCTCTATAGTCAACACAGACTCTCCATTTTCCATTCTTCTTCGGAACTATGACAAGCAGAGACACCCATTGGCTATAATAAATGTGGTATATGAAATTAGCATTAAGGATTTTCTGCAATTCTTCTTTCACTATCTCCTTAAGTGTGGGATTCATTCGACGCTGAGGTTGTCTAACTAGTTTTTAATCCTCTTTAAGGTAAACGCGGTGAGTGCCTAGGCCATGATGGAGTCCTTTCATATCAATATAGTCCCATGCAAATTCCTTTTTGTGTTTCTATAACAACTGTATGAAAAATCTGTTTTGCTCAGCAGTTAGGTTAGGATTGATGTTTAAACATTTCCCAGGTTCGATTTCAACAGGACTACTTATAGTAAGTGGAGTTGTTTTCAAATGTTCAATAATTTCATCATCTTCCTCATCTTCTTTTCCCAAGTTTGTAATGGAGGCAACAGGGAGTGAATTAATAATAAAACCATTAACGATATCGTCCTTTGTTTCATCCTTAAAGTATTATGATTTTCCAAGCATGAGAAGAGGTAGGGAAAGATCACATTCAGGTGCAAATTCATCCCATCAGGGACTACTCGAATCCATATGAGGTTTTTATAGGGGATAAAGTTTCATGTTCTGACTGGCCTGTCCATGGGATATCTCCATAGATCTATACATACATCCGATATATGGTAGTTGTTTTCTGTGGTCCTGTCTTTCTATTATCTCTGTATGACGTGGATTGTTCTTTTTTGTAGAAATTATATGCATTACGCATGCATATATCCAATATTCTCCTGATCACACACTATTTTAACTTCATTCAAAATACAGAATCTATTCCAGCATTGATCATCACATGCGAAAATTAAATCAATTTCAATGCACACATGAAACCATAAAAATTCACACACATTAACACAGTTGTTTTGACGGGAAAGCCTGAAGCTAAAAACCCTAACTATCTATATATAATATATGTCATAGATATCATGTAACAATACTCATACAAAACTTATCACAATTTCTTAGTATAATCCAATCGTTACACACTAATCAGGCCCGATCTTGCAAATCCATGCACCAAACTTTCCTAGCCTCTAGCCTGCCTCTACTGCGCAATCCCTGTTGAATAATGGATCTAGATGAACTCCAATTGCCCCAACCTTGCTCATGCAATACTTAAAGGCATCTCCACTAAATTTTTGGTGCACATAATGCAACACTATAGTCACAACTGATAGTCACTCTTGCTCTTTCACCTACCTCTCCACTGGTCTCCATTGAACTGTCCATGCACTGTAGTTAAATGATGTATTATTTAGTTGATTAATGAATTAATATTTAGTGAATTAATTAACTAATTAATTCACTCCACTCTCACTAGTGTATCATTCAGTTAGACTAGATACAACTAGCTCAATTGTGTCTAACTGAGTTAAACTAAATACAACTCCACCAACTACTTCTACAACTCCACCAAACTCTGTCACATGAGTTCTAACTAAATTCCTCCATGCAGTAGCTCCAGTAAACCGCAAGAATAATTAATTCCTTCGCGTCTGTATACATACGTATAGCGCGTGCTCCAAGAGAATAAGGTAATGTTTAGAGTCCAAATATTATTAAGAGCTAATAATATTCGACATATCTATTTTTAGACTAGAAATCTAAAAATAGATTCCGCCCAATATGTCTAAAAATAGAAATCCATCTATTTTTCCAACTTGACCAACCATCCACAAATAACATCCTACAACTCATAGAATACGATCGACATGTCAAAAAATAGACTTTGCCCCAAAAATCACCTGTGTGGGCCCCACCTAGATTAGGTGATTATTTTCCAACTAGGATCAGGAATGATGTTTCAAGATGCCTCCTTCACTATTTCTTGTTGCAATCTTCAACATTTTTCTTCCCTTGAAATTAGATCTCCAAAGAATGTTTTCCTTCCCAAATATTTGCTCTTCTTTTCCTTCTTATGACCTGTCTTTCCTATAGTCAGTAGAGCGGGGGGTGTTTGTAGATGTTAATGTTGTCCTACCAACACACATGGGCCCTATTTATATCAATTCATCCTACAAGTGCTTCAGTTTCTACAAAATTGAGCCCATTGAAGTTTGTTAGAGTGATGCATAGGTTCTTACCTCTCGTCTTACCGCCCAACAACTATATAGCTGAAGGCAAGTTCTTACCTCTCGTCTTACCGCCCGGAAATTGTGTCACTGGAGACACTCTAAGAAAAAAAATATGCTCCGAAATTAAAATCCTAAGTGTCCTAGCAAGACATTGGTGAGCCCACTCAAGTTAATTATAGTGTTGGACAGGTTCTTACCTCTTCTCTTATTGCTCAGCAATTGTGTCACAGGAGACACTCTATGAAAACACACAGAAATTACACATCTAAGAAACAACTCTAATTGACTGGATTGTCACTTCCATCCCCGGAAACGGTGCCAAAATGTTGGACTATATAAATCAATGTTAAATAACTAAATAGCACACATTAATTATCAATCTAGGGGCGTCAGTTTATTCCAATGACAGTTGCACTATCTATGCTGATACACCAACAAGAAGAAATTTAAAAGAAAAGATATCATTGCTGAAATAAATGCTAGAAGTAAATCACTTGTGAAAAATTTAAAGGATCTACAGGACTGGAATCACACTTCAATTAATCTATTCTAGCGCACCACACAACAAGTAACTAGCTGGTGTCTCTAATATCATCTGTGTAATAGCATACAAAGTGTTGAAATTGAAGCAGATATATTAACAGTTGAATAGAAGCAACAACACTCTATTTATACATAAACTAAAATACAATTACATACAAACAACTACTTTAATCAATGTAACCCCTCCTAAGTAGGAGGGCCCTTTCTCCCTAGTAGGGCACAGGTAGAGGAAGAACTTAACGAAAACTAAATTGAATAATGAATGTAATAAAAATAACATGATAATATGTATATTTAATCTGAACACAATTACAGAGCCAAAATAATGTTGTTCTCCGCTAAACTTTCAACTTCTAGGGCCGAGAACTATATAATGGTTACATTAGAAAATCAAGGGATAGACCAGTCATGAGAATATTATGATTTTCATGTTGATCGAAATAGAACACATATAGTTATAACCACTTCCTAATAAATTTCTGACTAGAAAATAAAATATTACAATCAAAACCGCCCTTAGGATGTTATCCCAAAAATACAATGCTAAACAACTTCTACAACTATCATAATAGAATCACAGCTGTAGTGTAATAGCTAGAGGATAGATCAACATCAAGTGTTGATGAGATCAGTCAGTGGTACAATTGTATCAATAGTTCGCTAGTGGGTCTGTAACATCAGAGTGTAACAATAGTTTGCTGGCAGGTATATAACAGCAAGGTGTAACATCATTACTTTGCTGTAACAACACCCTCTTAACTGCTCCCATGAACTTTATGTTCAAGATATTTGGTGCTATAAATGACATCTAAAAAGACAACACAAAGACCATCGATCTTCTCCAAACATTCACAATCAATTGGTGAATTGGAAGAGTAATAAAAACAAGGTGAAAAATCACAAGTTAGGGTAGAAAGGTAGGAGAAAAAGGGAAAGATACTCGCATTGGTTATAGTTAAGAGGCAAAATATGGAAAGAAAAGGTAGGAAAAGTGTACAAAATTGGCACCCAACATCCTCCTCACCTCTGTTTCCTCTCCCTCACTATATGATTGGTTGTTTTCCTCTTCCTCCATGGTGTTTTTATCAAAACCATAGGGACATGTGATGATGTGGGATATGGTTTTAGGAATGAGGAGTGGGAAATGTAAAATGAAGGAGATGGTGTTAGGGATATATGAAATGGGGGAGAGGATAAGGAGTTGTAGTATGATGGGGTTTAGGATGGGAATTTGGGGATTGGGAGCCTAGGTAAATGTAGCATTCAGGGCTTATGGTATTAGGATAAAAGGTTTAGGCGAAAGGGAATTATGTAATACATGGTTTCTGGAATGGGTATTTTGCAATGTATGAAGGGTTTGAAGGTGTAAGGGAGGGAAAATTAGGAATTGTGAGTGTAAAAGAGAAATACTAGGGATTTAAATGATTCTAAACACCAAATATTAAACAAATTTCACAACACCAACAAATGAACTTGGAGGAGAGAATTGATGGAAGACACCTTTACTCAGTTGTTGATGGTCGAAAGATTTTTTGTTGAAGTTTCGGAGGAAAATTTGGCAAAATTTGAAGCAATTCTGGCCTCTCTGGACATATGTATAGCACCTTAAGGCTGTGTTCCCTCGCTTAAGACTGTGCGCCCTCGCAGGAGTCTGTGCATTGCAGCTGAAGGATTTGCACCCTCTCTGAAGGATATGTGCCCTCCTCTCAGTTTTTTTCTAATTTCGCCCAGAAGCTCAAAATTTCACTCTCTTAGAGTGTTTTCTTGGTGTTTGTAGGAAACAAATGAGTTTGAAATGATGTCAATAATTCTTTAATACTCGAGTGAATTTGAATTTAGATTAAAAACCCACTTTTCTAATGTTTCATTTCACCTTTTGAAAACATTTTTCATTACCCTTTTTCTTTTCTTTTTCTTTTTTACAGGATGATGCTGATGGAGTTTGGCACTTTTCACTTTGGTCTTGCTTGTCTTCAGTTTGGCATATGAAGTTTGAGTTGGAAGCTTGGGATATTACTTATGACATAAAATGAGCATAAAATTACACAAAAAATAAAAAATAAATTACATCTTGGAATGAAACTCTTACATTAGAACAATAATTACAACTTTTAAAAATCATATTTACATGCTCATATATCCTTTGCGGATGATTGAGAAAGTATTATTTGAGTCACTCTCACACTTTTTTTGTCCTTATTAAGACGAAATAGATTATTATTGAACCTTGAAAAATAAAACCTAATGACCTAAATGGACCTTGAATGACCAGAATTCATGTTGATTTTGACTGACATAATGACATAGTGAAATGAGCTTTTAAGATTGTTTTATGCTCAGCAAGACATGAAGGTGGGTCAGCAAATGTGAAATTTTGAGGGAGAGTGAGGTTTGATGACTATGTCTACCATCAGTGAATCATTTTTCTCCATGACCTAGTGGAATGATAAAAAAATTATGAGTGGGACTCCTAAATTGATATGAAAAGAGTAATTTTTATGACTAATGGCGGAATCAAAATTCTGACACTAAAAAGTTGGTCATGGAGCCTTCATGCCAAGGATTCAAACCTAAACATATCTTATGAATCATCGTCTATGTTGTGACTACCACTTCCTTTCTGGAGCTTGGCTCTGTGCCCCATCATCATGGTGATTAGGAGTAGGAAGAATGATATAGAATGGAGTGTTAAGAAGAAAATACCATAAAGGAAAAGAATCAAAGAGAAAAAAGGATGGTGAGTACAATTATTCTTGTTAATTAGCCCCTATAAAACACACAACTGAAATTATTTAATTATGCCAATGACTGAAAGGAAGTAATAATATCCACTATAAGAAAAATTTACGGAGGGGAGCAAGGTGCAAGGAATATAAAAGTAAATGGAGATAAATAAATATGCAACCTCCATCATGAGCATGAGCATGAGCAAGAGTATAACCTGAAATACAAAAACTAATAAGCATAGGGTGGTGACGAGATGGTGAAATAACCAAAGTATCCCATGACATGCTTCTATTCATATCTTCTTAAGCCCAGAACAAGGTCGGTTGTAGAGAGGATATTCATGATGGAGGATGTGGTATATGGATGAAGTGGTACTAGCCCCACCCTACCCCACGCCACCCTCCCCCACCCCACCCTCCATTATAGTTTCCTTCTTCATTACATCTAAGGAGATGTAACCTAATGGTTAATTATGTTTGTTTGTGTATAAATAGATTTATGTTTTAAAAAGATAAAAATAATATAATTTTAAGATCTTAAGAATGAATTTATATAATGGTTATTAAGAACTATAAAACGTTGCAAAAAAATTTAAAAATTTAAGAGGACAAAGGTAAAGTTATGGAAGTTCAATATTTATAATATTAATATTAATAATAGAATTTTCATAAATAAATTTGAAAAATATAATAATGTAAAATCGAAGTAGAAAATAAGAAAGGCTAATTTATTGTTAAAAAAAAAATTAAAATAATTGTTTAACCTTTTCTATAAGAGATTCTATTAATCAAAAATAAAAAGAGATTATAAAAATCTCCAATGTTACTAGTTTATTATTAGGGAAATTAGACGAGTAAAATTGGAATAGGTTGTTATTCCAAATGATCTAAGGTATTTTTAGAATAAAAAAAATGGAAATTCCTTCGGGCTTATTATAACATTTAAGAGCCCATGAATTGTTAGAGTTAATATGTGTATATACAAAGAACAAAGTATCACAGTGGTTATCGATTTAAAATATTTTTCTATCGTATGGAAAGTAGCACTTGTTGGAGGTGTCTAAAAACATAAAGATAATGTCCATAAGTTAAGCATAGTAGATTTATGGATAGGAAATTCTTGAGAAGAACTTCATAATCTAGGATCGGTGCCTTTCAGATGAATTTTGCTTTCAACTAGTTCCAACAATATTTATTACTTCGCTTCATTGTCATCCATTAGAAGCATCACAAAAACTAATTTAAAATGGCAAGAAGGATTTATATCCTTCCAATATTTCATGTTTATAGTCATTGAACTCCCAATATTTCAGATCTATTTTCCTATTACTCTATCTATATCCTAATTTGGTATGGTTCATCTTTCCTATCAAACATCATTCCCCGCGCTCTCAATTTCCTCATGGATGTGTGGAGGAACTTGTTCCTAGAAATCATTAGAAACAACTGAAGTTGGGTTCTAAAATATAGTTCACGAAGAAGTTACCTATGCACCACAAGTCCTAGATGAACACGGCGTATCTATGTGATTAAGGTGAGAAGTGTTGCCTCAAAGCATGATACAAATAGAAAAATTGATCATGAACTAAAAATGATGCATAACAAATAATAGAAAATATGGAGTGCATTCTACCACAACACAATAGATGGAATTATTTTATCCAGGAGAATCCAACCACTCCAAATATAATGTTTTCTCAAACGCATTGTAATCATATGAAAACAAAAACTTGTGTTGAGTTCCCAAGTATCCATTCCATGCAAGTGATGATTTTGGAAACCAACATGTTCTCTCACTAACATTGAGATTGCATTATTTAAAAATATCCATTTGACATAGCCATCTCATCCATTTCCATGAAAACAAAAGATTGCGCTAAGTTCCCCATTATTCATTCAATGTGAGGGAATTATGAGGGAAAACAATGTGTAGAGATCGCTATGTACCAAGACAATGTTGCAAAGGACATGACAAGTTGTATATTGAATGTAGTCAGAAAATAATACTTGTCTCAAATCATGAATCATATCATCTTATGGACAGAACATAGAACATGCACCTAGAAGAGTTCATTTATCCAATTAGATGGAAATAATATCCAATTAGATGGAAAACATTGACCACTCTCATCTGTGGTGATATGTATTCTATCTCACTCAATAAAAATATGTTAACTTTAAAATTATAAAATAAAGATTATAAAATTATAAAATAAAGATTAATAGAAGAATAAAAATGACCATTTTTAATAAAATATTAAACAAGATTTTAAAAATTATATAATCAAGAGATACACTAATGGTTAAGAGCAAGTGTTTTATATTTTTTGAGATTCGAGCAGATTCGATGGCCTCTACTACAGTTTTCCTCTATAAAGCCACAGATGTCGAATATACGGCTGCTCTTCCAGCGAATGCTTCAGACGGCCTTGCCGTCACTTCCTTCACAACAGCTCAAAGAGGCTCAAGTTACCGCCCTTCTCCACAACAAAAGTGCGTATAGGATATGTTCAAGTGGCACTTTTCTCCTATCATAAAACCAAGCCCACAAGGAAAATGAGACCTACTCAAGCGACCCCGCAGATTCTACTTCTGCCGCAAGCAAGTAACAGATCTGCTTCTTGGACCTGCACGATCAGTTTGCAGGGGAGTTGATGCCAGAAGATTGCAATGCCTGCCACTTTGCTTTTCATCTAGCCACGGTCATAGCCCAAATCTGATGGATCTGGATACATAAAGCTTAAGGAAATTTCAGATACAAACTAGAATGGGAGAGCAGGGGTTTCCAGATCTCTTCTCCTCTTCATATCAGATCCAGATCTCACTCCTCTCAGGCAGAACGATGCTACAATGGGTGTATGAAATGGATCTAGTGTAAGATCTCTCACACAACCTTGAACTCCGGCTAGGAATTCCCTTCTTTCTCAAGAGACTGCTGCGTAAATGTAAACAACTAGAGGATCCTCTTCCCCTCTCCTTCTATTGTATTCAAAGAGATTCTTCTATTGTGCTTACCCTACGTCTAAGAGGAGGGGAATCAGGGCATACCTCCTCTACTCCTACCTTCTCTTACAAAGATGTATTCCATGCACAATCTTCCACGAAATTTGGTCAACCAACTGAGGTCTCCAAGCCTTTTTTGTGAATAAAATGGAGGGAAATCCTTCTATCGAAATATCTCATCCAACACTTGATGATCAATACTAGAAATTTGCAGAAACAACCATCATTTGCAGATTTAACGGACTATGGCCTCGTACCGCAGATCTTCACTAGTGGATCCATTCCAACTGGACCAACAACAACAAGGTATTATTGTGCTCAAAAGGCTCCTTCATTATGTTTTTTGCCTTCAATGAAGACTATCAGAAAGCCTTAATGGGAGGCCCTTGGTTCTGGGGATTGGCACGGCTTTTCCTCACCCCTTGGTTTCCATAGTTCGACCCCTCTACAACATTCCTCACCAAGATTCCCATTTGAGACAAGCTTCTGAACCTCTCGATGCATTTATGGCACTTCCTTGTTTTCGTGGTGATTGGGGATACCTTAGGCCACTTCCTAGATACGGATACCTCAAGGAGGGAGAAAGGAATCTACACCTACAATAGAATATGTGCAAAAATAGACATTAGTAAAGGGCTTCCTCATTAGATCAACCTCAAAACTGGGGACTTCCATTGGACTCAAACCTTGGACTATGAGAACACTGCCTTCTGATGTCACCACTGTCATCAAACGTCGCATCTCTAGAACACATGTGCTACGCTCCTAAAAAAAAAGCAGAATTTCAATCGCAAATCCAAATCCAAGAGCTGGAAACCATGTGACCCACCCGCCATGGATGACATAGATTCCTTCAGCTCGGATGAAGAGGAATTTGAAGCAGATGGGGAGAATAAGGATATTCTGAAGGAAACACCCTCAGCTAACCCTGAAGATCCCTCTACACCTTTGATCTCAGAGAAATGAACTCATGAGTCTTGTTCCTCTGATTCAGATAAGGAGAATCCTCCTTCAGCGTAGAATAGTCTACAATTGGTTCCTACCCAACAAATTCACAATGGCTGGGTCAAATTTAGTAAGAAAAAAGGGAAAAAAAGTCATTTGGAAGTTTCTACCCATTCTGGGTAGATACCTTTGTCTAGCTCTCTATTTCCTACTATCCTTGTTATCTTTTGATCTTTCCATGGCTGCTATTTGGGACCCAGGATGATAGTCCATCATTTCCGGCTCCCCTGCTTTTCAGCTTTGCTTGCAAGCGAAGATTGTACTATATTTTTTTTCTTAATAGAATTAGTCTTATTTAGAAAAAAAAAAAAAAGAGCATGTGTTTTATGGTAAGAGGTCAAAGATATTTCTACCTTAAAAAATCATAAATCCAAATTGAAATAAACAAAATACTTACACTTTCATTAACATTGACATTCAAATAATTATAAAAAAATAATATATTATCAAAAAATTAAAATAGATTAAATTATTATTTTATAGCGTACTTAAAATTTGATATTAAAATATTTATAATAAAAATCATTAAAAATGTATATTTCTATCTTAAAAAATCATAAATTCAGAACGAAGAAAGTAAAGTATTTACACATTCAAATAATTATATCAAAATAAATATCTTATCAAAAAAAGGTAAATAGATTATTATAAATTATATCAAAATAAATATTTTATCAAAAAAGATAAAGAAATTATTATTATTTTATAATGTTATAATTTCCTTAAAAAAATAAGAAAATATTATGAAATAACTTCCAAATAAGAAAACTAAAACAATAATTTTATTTTTTATAATTTTTTTTACAAACTAATAATTCAATCATTATAACTTGGAGATGAAATGATTTAGCTTAATTTACTAGCAATTGCCCCAAAAAGTGCAAAGAGATGCCGATAAGATTTTTAAATTGAAAAAGTTGTACTTTGGTTTCCATAATTAAGCAAAGAGTAATTGATATATATTAAATTTAAGTTTTTTTAGTTTATGTTTTTAAAGTTTTTATAATTATATATTTGAAAGTGTTTGCTTTGGAATTTATATATAATGCTAAGGAGCATAGAGTTAAACCTATTATGAAGTAACTTATGTCTCCACTTGTTGTTTATGAGTTTGAGTCAATGAAAATATAGTTGATAGCTAGTCAATCTTAAGAAGGACTAAACAAATTGGTTGAGGAGTAAAATGATGTATTATCTAACAACTATTTATCCAATACTAATGGTATTCATTCCAAAGTGTAAGGCACTTAAAAATCAAGAATTATGCTTGATTCTCAATTGCTACTAACTTTAGACTCTGAATTTTAATCATGTATCTAAATAAATGTTAATCTTGTTGCCAAGGTCAAGTAAATATTAATTTTGTCTCAAACTTTAATTTTGATTTCTTTAATTTTGACTTTTTAAATATTATTATTTATATTCTATTTCTAGCAAATATGATTTTGTAATGTATTTCTAACATAAAGATGAATTCTAAAAATAAATATAGCAACTCATCCAAACCATGTTACAAATATGTGCTCAAAAACACTTTAAACTCTTATGTTGGTATATCTTGGTAACAAATCAATTTTGGTTAATTGGCCATTTTCATATTTATCAAATAAATTTAATTTAAATATATTTGCTAAAACTTCTTATAAAATGGAATATCTAGATTCTTTGTGTAAATACAAAAAAAAACTTTCAAATAAAAAAATATATATAAAATGACCATTCATGAAAGTTAGAAATTCCTAAACATTAATTTTTTACCCTTATCCTCTAATAAACTTTGCCAACATCTTAGCTACCTCCTTATTAGACCTGAGTCAACTCTACATTTATTTTTGTGTGGGCCTGGCCTCATTCAAGCACGGCACAAATGCTGCTCCTACGTCATTCAAGTGGCCGCACTCATTCGCAGAAACAATAATTACGAAAGCTATATAAAAAAACATATGTAGATCCACCCATGTGACATGTTATATATAACTTTGACGCGCTTCAAGTTCAAGCCCGTGTCATTTTGAACCAGTTTAATGTACCACTAAACTCATCTCAATGAATCAATATTGAATGTAAATCTATAAGCTTTAGACAAGTATATATTTATTATAAATTATTTGTATAATTGTAGTTAATTTGATTTTCTCAATTTAAAAATATTTTTATAATTTTATCTTTAAGATATTTATTATTTTTCTAAATTAAAATGACATTTTTTTGGGTGAGTTTTCTATTTGCTATTTGAGTTACTAATAATATATTTTAATTAGTAATAATATATCTTTAAATAGTTTTTAATGAGTACTTTTGAATTTCTTTTAATAGTATATTTGATATTGTAAAATCACATTTACAAATAATTTAGTTATATTTAAATTTCATTTAAAATTTTAAAAACAATTCTATTAAAAATACTAATCTAAATTAATATATATATATATATATATATATATATATATATATATATATATGTAAATAATACTTGCTTCAAATCATGAAGTATATCATGTTATGGGTAGAACATAGAACATGTACCTAGAAGAGTTCATTTATCCAATTAGATGGCAAAAATTGACCACTCTCATCTGTAGTGATATGTATTCTATCTCACTCAATAAAAATATGTTAACTTTAAAAGCTTGAAATTCTAAATTATAAAATAAAGGTTAACAGAACAATAAAAATGACCATTTTCAATAAAATATGAAATAAAATTTAAAAATTTATATAGTTAAGACAGACTAATGGTTAAGAGCACATGTTTCATAGTAAGACATAAAAAATATTTCTATCTAAAAGAATGATAAATCCAAATTGAAATAAACAAAATATTTACATTTCCATTAACATTGACATTCAAATAATTATCAAAAAATAAATTTATTATCAAAAAATTAAAATAGATTATTATTATTTTATAATTACTAAAAATTAGATATTAAAATATTTATAATAATAATCATTAAAAATGTATATTTCTATGTTAAAAAATCATAAATTCAAAAGAAAGAAAACAAAGTATTTACACTTCCATAAACATTGACATTCAAATAATTATATGAAAAAAATATCTTATCCAAAAAATTATTATAAATTATATCAAAATAACTATCTTATAAAAAAATAAATTATTATAAATTATATAAAAAAAAATATTTTATAAAAAAAAAAAGATTAATATTGTTTTATTATGTTATAATTTCCTTTGAAAAAAATCAGAAAATTATGTTAGCCTTCCATTTGTGTTTTTTTTTTTTTTTTTATATTTTTATTTGAAAGTTTGATGTTTATAATAGAAGGGAAAAAATCATGTTTTGAAAGCAGAGCATTTACAGATATTTTTAAACTATGAAAATTTTAGTGTTAATGGTTGGTTTAGTTTAGTCTTTTAAAGAAATTGCGTTTATGGCTGTTTTAGCTTTATGGATAAGAATTTGTTTCATGAATGTATTAAGATCTAGATTAGGTAGATGCGTTAGTTTCTCCGTCTTTTAATATATATATAGTTTTGAAAATATTTATCTGGTTAAATTTTAAGGATTTATTAGAAGTATTTTTATTAGATAGATTTTGTAACTAGCTTAGACTTTTGGGTTGGTCATTCTGATTCTCTTTGGACCGAGAATTTTAATGAAGGTATAGAGGGTTATCATAAAATTATCATAGAGATTCTTTATATGTTTTTTTATGAGTTGAATTCATTATTAAATATTTAAAAACAATATTAATTTTATTTTTATGGAAAATCAAGTTTTATTTTTGATATGTAAAGTTTTTTTCATATGACTTTTGTACACCACAATGTTTAGAGTTGGGATTAGAGGATTACTAATAAAAAATATCTTTTATTTATTTTAAAGGTTAAACTTTACTATTTGATTGTATATGGGGATATATGATAAAAAGTGATGTTTGAATTAAATAAATAAGAAAGCCCACTAGTCAGCTCTATGAAGGGGAGTCTGGTTTTGCAGAATGCTCTACATTCCCAATACATTTCAAGCATTATAGAGCATACATGGTTTTAAGGAAGTTAGAACCATACCCTAGGAAATAGAAACTAATTCCTATCCTAAGGTCTCGTGAGTCAACTGACACTAATATAGGATTCTCCATTATCTTCAACACTCCCCTTAATGGAAAAGGGGTTCACAAATATGCCAAACATCTCCATAATAATTTGAAACTTAATTTTGACAAGAGGCTTAGTGAAAATGTCTGCAACATTATCACACGTCTTATAATATAGAAGATGGATTTATTTAGATTGAACTTTCTCCCTTGCAAAGTGGAATTGTGTATCAATGTGTTTAGTGTTTTTCTGAAACACCAGATTATTAGCAAGTTTGATTGAGCTCTCGTTGTCACATCTGATTTTTATTGCATCTTTTTGTTCTTCCCCGACATGCTGGAGAAGTCTTTGTAACCAAAAAACCTCACATGTTGCTGCGCACATCGCTTGATACTCTGCTTTAGCTGAAGACAAGGAAAATGCGTTTTGTTTCTTACTACTCCATTTAATCACCCTAGATCTGATTCTAAATGCATAACCTGTTATGGATCTCCAGTTGTCTACGTTTCTATCCTAGTCGGAATCTGTAAATCATGTCAATCTAACATCAGAAGAATCAGTATAAATAATACCATAATCTACAGTTCCTTGTAGATACCTTAAAACACCTTTCACTACATTCCAATGACTCTCAAGTGGCTTGGACATGTATTGACTTAGTAAACTAACCTCATAAAC
This sequence comes from Pinus albicaulis, assembly GCA_034641835.2. NCBI lineage: Eukaryota > Viridiplantae > Streptophyta > Pinopsida > Pinales > Pinaceae > Pinus > Pinus albicaulis. The sequence continues at coordinate 34,031,994 of CM076578.1, forward strand.
CAAATCTGGTCTTGTAGTGGTTCAGTAGATTAGACTACCAACCAGCTATCGATAAAGTGTCGCAACTGCCTCTTTAGAGCCATGCTCACTCTGAAGTTTAATGTTCTATTGTAATGATACTACTATAGCCTTACACTGATCCATCCTGAATCTTTCCAACAGACCTCTGACATAATTACCCTAAGACAGAAATGTTTTTCCTGAATCTCTCCAGATCTCAAGACCCAAACAGTATCTTAGTTCACCAAGGTCTTTCATTTCGAACATTTGTTACATTTTCTCCTTGATTTCTTTGATCAGATCAATAACATCACGTGTAATAATTATATCATCTACATACAAAGAAATCAACATTATGCACCCCTTTTCATCTCTCACAATATACAGATTAGGTTCATTTTTACTTCTGTTATAATTGTGTTGCAGAAAAAATGAATCAATATTTCCATACCATGACCTGGGTGCTTCTTTTAGTCCATATAGAGCTTTCTTTAATCTACAGACTAAATTTTATTTCCCTTTCTTGAAAAACCCCTTTGGTTGCTCTAAATAAACCTCTTCTTTGAAATCTCCATTTAGGAATGCAAATTTTACATCTAGTTGGTGAATCATCCAATGTTTCCTAGTAGCTAAAGAAATCATCATTCTGATAGTGTTTAGTTTAGCTACGAGGGCGAAGGTTTCCTCATATTCAATACCTTATTTTGTGAATACCCCTTTTGTACCAATCTAGCTTTTAATATATCTATGGTTGCATCTGCATTAATATTGGGTTTATAAAACCATTTACATCCTATGATTTATTTCCCTTCAGGTAGCTCAACCAGTTCCCAAGTGTTATTTTTGAGAATAGATTCATATTCCTATTCCATAGTTGTTTTCCATTTACTACATTGATTTTCTTCTCTATAACTAGAAGGTCCAACAACATTCATCATACACGTTATAAAGGCATTCTCCCCATATCTAGCAGGCAATTGAATCTGCCTACCTGATCTTCTAAGCAGTGGTGTAGCTTCCAACCCGTTCTCAATTTCCTTTGAAGGACTCAGCTTGATTGCTGTATCTGAACTTTCTTCTTCTGCTTTTTTTTACTCCTCATAGCTGTTACCTATTTCTTTACTTCCTTCCACCAAGAACGGAATATCCCATTCCTCATTACATTTATTAGGTTCATCAGAAACCTGCTCATGGAATATGACATCTCTACTAACAAATATCTTGTGAGTAGAGGGATTAAATAATCTATAAGCTTTAAATTGTAAACAATACCCTACAAAGGTACATCTGATGGCTTTTGAATCTAGTTTTATTTGTTCTTCCTTTGGAATGTGGGCAAATGCTTTAGACCCAAACACTCTTAAAAGTTTTACCGCAGGCTCAAATCCATATAATTCTTCAAAAGGAGTTTTAAACTTGAGACTTCTTATAGGAATCCTATTTTTGAAATAAACTACAGTATTCAATGCTTCTTCCCAAAAACCATTCGAAAGACCCTTACCTTTTAAAATGCTCCTAGCACACTCCACCAATGTTCTTTTATTTCTTTCCGCTACTCCGTTCTGCTGAGCAGTATGGGGTACCTTCAATTGTTGTAATATTGCATGATTTTTACAATACTTGGTAAGGTCTTTCTTCCTATATTCTCCCCCTTGATCAGAGCAGAGAATTTTTATGTGCTTCCATGTTTGCTTTTCTATCATATATCTGAACTGCTTAAAGTATCAAATATGTGACTTTTCTTACTGATAAAATATACCGATGAAAAAATTTGTGAAGTCATCAACAAATAATAGAAAATACAGTGCACCTCGTAAAGACTTTGTTTTCATGGGTCCACATAGATCACTGTGCACTAATTCAATTATATCTCTCTTTTTCTTTTCTACTTGAACAGGGAATTCTTCTCTATTCATATTTCTGAATGCACAAGCATCACAATCATGATGCACATGCTTTAATGTAGGAATATCTCTCACCATTTCTGAAGTAACATCAAATCGTTGTAGTTGATATGACCAAGTCTCTGGTGCCATAGCTCTTCTGTAGTAAAGCTTGATGTTGTCAAAGCTTGATTTGGTGTTGTCCTCACATCTAATTTATATAGATCTCCTGTTCGAATTCCTGAAGCAATAGCCTTCATGCCATCCAAAAAATATCAAATATAACATTTATATTTAAAAAATTCTACCTTGAGATCCTGATCTATAATCATGGATACAAAAATCAGCTTCTTTGTTACTCTAAGCACATACATTACATTATGAATATATCTGACGTTACCATCAGGTAAAATAACATAAACTTTCCCGCACCCTTTGGTCTAATGATTTCTATCATCACCAAGGTATATTTGTGCTCTGTTGTTGATTTATTCAAACTATTCAAACCATTTTCTATTTCCTGTCATATGTGTGGATGCTCCCGAATCCACGCACCAGATGTATGGTTCGAGATATTCATCAAAGTATTCCATAAACAATTTGAAGTTCTGAACATGGTCATCATCTACGAAATGACCTGCATGTATTTTATTCCTTTTTTGTTCTTCATGAAATTTCTTCTTCCTGCACTCCTTAGCCATATGAGCTAGTTTTCCACAATAAAAAAATATTATTACAGAGTTGTTTCTATTAAAATACATACCATGAGCTTGATTCGGTATTTTCTGTGGATTTCCTCTGTTTTGTTGTGAGGGATTCCCTTTTTCTTTGAAGAATTTCTTCTTAGCCATTGATGTAATATCTACACTCTGGGGTTTTAGAGTCAATCTTCCTTATTCTTATTGCATTAATATTCCTGTCATTTCTTCAAATTTCAGGATTTTCTCTCTCGCACTTATCCCAGTGATAAACATTTGGTAATCATCAGTCATACCATTCATGGTAATCATGACCAAATCTGCATCTGCTACAATCTCACTAATATCTGCCAATTTTTTCTTCAGATCCTTGATCCACGATATGAAAGAAGAAAATATTTCATTCTCCTCCATATTTATGGATAGAATATTGGTCTTCAAAAACAGATGAGGATTTTTATTCCTGATCTCATACAAATCCTTCAATACTTTGCAAATTTCTCTTGTTGATTTGCATTCTCTGATATGCGGTATAATGCAGTCTTTCATTGACATCTTCATCAACGTATTTGACTTTCCCTCTCTTTTCTCCCAGTCTTCAGTCGTTGGGGCTCCCGCTGCTGGCTTCGACTCATCCCCATTTACAATCGTCCAAGCACTTTGCGTTTCTAGGACAATCTATATCTTGAATTCCCAATTTGAGTAATTGAAGCCATCGAGTTGTTACTCTCATTCAAGTATGATTAGATTATTTGATTATTCATATTGATGATTCAAAAATGATTGACAGGAAACAAAATTGATAGATCTACCCCAGATCCTTACAGAAAGCAATGTTACCTTACACATCTACCTAATCTGTGATAAATTCAACAGGTTGTTTTGCACGTTGTGTGACAGACTTTCGAATGCTCTACAACAACAAGATCTTCTTTAGATCTCTTCTTTCATCGACAAAATTTCACTTGATCCCTTCATCAACGACCTTTCATCGGATTTCCTCCTTCATCAGTGGTGTCCAATGGCTCAGATCTACTTCAAATCTCCTTGACACACTTACTGAGCCAATTTCCTCGACAACCGTGTCGAAAACAAAACCCAGTAAGTCCTCCTCTAATCGGCTCCTCTGTTCTTCTCAGTTCCTACCATCGACGCGACTGATACACTAATATACGCGACAATCGGCATGAATTTTACGCCAAAACTCACACAGATCCGCTTAAATCCTGAGAAAAAAATAAATCCACTCAGTCATCTAGGGCTTCTCCTCTGCCACATGGATGCTCGCAGGGATCACAACACTCTGGCTATGATTCAACCCTGGAGCTCTGATACTATGATAAAAAGTGATGTTTGAATTAAATAAATAAGAAAACCCACTAGCCAGCTCTACGAAGGAGAGTCTGAACCAGGAGAGTCTGGCTTTGCAGAATGCTCTAAATTCTCAATACACTTCAAGCATTATATAACATACATGGTTTTAGGGAAGTTAGAACCATACCCTAAGAAATAGAAACTAATTCCTATCCTAAGGTCTGGTGAACCAACTCACACCAATATAGGATTCTCCATTATCTTCAGCACTATATTGTATTGCTTAATATATGACACTCTTCCCAAGCTACTTCATTAGATTATTTCAAGTTATTAGATCTTTGGAACTACATAGCTTTATTACATCATAACTAAATTGATTGGCTGCCAACTCTTCAAGGTTTCTTTCATATCCACTTACTAATAGGTAGTTTTCTTTCAAATATAGAAGATTAGGGTTGGAATCATTCACTAAAAAATAATGACTTAGTTGGTTGAAATTTTTTCATTAATTATCCTCTCAAAATATGTTGCCTTCATTTCTTACATAACTTAAATATTTTCAATTTATAACCTATTGTAAAGACAATTTTTATCAAAATCATCTTTATTATAAAAAATAAAAATAATAAATGAAAATAGCATATTTATATATAATTTTTCTTAACATTAATATCTAAAATCTCCATCCATATAAGTATATATTTATTGAATAAATTATTCCTATATTTATTGAATAAATTATTCCTATAAAACAACATGTATTGATATTAATAGAGAAAATTGACATTAATGAGATATATGTAATGCTTGTGCACAATTATACATAATAAAATAATTAATAAATCCATAATTAAATCCGAGAAACTTAGCTGCTTTAAAATACTTTAAAAAATTAATACTGTAAAAGAGAAAATAATACAAATCTTCATCTTCCATTATATTTTAAAAAGCTAAAAATAATATAATTTTAAGATCTTAAGAATGAAGTTATATAATGGCTATTAAAACCATAAAATGTTGTAAAAAACAATTTAAAAATTTAAGATGGCAATGGTAAAGTTATCGAAGTTCAATTTATAATATTAATATTATTAAAAGATTTTTTATAAGAAATTTAAAAAAATATAATAATGTAAAATTGAAATACAAAACTTGATATATTGTTAAAAAAATAATTAAAATAATTATTTAACTTTTTCTATAAGTAAGAGAAATTTTATTAATCATGAAGAAAAGAGATTATACAAAATCTCCATTGTTATTAGTTTATTATTGGAGAAATTAGACAAGAAAAATTGGAATAGGTTGTTATTCTAAACGTTCTAAGATATTTTTAAAATAAAAAAATGGAAATTACTTCTAGCTTATTATAACATCTAAGAGCCCGTGAATTTTTAGAGCTAAGATGAAAAAACAAAGTATCATAATCGTTATCGATTTAAAATATTGTTCCAATCATATGGAAAGTAGTACTTGTTGGAGCTTTTGGAAAACCTAAAGCAAATGTCCTTAAGTTAAGTGTAGTAGATTTACGGATAGGATATTCTTGAGAAGAACTTCATAATTTAGCACTCGTGCCTTTGAGATGAATTTTTCTTTTAACTAGTTCCAACAATATCTCTTAGTTCGCTTTATTATTATCCATTAGAAGCATCCGAAAAAATGATTTGAAATCCCAAGAAGGATCTGTATCCTTCTCATTTTTCATATTTCTAGTCATTGAACTCCCAATATTTCATATCTATTGTCCTAGTTATCATTATATATCCTAATTTTCTATGGTTCATCTCTCCTCTCAAATGTCATTCCCCACACTCTCAATTTCCTCATGGATGTGTGGAGGAACTTGCTCCTAGAAATTGTGAGAAGCAACTCAAGTTTGGTTGTAAACTATAGTTGAGGAAGAATTCACCTATACACCACAAGACCTAGATGAGCCAAACATATCTGTGTAGTTAAGGTGAGAAGTGTTACCTCAAAGCATGATACAAATTACAAAATTGATCATGAACTAAAAACGATGCATAACATATAATAGACAATATGAAGCGCATTCTAACAGAACAAATGAAATTATTTTATCCAGAAGACTCCAACTTCTCCAAATATAATGTTTTATCAAACACATTGCAAGCATATAAAATAATATTATTATTTTTCATAATCCTCTCATGCATTTCCATGAAAGCAAGAACTTGTGTTGAGCTCCCAGGTATCCATTCCATGTGATTGGTGATTGTGGAAACCAATATGCTCTTTCATTGGCATTGAAATCCCATTATATAAAACTATCCATTTGACATAGCCCTATCATCCATTTCCATGAAAACAAGTGATTGGACTAAGTTCCCCATTAACCATTCCGTGTGAGGGAATGATGGTGATAACCAATGTGCAAAGGTTGTTATGTACCAAGACAATGTTACAAAGGATATGATAAGTTTTTGTTTCAATGTAGTCACCAAATAATACTTGCCTCAAATCATGAATCATATCATGTTATGGATAGAACATGCCCCTAGAAGAATTCATTTATCCAATTAGATGGCAAAAATTGACCACTCTCATGTGTGGGGATTTGTATTCTATCACACTAAATTAAAATATGTTAACTTTAAAAGGTTGAACTTCTAAATTAGAAAAAAAAGATTAATAAAAAAATGAAAATAACCATTTCTAATAAAATATGAAATAAAATTTAAACAATAATATAATTAAGAGAGAGATAGTGCCTAATGGTTAAGAGCATGTGTTTCCTGGTAAAAGGTCATAGATATTTCTATCTTAAAAAATCATAAATTCAAATTAATGGAAACAAAGTATTTACACTTCCATTAACATTGGCATTCAAATAATTATACCAAAATAAATATGTTATCAAAAAAGTAAATAGATTATTACTATTTTATAATGTACTTAAAATTGGATACTAAAATATTTATAATAAAAATCATTAAGAATGTATATTTTTATCTTAAGAAAAACATAAATTCAAATGGAAGGAAACAAAGTATTTACACTTCCATAAACGTTGACATTCAAATAATTATACCAAAATGAATATTTTATAAAAGAAATAAATAGATTATTATTATATTATAATGTTATAATTTGCTTAAAAAAATCATAAAATATTCTCAAATGACCTTCTAAATAAAAAACTAAAACAATAATAAGTCCCTTGTCCAACAAACAAGGGGAGATGGGTGAGTCACTTTCTAAAAACAAAGAATTCTCATACACCAATTTAATATCTAATTGGACCCCAACATTATAATTGAATATTAAAATATTTATAATAAAAATCATTAAAAATGTCAAGAATATATATTTCTATCTTAAAAAATCATAAAATCACATCAAGGAAAACTAAGTATTTACACTTACATAAGCATTGAAATTCAAATAATTATATAAAATAAATATCTTATAAAAAAAGATAAATAAATTATTATTATTTTATAATGTTTTAATTTCCTTAAAAATAGAAAATATTATGAAATAACCTTCCAAATAAATAAATAAAACCATAATTTAAAATTTTATCAAATTATTACAAACTAATAATTGAATCATCATCACTTACGGAAAAAATGATTTAACTTAATTTATTATATTGAATTGTATATTAATTCATTAGGATTGACTTTTAAATATGATGCCTTTAAATATAGTGAGTACACAATATTTTAAATTTGATCAATTTTTTACAAACTAATAATTCAAGCATCAACACTTACGGAAGAAATGATTTAATTTAATTTATTATATTGAATTGTATATTAATTCATTAGGATTGACTTTTAAATATGCTGCCCTTAAATATAGTGAGTACACAATTTACGATTGCACTAAATTTGTCAATTGCTTTCCTATTGCTCAATGGGAAGCAAACCCTTCCAAGGGAACTTCAATGTGAAATGGTTGAGGGAGGCTATGGTTTGAAAGAGATGAATTCAGTAGTTTGGTAAGTTGGTTTTTAAGGCCGTTGCTTCTTGGATCAATTGATTTTCGGTTTATATCTCCGGAAAAAAATCAATACGCTGCAGAAGAATATCGATGGATAGCGAACAGAAGAAATCGTTATTTCGAGCAAGCCTAGATTCCTGCAGAAGCTGGAGAAGAGGGTGAATCCTTATTCCACCGAAGGGCGTGACAAGTTCGAGAGACTCTGTTCCGAGCTCTCTACCAAAAGAGAATATTTTGCGAAGGAGTTTGGTGTGTTAGAGGCCCTCGTAAGATTCGCGGATTCGAGCGAGGGATGGAAACCGATTGTTCTTTTGAAATTTCCGAGAATTCCATAACAATACAGAGAAAGTAATACTCTCCTTCTAACACAGAGAAATTTAAAAAAAAATTGCTTCACTGGTAGACAGATTTTGCACACACTTTAAATCCTATTTCATTAAAAAAACATTGTTACAAAAGTCTTCCTCTTCTGAGGGATTACAAAAATTTGACTGCTGCAATAATGCAGTGCCAAGAGATTCCTCTGTGTCTCACCAAAACGCACTAAACAGTGCTCTCGAGAAAAACTTTGTTTTTCACTTTGTTTATATTTCAACATAATGTTGTTATGCATTTTTCATTCTACGCACCACTGTGCATTACACTGACATATTTTAGTCTTCCTGCACTTTCATATTTATATGGCGCATCACTTTTAATTAAAAATGAAACTTTGAAATATATTATATATATTATAAACATAACATTTATAATATAAAAATATATATTACCCGTTTACATAATAGTTCAAACTCTTAATAACCCCGAATCTAATAGACCTTTTATAGTGGGCCCGTAATTCTTAATTTTTAAAACAAAACTTTGAACTATGGCTTTAAAAAAAATGCGATGAACCGGATTTGAAAAACATTAAACCGTAATGCATTAAAAATCGCATCACACTTCTGCATATGTCACGGAGGCTGGAAAATTTTGCGATTGCAATTTCATTGGTTGTCGTTGGGCCCCATCGGACCTCAACCTATTTATGAGGCGGAGTTTATAGAAAAATCGCATTACACTTTTCCCTAATGACGTCAGGCCCAAATGTGATGCGAAATTATTTTTACGGCGCAGTTTATAAACCTTTGAGGTCTGATTCTTGGTTGCTGACGTCGGTTCCAAAATAGTGCGATAAGACGCGATTGGACCACGTCTTCTGCGAGCTGGCGGCGGCATGTGGGAGCAACTCTTTGTTGATTGCGAAGAGATCTCAACGAGCACGATACCCTTCTAATTCACTGGCAATGGTGATGAGGCTATTGAGTTGGCAAGTGGGATCCACTTCCAACGTGGCCCATTTTAAAACAAACAGAAGCTTTGTCACGAATACAGAAACCCTGTTTTCAAAATAAAAGGACTGAAGACTTTGTTTTAAAATTTGAATTTAACTCCTCAAATAAAATAGCAAGCGACTGCTGTAAAAAAAAATATGAAATCAAAATGAAAAGTGGCTGCTTGCAGAGCTGCAAATATCTTATGCACGGCCTCTTTTGCAGGTGTACAAATCTATAGTTGAAATTAACATTTCAACAGTCCCCCTTAAGTTCAACTACTGTATTATCTGTCATACCCATGAATTTCCTCAGATATTCAAAACTCTTTTGCCCCAATGAGTTTGCTAGTATATCTGCAAATTATTCCTGAGTCCTGCAATGTTTTAAAATAATTTCTCCATTGTTCACTAGTTCCCTGATGTAGTGAAACTTAGCATCTATGTGCTTTATCCTTTTGTGAAACACAGAATTCCTAGACAATGCTATGGCTGAGCTATTGTCACAATAAATCATTGTGCCTTTTACATGTTCTTGACATAAACTCCTCAACATTCTTCTCATCCACACTGCTTGACATGTTGCTGCTGTAGCTGCCACATACTCTGCCTCTGCTGTAGACAATGCTACAATAGGCTTATTTTTAAAAGATCATGAAATGGCTCCTGAACCCAGGTGAAAAACATAACCAAAATTACTTTTCTGGTCATCTACACTTCCAGCCCAATCACTATTAGTGTATCCAATTAATTCTGAATTTTCTGAAGTAGTATATAAAATTCCATACCTTTTAGTTCCTTTAACATACCTCAGAATTATTTTTGCTACTTGCCAATGTGCTTCTTTTGGCCTCTCCATAAATCTGGAAATTAAACTTACAGCATGCATAATATCCGGCCTAGTTGCAGTCAAATACATGAGGCTGCCAACTATGCTCTTGTACAAACTAGGATCAAAATCCTTGCTGCTGTCCTCTTTGCTGATTTTTAATCCCATTACTATGGGTGTTATTGCTCCCTTGAAATCCTGCATATTAAATCTTTCTAAAACTTCATTAACATATTTTTCTTATGAGATAAATATCTTATTTTCATTTTTCTCTACTTCTATTCCTAAGAAGTATTTCAACAATCCCATGTCAGTCATTTCAAATTCATCTTTCATGACTGTTTTAAAATTTTCAATAAGGTAATCATCATTACTTGTGAATATCACATCACCAACATATAAGACAACAATCAACATCTTACCATATTTCTCCTTTATGTATAAGGTGGGTTCTCCCTCACATTTTTCAAACCCATTCTCTAGTAGATAGGAATCTATCCTACTGTACCATGCTCTTGGTGCTTGTTTCAGCCCATAAAGAGCTTTCTTCAATCTCCAAACTTTGTGTTCTTGGCCCTTTTTCTCATAGCCTATAGGTTGTTCTACATAAACCTCTTGCATTAACACTACATTTAAAAATGTTGATTTTACATCCATTGGTAAACCTTCCATTTGTTTTGTGCTGCTATGGACAGAACTTCTCTCACTGTTTCCATTCTTGCAATTGGTGCAAACGTTTCCTCATAATCTCTTCCATGTTGCTGCTTATAACCTTTGACAACAAGTCTGGCCTTGTGCCTTTCAATTTTACCTTTAGCATTACTTTTGGTCTTGTATACCCATTTAACTTCAATGACTTCCTTACCTTTTGGGAGTTCAACCAAATCACATGTTTTATTTCTTTCTATGGCATTACTTTCTTCATCCATAGCTTCTATCCATTTCCTATCTTTTATAGCTTCTTCAAAATGAATGGGATCATCAACATGACAATATAAAGCAAATAAAGAGTTCATACCTTCATTTTTTGCCTCTTTCTCATAAATGTCATTTAAATTTCTGAATCTTGTTCCTCTTTCATTTGGTGTACATGTGCTTGAAGTAGTACTCAAATCAGCTCCTTGTGGTGTGCTTGGAGAAGCACTCTCATTACTTCTTAAGGGTGTTCTTACTCCAGCTTGTGGTGTCCCTTGTTGTCCTTGTGTTGGTGGAGGTAGTGGTGCTAATGATGGATGTATTTCAGCCATATCATCCTCATTTTCATCGTGAGACAAACAGTTCTTTACATTGACTGTTTTCTCAATGCGTCCATCCCAAACTTCTTCTTCAATGAACTGAACATCTCTGCTCACAATAAATTTCTTGGTGGATGGTTTATACAACCTGTAAGCTTTGGATTCCTCACTGTATTCAATAAAAATACATTTCTCCCCCTTGCTGTCCAACTTCTTCCTTAGCTGATCTAGAATGTGTGCATAAGCCACACAACCAAAAACTTTCATGTGGGTGACTCCTTCTTTTATCCCACTCCATGCTTCTTTCGGAACATTATTAATTACTGCTTTTCTTGGGAATTTGTTTAGTACATATGTTGCACAATGTACAGCTTGAGCCAAATAATCATTTGACAAATGTTTTTCTTTTAGCATACTCCTTACCATATCCATGATTGTCCTATTTTTTCTTTCAGAAACTCCATTTTACTGCGGAGTGTACCTTGCTGTAAATTGCTTGTGTATGCCATTTTTTCTGCAAAACCGCAGAAATTCTTTAGAGATGTACTCACCTCCTCTATCAGTCCTAAGGACTTTGATATGCTTCCCACTTTGGTTCTCAACAAGTGCTTTGAAATTGCAGATTTTTTCAAACACTTCACTTTTATTTTTCAAAAAATAAACCCACGTTTTTATTGTAAAATCATCAATAAAAGTTAACATATAGTGGCTGCTTGCAAGTGATGGTGTTTGCATTGGTCCTCATAAATCTGAATGGACAATTTCTAAGGGTGCCTTTGCCCTTATGCTTTTCCCTGATAGAAAATTTTATCTATGTCGTTTACCGAAGATATACCCTTCACAAAGGCTGCCCAGTTTCTCAATCAATGGCAATCCTCTTACCATTCATTTTCTATGTAACAAATTAAGACCTCCAAATTTGAGATGTCCAAATCTCAAGTGCCATAACCAATTCTCATATTTTTCTTCTCTTTGGAAAGCCTCTTGTGTCACTGCTACCATTTCTTCTCCATTCTTCAAATCTGCCTTCATCCTGAGAGGGAACATTCTGTTCATTGTCATCCTTATTTCAGCAATACATTGTTTTCTTGGAGGTTTATCCATGATGGTGCATACATCATCTTCAAAGAAAACATTGTAGCCCTTTCAAATGCGCTACCTAATGCTTAACAAATTACATTTCATACCTGGTACATAATATACATTAGATATGCTCTTCTTTTCTCCCTTCTTTGTCAAGACATTTACTATGCCTTTTCCTGTGACATAAATCTTACTATATGTTCCCAATGTGACTTGAAACTTCACATTTTCATCTAATGTAGAAAACATAGCAATGTTTCCTGTCATATTGTTGCTACATCCTGAATCTAGAAACCATAAATCTTCACTCTTTTCCTCAGCCATATTACATGCTAAAAACAATTTATCTTGGCTGATATTTTCTCTAGTGAAATTTACAGTGGGTCTATTACCCATATCATTCTTCTTCTTCCTACATTCATTTGCATAATGCCCATATTTTTTACAATAATGACACTAGACATTGGATTTGTCATACCTTTGTCCATGAGCATGTTCTTGTCCACTTTGTTGGCTACTGCTTTGGCCTTGGTTCTGATTTTTATTGCTGCCCCTTCCTTGAGAATTTGCTGAGCTATTTATTCCTCCTCTGTTTTTGATTCTGCATTTCCCTCTCTTGTTTCCTCTTCCTTGACCTCTTCCTCTTCCAAAAGAAATTTGGGTCTGAAAATCATGCTCCAAAGATGAGTTTTCATTTATACCCAATATTTGTTCATGTGTCATCAGTGATGCATGAAGCTCATCAACTGAAAAGTTTGAGAAATTCTTTGTCTCTTCTATGGTGGTGACTATAACATCAAACCTTGAGGGTAAGCTCCTCAAAACTTTCTCCACAATCCTTCTTTCTTCAAGTGTCTCTCCATGAGACATTATCTGTGTGACCATACCAATCACATGTGTGAAGAATGAGTCTATGTTATCAGACTCCTTCATGAAAAGAGTCTCAAAATCTCTCCTGAGCAATTGTAGTTTTGTTGTCTTCACTTTCTCCATGCCTTGATAGGTTGTCTTGAGAGTTTCACATGCTTCTTTGGATTTCTTAGCTATTGTTATCCTTGGAAACACTCTCTCATGTACTTAATAGAGATATAAGAGGTCTTTAGATTCCTTCTTCTTACTACTCTTCAACAAGTCCTTCTCTGCATGTGTTAAGGAATTAAACTCATTTTCATCTACTGGTTCTTCAAAACCATCGTCAACAAGTTCCCATAAGTCTTGAGAGGCAAACAAGGCTCTCATAGTGATTGCCTAATAATCTTAGTTTTTCACATTGAACTGTGGGAGCTGAGCATTACCAATACTCATGCTTGTGCTAGCTCCTGCCATGCCTAGCACTCTAAACTATGCTTTAAATCTTGACTGTGAATTTTTTTTTTAAATAAACTAACTGTCTTCAAACAGTAACATGAATTCTGTTTTGAGAAATACCTTGGATTTTACTTTTGCTGGGCTTGCTAGAGTTCTGCTAGTGAACTACTGCAACAAATCCTTCTTCCTTTAGTTTCTTTGACACCTTCAAAGAGCCTGAGGAAATGCATGGGTATGACAGATAACCCAACAGTTGAACTTAAGGGGGAGTGTTGAAATGTTAATTTCAACTGCAGATTTGTACACTACAAAAGAGGCTGTGCAGAAGAGATTTTCGGCTCTGCAAGCAGACACTTTCCATTTTGATTTCATATTTTTTTTTTTACAGTAGTTGCTTGCTATTTTAGTTGAGGAGTCAAATTCAAATTTTAAAACAGAGTCTTCAGTCCTTTTATTTTGAAAACAGGGTTTCTGTATTCGCGACAAAGCTTCTGTTTGTTTTAAAATGGGCCACATTGGAAGTGGATCCCACTTTCCAACTGAACAGCTTCTCACCACTGCCAACAAATTAGAAGGGTATCATTCTCGTTGAGAGCTCTTCGCGATTAACAAAGAGTCAGTCCCACATGTCGCCTCCAGCTCGCATAAGACGTGGTCCAATTGCGTCTTATCGCACTATTTTGGAGCCAACGTCAGCAACCAAGAATTAGACCCAAAAGGTTTATAAACCGTGCCCTAAAAATAATTTCGCATCACATTTGGGCCTGACGTTATCAGGGAAAAGTGTAATATGATTTTTGTATAAACTCTGCCTCATAAATAGGTTGAGGTCCGATGGGGCCCAACGTCAACCAATGAAATTGCAATTGCAAAATTTTCCATTCTCTGTGACGTATGCAGAAGTGTGATGCGATTTTTAATGCATTGCGGTTTAATGTTTTTCAAATCCGGTTCATCGCATTTGTTTTAAATCCATAGTTCAAAGTTTTGTTTTAAAAATTAAGAATTGTGCGCCCACTATAAAAGGTTTATTGGCTTTGGGGTTATTAAGAGTTTGAACTCTTATGTAAACGGGTAATATATATTTATATATATTATAAATTTTATGTTTATAATATATATAACATATTTCAAAGTTTCATTTTTAATTAAAAGTGTTGCGCCATATAAATATGAAAGTGCAGGAAGACTAAAATACATGAGTGTAATGCACAACAGTGTGTTGAAATATAAACAGAGTGAAAAACAAAGATTTTTTGCAAAGCACTGTTTAGTGCGTTTTGGTAAGACAGAGAAGAATCTCTTGGAACTACATTATTGCAGTAGTCAAATTTTTGTAATCCCTCAGAAGAGGAAGACTTTTGTAACAGTTTTTTTTAATGAAATAAGATTTAAAGTGTGTGCAAACTCTATCTACCAGTGAAGCAATTTTTTTTTAATTTCTCTGTGTTAGAAGGAGAGTATTACTCTCTATGTACTGTTCTAGAATTCTCAAAAATTCCAACATGTTCTGGGACGAAGAGACAGAATCGGAAAAAAAGAGAGCAGCAAGGGTGTTGTTAGCATTTCGAGTGTGGGACATGCCAAAAAAGAAAAACAACGGTGAAGGTGCTGCTACGATTTTGATTCTGGGACATGTCGAGAAAAGTAGTGAAGTCAATCATGAGCTATAAAGCTAGAAAATTTAGAGGGGTGGTGTGTAAGAATAACCGGCAGAGTATTAGACCTTCTATACGTGTATATGGCTTTTGTAGCTTCTTCAGAAGGATGGGTTATCATATAATTATGATAGAGATATTCTGTATGTTTTTTTTAAGGGGTTGAATTCATTATTTGTGTTTTTAAAAATAATATTAATTCCATTTTTATGGAAAATTAAGTTCTTTTTGCTATGTAATGTCTTTTTTATATGAATTTTGTGCACCACAAAGTTTAGAGTTGTGATTATAGGACTAAGAACAAAAAAATTATTATTGTTTGTTTAAAAGGTAAAAATTTACTATGTGATTGTATATGGGGATATATTCTTCAAGGTTTCATTTATATCCACTTAGTAAAAGGTAGACTTCATTCAACCATAGAATATTGTATATGGGGATATATTCTTCCAGGTTTCTTTTATATCCACTTATTAAAAGGTAGTCTTCATTCAACCATAGAAGATTAGGGTTGTAATTATTGACTAAAAAATAATGACGTGCTTGATTGAAATTTTAGCATTAAATTATCCTATCAAGAGGATGTTTCCTTCAATTATTACGTTGTTTAAATATTTTCAAGTTATAATTTATTGTAAAGAAATTTTTTATCAAATTAAAATAAAATAAATCTTCCGGGAAATCATATGAGAGATTTTATAACCGACGCTTTTGGAACTACTAAATGTAGTTCATCTTCAATATAATGAAGATTCGCTGATCCGAATATCCATATATATATTATGAAGAGAAAATCAACGGTCAAAACCCATGAAAAGTAGACTAAAAAATGATAAAAAAATGAAAATGACAATAAATAAATAAACAAATAAAAATTAAAAATTATTTAGTCCAAATTAATATTAAAACTAACAAAATAGTCACTATAAAATAAATCAAAAATAAAATATAAAACTTAAAAGAATAAGTCAATAAAAGTAAAATTAAAATAATAAATTAAATATTTGTATGGAAGAATCCAGAGTCATTGCTAGGGTGGAGCATTTTCATCACCCTAAATTTAGGGAAGCTATTGAGATTGAGAAAAGGCCCAGTATGTTGAACAGGGACGACTGGTGGAATTTTAGCAGTTGTTGGTGTTGGGCTTCAGAAATGTCGTATTTCATCCACCTTTCCCTTCAGTATTCCTTACATCTCATCATCCCATTAACCTTTCATTATATCATTTCCATAAATACATTTGGGTTTCACCTTCCTATTTTCCACTTTATTCATTTTTGTATTATAAGTGAATTTATGATTAAATATTAGAAAATATACATGTTTTAATATATATCTCAAGAATGTGTGAGCTTTGTAATGTGTAGGAGAAATGTGAAGGATTAATTCTAAACTTCTAGAATATCTCCTCACCATATTAAGGAGATAATTATTCAAGCCTATTCCTAAGGAGAAGATCATGGAGGATTTGGTTGGCATGTCTTATTCAAGATATGTGAGAGATGTGTGGAGGATTCAAAGGGATCATGTCTTGTAATAATGGGAAAGCAGTTGAGAGTGGTTGAATGAGATGGTTAGCTTCTTCATGTATATAAGAGAGTGCTCTCTCTTCATTTTGGGGAGTTCAGGAGCTCAGGAATTCATTAGTTCATTAGTTTTTGAGTTTGGAGAGATAGTATTGTAATTAGGATTAGGGGGATTCTTAACTGTGACTCATATTATTTTATTGTATGCTTTCATGATTTGTCATTTGATTCTTGTAATGTAATTTGAGATGGCATTATTGTTGTGAACTCATATATGTCATTTGTCATTCATCTCTTCACATGTTGTACTGCTTTTCCTTTATGCAATTTCCTGCTTTCATAGATTAATTTGATTTCAGATTAGATTAGTTCCACTTCGGTCCTGCATATATAGTGCATGTGCTTCGTAAGTCTACGAACCTCGGATTGACAATTTAAATGGTTGGGCAAGTACTACAACGGAATTAAAACGACAATAGTTTCACCCAACATTTTGGCGCCGTTGCCGGGGAAGCACGATGGATTGAAGTTCAGTTTGATTTTTTTTGCAAAGTGTGAATATCAGGAAACAGGTGCTGAAGATTCCTGCTTTGGGGAATAAGGTCATGTTCTCCATTGATTAATCTTCTTTTTCCGCAGTGTGACTGATATCAGGAAACAGGTGCTGAAGATTCCCGCTTGGAGGAATAGGGTCCTGTTCTCTATTATGGTTTATTGATCTTCTTTCCTGCAAGTGTGTTTGATTTCCGCAACTGTGAAGAGTGTTTTTTTTCTGCTTCAGCATGAGTGTTTTTATTTATGCAAGTAATTTATTTTCATTTAAGTTTTTTTAGATTTAAGTTTTGGGTGCAGTAAGAATCCCTTCTTCAACATGGTTTAACAATGAGTGTCAGCTTCGAATTACTTACTCAGATCCTAGCAGAAGTCGGGATCTCCTCTTCCTTGGAAGAAGAGATCTTGACAAGAATTAAAAGTTCAATTACTCCCCAAGAAACAAACGAAGATTCAACATCTGAAGAATCCTGCACATCTGATGGCGAACAATCATTCGAACAGGAAATCGAGGAAGAAGAAGAGGAGCTACAACATGATCTAAGTAAGAGAAATCATGCCTATCAAAGCCTTATCGAACAATGGTTCCAGGTAAGTACTCGATTAGATTCATTTTTTTATTTTTATTTAGTTGATTTGCAGTTTCAGAAACCAAACTCATTCACACTGGAATATTTTCATTTTTCAGTTGAACAATGGCTATTGAATATATTGCTGTTACTACTACGTGAATGGCTTCATTGGAAATTTAATTACACGTAATTAATTTTTAAAATTTTAACTAGTATAGAGTAGGCAAGCTTTCATTTTCAGTTTTTGCTTTCATTCTCAATTTTGCTTTTGCCTAGAATAAGTATGCTCTCCTCCGCGCCTAGTGCGATCGCGAGGATCAGAAAATAAAGATGATTTAGAATAATTTCAGGAATTTAAAAAAAAAAAAAAAAAAAAAAAATTCATGTTTTGCAATATGCCTAATCGATTTTATCATTAATTTGCAAATCATTTTTTCTCTTTTCTCCATTTGCTAAATTTTTTTTTTTTTTAATAAACCATGAATTAAGGCTGAATAAAAATAAACTGAGATTTTATCTGAATAGTCGCTGAAACTGTGTCTAGCAGTTGCTGAAACTGTGACTAGCATTTTATCTGAATAGTTGCTGAAACTGTGTTTTCTGGGCATACTAAAATCTGCAGCAAGCAATTAGATAATCAAACCTGCAAAAACAATTGAATCAGAAATTTTCCAGATTCATCGTTCCACTTCAATAAAATAACTGTCAGTTCCGTTGGATTTGCAAGCTGTAGCGATGCCATCTCTCCGCCCGATGTTCATAAACCTGCAATCTGCAAACAACAAATCAAAACCAAAATGATGAGCAGCAACGAATGAAACCAAAATAAAATAAAAGATAATTCTCATTGTTTGCATATTTTGAACGCTGGAATTTTCTTCCATGATTAATTCTCACACCTAATTTGAGATACTATGCGGGGGATGATTGAAAAATGTCGGCCAAAATCCACGGGTTGTTACACTATCTTTGGCATTTCAAGATAATAGAAATGAAATTCCATCGATATCACTGCCATATAACTATTTTTATGGATTTGTTTTCTTGAATTTTCCATCTGTGGCATACTTTATCGAGATTAATTGACTATGCTGTTACGGACTCCTTCTTTACGGGCTGCAAGTTTTTCTCCCTGCTACCAGGCAGGAATCGCGCAGTTTTGAACCTGATAATACGCCAGGCAATTTG
Organism: Pinus albicaulis; assembly: GCA_034641835.2. Taxonomy (NCBI): domain Eukaryota; kingdom Viridiplantae; phylum Streptophyta; class Pinopsida; order Pinales; family Pinaceae; genus Pinus; species Pinus albicaulis. The sequence goes on from CM076578.1 coordinate 34,051,124, forward strand.
TTGGCCCCAATAAGAAACAACGAAGATCTTAATCCAAATTCTAGCGAACATGCATTTCTCGCTATCCCCGAATCTGATAGCCGGTCCATATTTAGAAATGGAGAAGATGTCATGGCAAAATCTGCGGAAGATTTTTTTTTTCTGCCATTCTATCTATCTCGCGCATCTCTCTCCTCTGGAGGTCGCACCTCTGCTACCTTTTTGACAGGCGCTGCAACGCACTGATAGTAATGATAATTTTGTTTCAAGTGATGCATTTGAATGAAGTAATCCTGGTGAAGTCGACAAGAAGAAAGAAATAGTGCAGGTTGTCGTCTGTCCAGTCAAGTTTTCCACGAATGTCAGTATGCATCTTTGTTTACATGCACACGTAATTTAAAGTTGTAAATTCTGCTCAGGTTTTAGAGTTAAAGAAGGCTGATGCTACCGGCTTTAAGCGCCGCTTGCTTGGTGACGTAAAGTATTCAAATCATTCCTTGGAGGAAGTTGCTGGAATGGTACAGGACATAACCCAAATTTTTGAGAAAAATATGGTCTTATTCGTGACTTGACAGCATACTTGAGAACGCTGAAGGCAGTTCACTCTGGCGTAGACCTTGAATCTACCATTGTAACTTGCATGGGTTACTCTGTTGAGGGACGGAGTTTTGTGGGTGGAGTTCGAATTCACCCTATTAGTGGTTTGTCCTCTGAACTGCCGGGACTCTTACAGTTTATTATGGAACATATTGAATGCAGATGACATCTATAGAAGACAAGAAGATACAATAATTGCCTGGCGCGATCCTGAAATTGCCACTGAGCTGGCTTTTAGCTTTCAAGAGGCTATGGGTTGTTCTTTCATATGGGATCAAATATGTAGTATCCAAAGATCTATTCATTTTCCAACCATTGGTGGTCCGGAAACTGGAGTACGCCCTATAAATGATGACCTAGAGCATTCTGGTACATCACAAGGAAATGACGATGCAGCCCATGGAGGTAACAGTGAACTCAGAGAGCTTCCACAAGTGGAGCTATCGACACTTCCTCTAATCTTGAAGACTGTAATGAAGGGCTGTATTATGGATCATATTCGGGTGGCTGAGCTTATAGTTCAAATCAAACACTTATACCGAAGCTTCTTGATTTGTTCAAAATATGTGAAGATTTGGAGAACAATGATGGCCTTCATTTGATATTTAAAATTGTTAAAGGAATCATTCTATTGAATAATACACAAATCTTCAAAAAACTTTTCAGTGATGAGTATATAATGGATATCGTGGGTGCGCTTGAGTATGATCCAGAGATTCATTTTCACCAGGAACATCGCGCTTTTCTAAGGGAGCAGGTTTTATTCAAGGAGGCAATCCCCATCAGAGATATCTCTTTATTATCAAAAATCCATCAAACATATAGAATTAGCTACATAAAGGATGTTATTTTACCGAGAGTTTTGGATGAGTCCACATTGGCGACTTTGAATTCTATCATCCATAACAATAATGGAGCAGTGGTATTTTCTCTTAAGGATGATAATGCTTTCATTCAGGAATTATTTGCAAAGTTGAAATCTCCAGATACGCCAACGCGAACCCCAAACACAGCAACCACCGTGTGGCTAACGTATGGAACGGTTACGATTACAGTCATGGATACTCCCTTTGACTCATCAGGCACTTACCCAGACTATAGCTGGAACTGAACTTGTCTTTGAAAAAGTTAACGAAAAGATGACAACCGAGGATGTTTATTTGTCTTTCCTTCCGCTGGCTCATATCTTTGACCGTGTCATTGAAGAATTATTTTTCCATCGGGGTGCCTCAGTGGGGTATTGGCAAGAGGATACTAAATTACTTGGAGAAGATTTAATGGAGTTGAAGCCAACTTTATTTGCAGGTGTGCCTAGAGTTCTTGATCGTATTTTTGCGGGAGACATGACTGAATTGATTAAGAAAGCTAATGGGTCACTGTTTCCAGAAGAAAAACTGTGCAGGTGGTTCACACAACTGTTGTTAGCCGTGGATTACCTGCACACAAACCATGTTCTTCATCGAGATCTCAAGTGCTCTAACATCTTTCTAACAAAGGAGCGAGACATTCGTCTTGGTGATTTTGGCCTTGCCAAATTGCTTAAGGCAGAAGATCTCACATTTTCGGTTGTTAGCACTCCAAACTACATGTGTCCTGAACTTCTTGCAGATCAGATATTTGGTCATTAGGTTGCTGTATGTTTGAGATCACTGCTCATCGACCTGCATTTAGAGCATTTGATATGGGGGGACTCATTAGCAAGATAAATCGTTCAGCTATTGGTACATTGCCTAGCATGTACTCTCCGGCCTTGAAACGTCTGATCAAAATGATGCTGAGAAAGAATCCGGAGCATAAGCCAACTGCTGCGGAAATATTGACTGATTCTTATCTTCAACCGTATATCTCTCAATGCCTGGCTGAAGCTAATTTCAAGGCCCTTGCTTCACCATGTACACAGATTAGTAAGGTGCATGATATCTCCAAGGTGTTGCTTTCAATTTGCTCTTTGTTGACGGATCCAAACCCAGATGATCCTCTTGTGCCAGAGATTTCTCATATGTACAAGACTGATAGGGGAAAATATGAGTCCACTGCACGGAGTTGGACTCAGAAATATGCAATGGGTTAACTTTAAAAACTATATATCAGTGATGGAACTTTAGCACTAAGTTGGAATTTCTTCGAAGTCAATGACTAAGTGCTTTCTCTAAACTTGATTGAAGTGCGAAGTGAACGTCCTGGAGGTCTTTATTGAAAGCAGGCTTATGAACTCCGGGTCAGTAAAGCATGCTGTTCTTTGCGCTTATTGATTAATACTTCGAAAATTTTAATGCTTTCTGTGCAGTATTGCTGTTCAATGACTTTTAAAATGGAAACAACAACAATGATTTGCAATACAAGTTAGGCATGGGCAGAAATACCCCTTCATTTGATGCAGGTGATGAGACAACTTGTACAATGTGTGAGCAATTTATAGAAGATGCAACAAACTATGTCAGTCAGAACACCACTCGGTCAGAAGTTTTGGCTGTGCTGCACCAGACATGTTCAAAATTCGGTGTTGAATGTATATCAATGGTCGACCACTATGCCCCTATCATTTTCTTAGAGATTGCAACTATCAGTCCGAAGGAGTTTTGTCAGAAGATAAGTATATGCAGTGATTCGTCATCGCTTGCTCTAAATAGAAATCAGAATAACTGTGATGTTTGTGAATCTGCAATGCTGGAGATTGAGGAACACTTAAAAGACCCTGAGACCAAGATGAAAGTAATTGAGATGTTTCTAGATGGCTGCAAACGTGTCCAAGGTCATGAGCAGGAATGCAAGAAACTTGTATTTGAATATGGACCTGTTATCTTGACAAATTTGGAGAAATATCTAGATTTCGATGATGTTTGCTCTAAAATTCATGTGTGTGAACGTGCTACACTTGCAACAAGGTCCCTGAAGTTTTTAAATTTCTCACAGTTCTGCAGATTTATAATACTGTTGTGCCTCTTAAAAGTGCTAGTGGTTCAATATCCTATAAATCACAAGTCTCAGAGAACGCTGCCGAGCTTAAGACTGGAGAAGAATTTTTGGATTCTTATGCTTATGCGGAAAACTGATTGTTTTTTTTCATACTCACTATCTCCATTTTACACACTGCTTCATTAAACTCATGTTCACGATGGCAGGGAACTTAGGAACACTGATTGGATTATCAAAATTATCTGTTACTGCTTGATGATGTACAGGTCCAATCTTGCAGAGAACTAAGTGAGATTATTGCAGCAAATCAATGCGAACGTCCAATTGCTTGAATGAATTTAACAGTGCATCGAAGAAACTGAATCAGCAAGAAACTGAAGATTCGCTAGCACTAAGACACTATTGCTATACTTTGCAAAGCATGCCAAGAAATGGAGATCTGACTTTAATTTTGCTTGTTTTGTTTTTCTTTTTGCCTTTAATTTCATGAAAATTGCAAATGGACCTTTTAATAAATTCTTGAAAACAATACGAATGCATGTATTTATGTTTAACACTAATTTGTTTTCTTGAAGTCACTTTGACAGCGATCGATGATGAAATCAGCACAGGCGACAGGTTAACACACAGTTTCTTTTGCTCGCATTTGTGCTTATTCTTGCATCTTACGTTTTACAATGCTCTCACGAAGTTTTCATGCAGGATTTGCACTAAGTTTTTTCCAGGTTTCGGACATGATCGCATTTTGCTGCTGAAGTGATTTTCAAAGATCACAAAACTTTGTGAGAAGCGTGCTTTCATAAACAGCTTGAAGGAGCTGTAACTCGCCATAAACATCATGATGTTTGCGCCTCTTGATGTTTGCTTTTACACAGTGACCATGTTGATACACCAACATTTCCACTTTTTCCATTATCCATGCAGTAACACTGTAACACTTCTCCTTCAAAGGTGATTGACCATCCTTGTGTTGAAGCCTATTTTCCATTACCTTATCTTTCACGACTTCATGCACAGTTATTTTTCTGAAATCGCATACATTCCTTTATCCCTTTCAGCTCATTTTCCTTCTAGTTTTCCTTCTGAATAAAACTGATCCCCTTTCCATAATTACACTGCCTTGCTTTCCTCGCCAAGTTGATCCACACTACTTGTCCGTGAGTTCTTTCCATTTATAGTCCTACCAAATCTCTTTGTATAAACTCGCGTTGACTGATGTGGGATTCCTTAAGGCCCACCTTTCAACAAGTCTTGCCCCATCGACCTCAGCACCTTATCTGGGAAATAGACTAGAGTTCCTTTTGGGTACCTTGAGACTTGCATGCCTTAATGGCAAGTTCTCTCGCTGAAAATCATGGGAATACATCAATGTCCCTTGATCGTCAGATCTTGCAAATGGCTTGACGTCAACCCCTCTATTCGCATTTCGCAAGATGTATCCAGGTACCTTGGCACTCATTGACATCAATGGTGAGTTTGCCTCGCATTGGTTAACGGCATACATTAATGGCCGGTAATCCAATGATTTCTCTTCATGCTCGACATCAACACATTCTTTCGCATGATTAGATTTGTACCATCAGTTTTGTAGCAGACGAAGACTATACACTTTTTCACGACTCCCTCAGCAGTTACCACAGCATGAATTCTGATCTATGAGAGTACCACAGTTCCACTTTCAGCCCTTATCTTTTCCATGATTCAACATCAGCAGTTCAGATTCCTTCATTTCCCAGGTTCCAGTTACAGCGACATCAGCATTCACAGTTACATTTTCATGATCTTGATGCAGTCAAACTTTCTATGTTCGAGCAGTTACATCAGTTGCAGTTACAGCAGTTACAACTACGATACCAGTCACGTTTTCATGATTCAGCAGCAGCAGCAGCTACATTCCGATTGCATAGTTCATCATTCTTGGGTAAGTGGAAGTATGTTGTTTTCTAATCTTTAATCATGCAATTCCTTATATGCTGACTTGAATATTTTGGAAAATTCCCTCATCATGCTCCATTTCCTTTCATGACCCACGCCAAGTTGCATGAGGACATGCAACCAATTCAGTTGGGGGGGGGACTATATTCACTACATATTCACTCCCACGATTCCATTTCTCCACCACTATCACTCCATTTTTTTTTTCTCACTTACCATTCACCATTCACCAACATTTCTTTTCCAACGATACTTTGTTGCACTTTAATATACATATTGGCATATTTCATGAATATTACAAAAAGGGCTTTCTTATGCACATTGATAGCTTATGATTTCCAGTGAGTATTTACATTATTATTGCAGCAAGAGAACAAGAAGTGAAATGAATGTTGTTAACACAAGAACCAACATTCTTTGTATTCATGGTTGTCACACAAGAACCAACCATAAGAAAAGAGAACATAAAACAAAATGAATGTTGTTAACACAAGAACCAACATTCTTTGTATTCATGGTTGTCACACAAGAACCAACCATAAGAAAATGAAAGTTGTTACTCATGCCCTGCACATATCCTGGAAACATTCATTATTAAAAAAGACATCATCATGTAAAGCCAAAGTTCGGATGCCAAAGAGATCCATGCATGGTTGCATGAGGACATGCAACAAGTTCAGTTGGGGGGGATGTTGGGCTTCAGAAATGTCGTATTTCATCCACCTTTCCCTTCACTATTCCTTACATCTCATCATCCCATTAACCTTTCATTATATCATTTCCATAAATACATTTGGGTTTCACCTTCTTATTTTCCACTTTATTCATTTTTGTATTATAAGTGAATTTATGATTAAATATTAGAAAATATACATGTTTTTATATATATATCAAGAATGTGTGAGCTTTGTAATGTGTAGGAGAAATGTGAAGGATTAATTCTAAACTTCTGGAATATCTCCTCCACCATATTAAGGAGATAATTATTCAAGCCTATTCCTAAGGAGAAGATCATGGAGGATTTGGTTGGCATGTCTTATTCAATATATGTGAGAGATGTGTGGAGGATTCAAAGGGATCATGTCTTGTAATAATGGGAAAGTAGTTGAGAGTGGTTGAATGAGATGGTTAGCTTCTTCATGTATATAAGAGAGTGCTCTCTCTTCATTTTGGGGAGTTCAGGATCTCAGGAATTCATTAGTTCATTAGTTTTTGAGTTTGGAGAGATAGTATTGTAATTAGGAGAAGGGGGATTCTTAACTGTGACTCATATTATTTTATTGTATGCTTTCATGATTTGTCATTTGATTCTTGTAATGTAATTTGAGATGGCGTTATTGTTGTGAACTCATATATGTCATTTGTCATTCAGCTCTTCACATGTTGTACTGCTTTTCCTTTATGCAATTTCCTGCTTTCATAGATTAATTTGATTTCAGATTAGATTAGTTCCACTTCGGTCCTGCATGTATAGTGCATGTGCTTCGTAAGTCTATGAACCTCGGATTGACAATTTAAATGGTTGGGCAAGTACTACAACGGAATTAAAACGACAATAGTTTCACCCAACAGTTGGATTCCATGATTTTGTACACCACAATGTTTAGAGTTGGGATTAGGGGATTACTAATAAAAAATTTCTTTTATTTGTTTTAAAGGTTAAACTTTACTATTTGATTGTATATGGGGATATATGATAAAAAGTGACGTTTGACTTAAATAAATAAGAAAGCCCACTAGTCAGCTCTACGAAGGGGAGTCTGGTTCTGTAGAATTCTCTACATTCTCAACAAACTTCAAGCATTATATAACATACATGGTTTTATAGATTTTAGAACCATACCCCAAGAAATAGAAACTAATTCCTATCCTAAGGTCTCGTCATCCAACTCACACTAATATAGGATTCTCCATTATCGTCAACACTCCCCTTAATGGAGAAGGGGTTCACAAATATTCCAAACATCTCCCTAAACATTTGAAACTTAATTTTGACAAGAGGCTTAGTGAAAATGTCTGCAACATTATCACACATTTTATAATATAGAAGATGGATTTTCTTAGATTGAAGTTTCTCCCTGACAAAGTGGAATTGTGTATCAATGTGTTTAGTGTTTTTGTGAAACACCAGATTATTAGCAAGTTTGATTGAGCTCTCGTTGTCACATCTACATGTTGTTGCATCTTTCTGTTCTTCCCCAACATGTTGGAGAAGTATTTGCAACCAAAATACCTCACATGTTGCTGCGCGCATAGCTTAATACTCTTCTTCCGCTGAAGACAAGGAAAATGTGCTTTGTTTCTTACTACTCCATTTAATCAACCTGGATCTGATGCTGAATGCATAAACTATTATGGATCTCTGGTTGTCTACGTTTCTATCCTAGTTGGAATCTATAAATCGTGTCAATCTAACATCAGAAGAATCAGTATAAATAATACAATAATCTATAGTTCCTTGCATTCCAATGACTCTCAAGTGGCTTGGACATGTATTGACATAGAACACTAACTTCATAAGCCAAATCGGGTCTTGTAGTGGTTAGGTAGATTAGGCTGCCAACCAGCTGTCGATAAAGTGTCGCATCTGCCTCTTTAGAGCCATACTCACTCTGAAGTTTAATGTTATATTGTAATGATACTGCTGCAACCTTGCACTGATCCATCCTGAATCTTTCCAGTAGACCTCTGACATAGTTACCCTAAGACATAATTTTTTTTCCTGAATCTCTCCAGATCTCAAGACCCAAACAGTATCTTAGTTCACCAAGGTCTTTCATTTCGAACTTTTGTGACATTTTTTGCTTGATTTCTTTGATCAGTTCAATAACATCACCTGTAATAATTATATCATCTACATACAAAGAAATTAACACTATGCACCCCTTTTCATCTCTCACAGTATACAAATTAGGTTTGTTTTTACTTTTGTTATAATTGTGTTGCAAAAGAAATGAATCAATATTTCCATACAATGACCTGGGTGCTTCTTTTAGTCCATATAGAGCTTTCTTTAATCTACAGACTAAATTTTCTTTCCCTTTCTTGACAAACGTCTCTGGTTGCTCTAAATAAACCTCTTCTTTGAAATCCCCATTTATGAATGAAAATTTTACATCTAGTTGGTGAATCTTCCAATGTTTCTTAGTAGCTAAAGCAATCATCATTCTGATAGTGTTTAGTTTAGCTACGAGGGCGAAGGTTTCCTCATAGTCAATACCTTCTTTTTGTGAATACCCCTTTTCTACCAATCTAGCTTTTAATTTATCTATTGTTCCATCTGCATTAATATTGGGTTCATACAACCATTTACATCCTATGATTTTTTTCCCTTCAGATATTTTAAACACTTCCCAAGTGTTATTTTTTAGAATAGATTCATATTCCTGTTCCATAGTTGTTTTCCATTCACTACATTGATTTCCTTCTCTATAACTAGAAGGTCCAACAACATTTATCATACTAGTTATAAAGGAATTCTCCCCATATCTAGCATGCAATTGAATCTGCCTACCTGATCTTCTGAGCGTTGGTGTAGCTTCCAACCCGTTCTCAATTTCCTTTGAAGGACTAGGCTTGATTGTCGTATCCGAACTTTCTTCTTCTGCCTTTTTCTACTCATGGCTGTTACCTATTTCCTTACTTCCTTCCACCAAGAACGGAATATCCCATTCCTTATTGCTTTTATCAGGTTCATTAGAAACCTGCTCATGGAATATGACATCTCTACTAACAAATATCTTGTCAGTAGAGGGATTAAATAATATATAAGCTTTAAATTGTAAACAAGACCCTACAAAGGTACATCTGATGGCTTTTGAAGCTAGTTTTATTTTTTCTTCCTTTGGAATGTGGGCAAATGCTTTAGACCCAAACACTCTTAAATGTTTTACCGCTGGCTTAAATCCATATAATGCTTCAAAATGAGTTTTAAACTTGATAATTCTTGTAGTATTCAATACTTCTGCCCAAAAACCATTCGAAACACCCTTACCTTTCAACATGCTCCTAGCACACTCCACCAATGTTTTCTTCTTTCTTTCTGCTACTCCATTTGGCTAAGGAGTATGGGGTTCTGTCAATTGTTGTAATATTCCATGATTTTTACAATACTTGGTAAGGTCCTTCTTCCTGTATTATCCCCCTTGATCGGAGTAGAGAATTTTTATGTGCTTCCATGTTTGCTTTTCTATCATATATTTGAATTGCTTAAAGTATTCAAATATGTGACTTTTCTTACTCATAAAATATACCCATGAAAACTTTGTGCAGTCATCAACAAGTAATAGAAAATAAAGTGCACCTCCTAAAGACTTTGTTTTCATGGGTCCACATAGATCATTGTGCACTAATTCAATTATATCTCTCTTTTTCTTTTCTACTTGAACAGGGAATTATTCTCTATGCATATTTCCTAATGCACAAGCATCACAATCATTATGCACTTGCTTTAATGTAGGAAGATATCTCACAATTTCTAAAGTAACATAAAATCATTGTAGTTGATATGACCAAGTCTCTGGTGCCATAGATCTTCTGTAGTAAAGCTTTATGTTGTCAAAGCAAGATTTGGTGTTGTCCTCACATCTAATTTATACAGACCTCCTGTTCAAATTCTTGAAGCAATAGTCTTCACGCCATCCAAAAAATCTTAAATATAACATTTAGATTTAAAAGCTTCTAGCTTGAGATCATGATTTATAATCATGGATACAAAAATCATATTCTTTGTTACTCCGAGTGCATACATTACATTATGAATATATCTGATGTTACCATCAGGTAAAATAACTGAAATTTTCCGGCACCCTTTAGTCTAATTATTTCTATCATCACCAAGGTATATTTGTGTTCCGTCCTGAGACTATTATGATTTTCATGTTGATCGAAATAGAACACATATATTTATAACCACTTCCTAATAAATTTCTGACTATAAAATAAAATATTACAATCAAAACTGCCCTTTAGATGTTATCCCAAAAATACAATGCTAAACAACTTCTATAGCTATCATAATCGAATCGCAACTGTAGTGTAACAGCCAGAGGATATATCAACAACAAGTGTTGATGATATCATTCAATGGTACAACTATATCAACAGTTCGCCAGAGGGTCTGTAACAGCAGAGTGTAACAACAGTTTGTCGGTGGGTTTTTAACAGCAAGGTGTAACAACATCACCTTGCTGTAACAACACCCTCTTAACTTCTCCCGTGAAATTCATGTTCAAGATATTCGGTGCTATAAATGACATGTAAAAAGACAACACGAAGGCCATCGATCTTCTCCAAACATTCACAATCAATTGGTGAATTGGAAGAGTAATAAAAACAAGGTGAAACATCACAAGTTAGGGTAGAAAGGTAGGAGAAAGAGGGAAAGATACTCCCATTGGTTATAGTTAAGAGGCAAAATATGGAATACAAAGGTAGGAAAAGTGTACAAAATTGGTACCCAACATCGTCCTCGCCTCTGTTTCCTCTCCCTGACTATATGATTTGTTTTTTTCCTCTTCCTCCATGGTTTTTTTATCAAAACCATAGGGACATGTGATGATGTGGAATATGGTTTTAGGAATGAGGAGTGGGAAAGGTAAAATGAAGGAGATGGTGCTAGGGATATATGAAATGGGGGAGGGGATAAGGAGTGGTAGTATGATGGGGTTTAGGAAGGGAATTTGGGGATTGGGAGCCTAGGTAAATGTAGCATTTAGGGCTTAGGGTATTGGGATAAAGGGTTTAGGTGAAAGGGAATTATGTAATACATGGTTTTGGGAATGAGTATTTTGTAATGTACGAAGGGTTTGAAGGTGTAGGGGAGTGAAAATTAGGAATTGTGAGTGTAAGAGGGAAATAATAGGGTTTTAAATGATTCTAAACACCAAATATTAAAAAAAATTCACAACACCAATAAATGAACTTGGACGAGAGAATCGATGGAAGACACCTTTACTTATTTTTTGGTAGTAGAAATTTTTTTTGTTGAAGTTTTGGAGGCAAATTTGGAAAAATTTGAAGCAATTCTGGCCTCTCTGGACATATGTGTAGCACCTTAAGGCTATGTTCCCTTGCTTAAGAGTATGCGCCGTCGTAGGAGGCTGTGCGCAATGGCTGAAGGATTTGCACCCTCTATGAAGGATATGTGCCCTCTGCATTGTTTTTTTCTAATTTCGCCTAGAAGCTCAAAATTTCACTCTCTTGGAGTGTTTTCTTGGTGTTTGTAGGAGACAAATGAGTTTGAAATGATGTCAATAATTCTTTAATACTTGAGTGAATTATAATTTAGATTAAAAAAAATTTCTAATGTTTTATTTCACCTTTTGAAAACATTGTTGATTACCCTTTTCCTTTTTTTTTCTTTTTTTACAGGATGATGTTGATGGAGTTTGGCACTTTTCACTTTTGCCTTTATTATCTTCAGTTTGGCATATTAAGTTTGAGTTGGAAGCTTGGGAGAGAACTTATGACATAAAATGAGCATAAAATTACATTAAAAAAATAAAAAATTACATCTTGGAATGAAACTCATATACAACCTCTAAAAATCATATTTACATGCTCATATATCCTCTGCAGATGATTGAGAAAGTATTATTTGAGTCACTCTCACACTTTTTTTGACCTTATTAAGACGAAAAGATTATTATTGAACCTTGAAAAATAAAACCTAATGACCTAAATGGATGTTGAATGACCATAATTCATGATTTTGACTGACATAATAATAGTGAAATGAGATTTTAAGATTGTTTTATGCTCAGCAAGACATGAAGGTGGGTCAGCAAATGTGAAATTTTGAGGGAGAGTGAGGTTTTATGACTAGTTCTACCATCAGTGAATCATTTTTCTCCATGACTTAGTGGATTGATAAAAAAATTATGAGTGGGACTCCTAAATTGATATGAAAAGAGTAATTTTTTTACTAATGGCAGAATGAAAATTTTGACACTAACAAGTTGGTCATGGAGCCTTAATGCTAAGGATTCAAACCTAAACATAGCTTATGAATCACCGTCTATGTTGTGAATACCACTTCCTTTCTGGCGCTTGGCTCTGTGCCCTATCATCATGGTGATTAGGAGTAGGAAGAATGATATAGAATGGAGTGTTAAGAAGAAAATACCATAATGGAAAAGAATCAGAGAGAACAAAGGATGGTGAGTATAGTTATTCTTGTTAATTAGCCCCTATAAAACACACAACTGAAATTATTTAATTATGACAATGACTGAAAGGAAGTAATAATATCCACTATAAGAAAAATTTACAGAGGAGAGCAAGGTGGAAGGAATATAAAAGTAAAGGGAGATAATGAAATATGCAACCTCCATCATGAGCATGAGCATGAGCAAGAGTATAACCTGAAATAAAAAAAACTAATAAGCATAGGGTGGTGACGATATGGTAAAATAACCAAAGTATCCTATGACATGTTTGTATTCATATCTTCTTAAGCCCAGAACAAGGTGGGTTGTAGAGAGGATATGCATGATGGATGATGTGGTATATGGATGAAGTGGTACTGGCCCCACCCCACCCCACCCCACCCCACCCCACCCTCCATTATAGTTTCCTTTTTCATTAAATCTAAGGAGAGGTAACATAATGGTTAATTATGTTTTTTTGTGTATAAATAGATTTATGTCTTAAAAATCTAAAAATATTATAACTTTAAGATCTTAAGAATGAATTTATATAATGGTTATTAAGAACTATAAAACATTGTAAAAAAAATTAAAAATTAAAGAGGACAATGGTAAAGTTCTGGAAGTTCAATATTTATAATATTAATATTAATAAAATCATTTTCATAAATAAATTTGAAAAATATAATAATGTAAAATTGAAATAGAAAATAAGAAAGGCTAATTTATTGTTAAAAAAAATAATTAAAAAAATTGTTTAACCTTTTCTATAAGACAAATTCTATTAATCAACAATAAAAGAGATTATAAAAATCTCCAATGTTACTAGTTTATCATTGGGGAAATTAGACTAGTAAAATTGCAATAGGTTGTTATTCCAAATGATCTAAGGTATTTTTAGAATTAAAAAAATGGAAATTGCTTGGAGCTTATTATAACATCTAAGAGCCCATGAATTGTTAGAGCTAATATGTGTATATAGAAAGAACAAAGTATCACAATGGTTATTGATTTAAAATATTGTTCTATCGTATGGAAAGTAGCACTTGGGGGAGGTGTCTAAAAAAATAAAGCTAATGTCCATAAGTTAAGCATAGTAGATTTATGGATAGGACATTCTTGAGAAGAACCTCATAATCTAGGATCGGTGCCTTTCAGATGAATTTTGCTTTCAACTAGTTCCAACAATATTTATTACTTTGCTTCATTGTCATCCATTAGAAGCATCATAACAATTGATTTAAAATGGCAAGTAGGATTTATATCCTTCCAATATTTCATGTTTATAGTCATTGAACTCCCAATATTTCAGATCTATTTTCCTAGTACTCTATCTATATCCTAATTTGGTATGGGTCATCTCTCCTATCAAACGTCATTCCCCACGCTCTCAATTTCCTCATGGATGTGTGGAGGAACTTGCTCCTAGAAATCATTACAAGCAACTCAAGTTGGATTCTAAAATATAGTTCACGAAGAAGTTACCTATGCACCCCAAGTCCTAGATGAACCAGGTGTATCTATGTGGTTAAGGTGAGAAGTGTTGCCTCAAAGAATGATACAAATTAAAAAATTGATCATGAACTAAAAATGATGCATAACAAATAATATAAAATATGGAGTGCATTCTACCACAACACAACAGATGGAATTATTTTATCCAGGAGAATCCAACCACTCCAAATATAATGTTTTCTCAAACACGTTGCAATCATATGAAAACAAGAACTTCTGTTGAGTTCCCAAGTATCCATTCCATGCAAGTGATGATTTTGGAAACCAACATGTTCTCTCACTAGCATTGAGATCACATTATATAAAAATATTCATTTGACATAGCCATCTCATCCATTTCCATGAAAACAAGAGATTGCACTAAGTTCCCCATTATTCATTCAATATGAGGGAATGATGATGGCAAACAATGTGTAAAGAACAATGTTGCAAAGGACATGACAAGATGTATTTTCACTGTAGTCACAAAATAATACTTATCTCAAATCATGAATCATATCATGTTATGGATAGAACACAGAACATGCACCTAGAAGAGTTCATTTATACAATTAGATGGAAATAATATCCAATTAGATGGAAAAAATTGACCACTCTCATCTGTGGTGACATGTATTCTATCTCACTCAATAAAAATATGTTAACTTTAAAAGCTTGAAATTCTAACTTATAAAATAAATATTAACAGAAGAATAAAAATGACCATTTTTAATAAAATATGAAATAATATTTAAAAAATTGTATAATTAAGAGATACACTAATGGTTAAGAGCATGTGTTTTATATTTTTTGAGATTCGAGCAGATTCGATGGCCTCTGCTAGGGTTTTCCTCTGTAAAGCCACAGATGCCGACTATGTGGCTGCTCTACCACTGAATGCTTCAGACAGCGTTGCCACCGCTGCCTTCACAGCAGCTCAAAGAGTTTCAGCGTTTGCAACTGCCCCATCTCCTTTTAGCATGTCAGATGCAGACCAATTCTGGATCATTGCTCCTCTTCACCGAGTAGCCGCCGAAAAGAATAAGGGCGAGGAACCAACCGCGACAGAGCTCCCTCAAGCTACCTCCCTTCTCCACAGCAAAAAGGCGTTTAGGATCTGTTCAAGGGGTGCTTTTATCCTATCAGAAAAACAAGCCCACAAGGAAAATAAGACCTACTCAAGTGACCCCACAGATTCTATTTATGCGGCAAGCAAGTAGTAGATCTTCTTCTCGGACCTGCATGATCGGTTTGCAGGGGAGTTGATGCCAGAAGATTTCAATGCCTACCACTATGCTTTTCATCTAGCCACGGTCATAGCCCAAAGTCTGATGGATCTGGATACACAAAGCTTAAGCACATTTCAGATACAAACCAAAATGGGAGAGTAGGTGTTTACAGATATCTTCTCCTCTTCATGTCAGATCCAGATCTCACTCCCCTTAGGCAGAATGATGCTGCAATGGGAAATGGATCTACTGCAGGATCTCTCGCATGACCTTGAACTCCAGCTGGGGATTCCCTCCTCTCTCAAGATACTTCTACATAAAGGTAACCAACTAGAGGATCCTGTTCCCCTCTCCTTCTACTGTATTCAAAGAGATGCTTCTATTGTTCTTACCCTACATCTAAGAGGAAGGGAATCGGGGCATACCTCCTCTACTCCTGCCTTCTCTTACAAAGATGCAGTCCATGCACAACCTTCCAGGAAATATGCTCAACTAACTGAGGCCTCCAAGCCTTTTTTTGTGGATAAAATGGAGGAAAATCCTTATATTGAAATCTCTCATATAGCGCTTGATGATCAATACCAGACATTTGCAGAAACAACCATCATTTGCATATTTAACGGAATATGGCCTTGAACCGCATATCTATACCAATGGATCCATTCCAACTATACCAACAACAACAAGGTATTATTATGCTCGAAAGGGTTCTTCATTATGGTTTTTGCCTTCAATGAAGGCTATCAGGAAGCCTTAATGGGAGGCCCTTGGTTCTGGGGATTAGAAGGGCTTTTCCTCACCCCATAGTTTCCATACTTTCACCCCTCTACAGCATCCTTCACCAAGCCTCCCATTTGGGTCAGGCTTTCGAACCTCTCGGCGCATTTATGGCACTTCTTCGTTTCCTAGGGATTGGGGATACCTTAGGCCGCTTCGTAGATATGGATACCTCAAGGAGGGAGAAAGGAATATACACCTATAGCAGAATATGTGTGGAAATAGAAATTAGAAAAGGGTTTCTTGACAGATCAACCTCAAAACTGGGGACTTCCATTGGACTCAAACCTTGGACTATGTGAACAATTCCTTCTAGTGTCGCCATTTTCATCAGACAGGGCATCTCTAGAACACATGTGCCATGTTCCTCGACAAAAAGAAGAATTTCAATCGCAAATCCAAATCCAAGAGCTCGAAACCTTGTGACCCACCCCCCATGGATGACATATATTCCTTCAGCTTTTATGAAGAGGAATTTGAAGCAGATGGGGAGAATAAGGAGATTCCGAAGGAAACACCCTCAGCCAGCCCTGAAGATCCCTGTACACCTCCGATCTCACAGAAATGCACTCATGAGTCTTCTTCCTTTGATTCAGATAAGGAGAATCCTCCTTCAGCGTAGAATAGTCTACAATTGGTTCATGCCCAGCAAAGTAACAATGGCTGGGTCAAAGTTAGTAAGAAAAAAGGGAAAAAAAGTCGTTTCGAAGTTTCTATCCATTCTGGGTAGATACCTTTGTCTAGCTCTCTATTTCCTGCTATCCTTGTTATCTTTTTCTCTTTCTATGGCTGCTATTTGGGACCCAGGATGATAGTCCATCATTTCCGGCTCCCCTGCTTTTCAGCTTCACTTGGTTGCAAGAGAATATTGTACTATATTTTTTTCTTAATACAATTAGTCTTATTTAGAAAAAAAAAAAGAGATCATGTGTTTTATGGTAAGAGGTCAAAGATATTTCTACCTTTAAAAATCATAAATCCAAAATGAAAAAAACATAATATTTACACTTCCATTAACATTGACACTCAAATAATTATAAAAAAATAAATATATTATCAAAAAGTTAAAATAGATTATTATTATTTATAATGTACTTGAAATTGGATATTAAAATATTTATAATAAAAATCATTGAAAATGTATATTTCTATCTTAAAAAATCATAAATTCAGAAGGAAGAAAACAAAGTATTTACACATTCAAATAATTATATCAAAATAAATATCTTATCAGAAAAAGGTAAATAGATTATTATGAATTATATCAAAATAAATATTTTATCAAAAAAGATAAAGAGATTATTATTATTTTATAACGTTATAATTTCCTTAAAAGAATTAGAAAATATTATGGAATAACTTCCAAATAAGCAAACTAAAACAATAATTTTATTTTTTATCATTTTTTTTACAAACTAATAATTCAATCATCATCACTTGCAGATGAAATGATTTAGCTTAATTTACTAGCAATTGCCCCAAAAAGTGCAAAGAGATGATAAGATTTTTAAATTGAAAAATTTGTACTTTGGTTTCCATAATTAAACAAAGAGTAATTGATATATATTAAATTTAAGTTTTTTTAGTTTATTTTTTTAATGTTTTTAAAATTGTATATTTGAAAGTTTTTGTTTTGGAATTTATATATAATGCTAAGGAGCATAGAGTTAAACCTACTATGGAGTAACTTTTGTCTTGACTTGTTGTTTATGAGTTTGAGTCCATGCAAATATAGTTGATAGCTAGTCAATCTTAAGAAGGACTAAACAAATTGGTTGAGGAGTAAAGTGATGTATTATCTAACAACTATTTATCCAATGCTAATGATATTCATTCCAAAGTGTAAGGCACTGAAAAATCAAGAATTATGCTTAATTCTCAATTGCTACTAAATTTAAACTCTGAATTTTAATCTTGTATCTAAGTAAATGTTAATCTTGTTGCCAAAGTCAAGTAAATATTAATTTTGTCTCAAAATTTAATTTTTATTTCTTTAATTTTGACTTTTTAAATATTATTATTTATATTCTATTTCTAGAAAATATGATTTTGTAATGTATTTCTAACATAAAGATGAATTCTAAAAATAAATATAACAACTCATCCAAACCATGTTACAAATATGTACTCAAAAACACTTTAAACTTGTCACTTACGCCACAACAAAGTTACCATTATAAAAAATACTTACACCATATTAACTTGACAATCACCATTTAAATGTTACATTGAACCAACTTTGTAAGTACCACGTCACTAGTACAAAGGAAAATATTCTTAATTGGCAATCTATGCAAAGGATAGTACATTACATTTATATGCTATGCAATTGAACAAAATATACATATGAGTTCGTTTAGTTCTATAGCATGGAAATGGTATGAACGTTAATATTTCGATACATGTATTACACCAATAAACATATAGTTCATCTTATACGGGTTCGGAATCGTGCATAGATAAGGCAGTTATATCTTAGAGAAAAGTCTGCATTAGATAGATATGATATATGTTTCTTTTATGGTGAGAGTTTACTTTATTGTTTTTGGATTTGTGAGAAGCTCCACTTGGCTTCGTTTCTGCTCCTCCGTAGCCCATTATTAAATACCATTTACACCCCGCTGTACTGGCTACTCTGCCCTGGCACAACTGTCATGATTTGCCTCAGATTCTTCATTCCTTCCGAGGGAAATCACTCTGGCGTTCACTGCAAGTCATTCTGTGAGCTAAACGAGTGTTGATCGGCGTTCACTGCCTATTAGACTATGAGCTAAAGGGTAATGATTTTCCCTGGAATTTCGTCGTTCTCTCGAACTCAGCTTCGTCGAGTTGCAGACTCCGCCAAGAATTCTTTAAATCAGGTCTGGGCTCCTTGACAAAATTACTCTTAGCTATATGATTATTTTCCTTGTTTACTCGTTCCAATTTTTTTTAAAGAAAAACTAAATGGCTCCTCTGAATGCTTTTCCAGGATTCCGAGAGTGTGATTGCTTCCTACAACGCTTCGAAACCGTCTCCAAAGCATGCCCTTCACTAGAAAGGAAATAGTTCTTGACTCACTGCGGAGTGTAAGTCTCCTCCTTTAGGCTATCCTAGCTTGTTTTTAAGTTTGTTATGCAGATATAACCGTTACTTTTGAATAAGAAACAATTAACCCCCTGGTTCATGGCTTTCGGGGATGACCGCAATAGAGTATTTCTTTACCAGGTATAAGTTCTTGCCGAAACTAAAATGGGTTCTAATTAAAAAAACCATTCCTTTCTACTTACCCTCCAGGTCTATATAACTTTGTAGCTGGACGTTTCTCTGTTCGGATGTAAGAAAAGTCTACTCTCGGTTTCGCAACCTTTGGATGACTAACTCTGCAATGGCCACGACTAATACTTCGTCCAAATTTACAGGTACTTACCATTTCCAAACGGAGAAAAACCCTCACCTAGATTCTCCGTCGAGGCTTCAGGGCTTTCGACTTCTTGTTATATAATGATGTTCAAGGTTTGTTCACCCGAGCTAGGGTTTTACAGTTCCTAGGACACTCTGATATTTAAGAAATAGAAGTTTATGTATTTTTTTTTTAAGGGATTACCCAAGGATGGGTTTGTAGCCAAGATTTATTCCTCTCCTGATGCATGTTAATTGTAAAGGTGTCGATGTTTAAGTTCGGCCTGTAGTTCACTGTTTAAAAACAGAGGGAAACTGTTTTATGGCTATTATAATATTCACACTGCTATTTGTTTAATGCATCATAAGCCAGTATTTCTACAAAGGTCTTAAGGTTCCGAGTCCATAAATATTCTTTATATGCATAGCTGGTCAACTTTCTTGTTGCTAGCAGTTCTGATGATGCATTGCCGAGGAAGCTTTGTTTCTTGTTTTTTTTTACTCTACTATTCCATTAAATACTGTCAGATATTATTTTCCATAGATATACGGCTATTTTCCTATCTTCGGTTATTATGCTTCTTGAGAGAAAAATGATAAACATTCCCTCCTCAAAATCTGTGTTTTAAGGGTTTGTTTACACCCATTTGAAATGTTTAGCTATGGATCCTACAAATTTTACTATAGCATATATGTTTATTAAAGGCCGCTCTTATTTCTTTATCTTACTGCTCTACTATTCTACTAATACCAGCTTCTGTACTTTCTATATTGTTTTACTGTCTAACACATGCTACAGAAAAACACTATCAAAAGAAATATATAATTATTCTTGCAGATTTTCTATCCTATTTTAACACAGGAGAAGGTAACTCCATAGTTCAGAATTCACCTTCTGTTTATGCATAACAAACCTTAAATATTCATTTTTAAAGTATTAAAGCGATGTACCTTCCATCTTCTAAACTATGGACAACCATTCAAAATTCGGTAATAAAATACTTAAATTACACATTAGTACTTATATGGATCAAAAAAATTCAAACTGTTGTCCACCCAACCTTCAAGGGAGGCTATTATGTCCTCCACTTTCCCCCTAGCTCCAGAATCTGGATGGTGCCACGGGTTAACAGTGGAATATCTCTGTTGTTACGTCTGGATGGCCAATTTAGTCACTAATAGATAATCTGGTTTCACAAGGGTTGCAAAAAGCTATTTTCAACTGGTCCTCCACTAGCTCTAGAAAATACTTCACCCTCCTTACCAGAATTCATAGAACCCCCACCCCTCTCTTAGGATTCAACTTTATCCTCAGAGGAGTGGGTAACTCTTTCTCCAACTGTTCCCAACCACCTCTATTCTTAGAAAATTTTACCAACAACTTAAAAGATTTCATTTTCATTAACTAGTCCTCCTACTTTAATGACTTTCACCAAAATAATTTGTTTTTATCTACAACAAAGTTTCAAGTCTTTTTACCAGAAATTAAAATAACAAATGTGTTTAACTAGTGCATACTAATTAACTCTAATGAAGTTGTCACAAAACTCTTATGTTAGTATGTCTTGGTAACAAATCAATTTTGGTTAATTAGTCATTTTCATATCTATTAAATAGATTTAATTTAAATTTTCTTACTAAAACTTCTTATAAAATGGAATATCCAGATTCTTTGTGTAAATGGACCCTGAAGAAAAAAAAAAAACACCTTTCAAATAAAACGATATATATAAAATGAACATTCATTAAAGTTAGAAATTCCTAAACATTAATTTTTTTTTCGGATACTCCTACCCTACCCTTGTTGTCTAATAAACTTTGCAAACATCTTAGCTACCTCCTTATTAGACCTAAGTCAACTCTACATTTATTTTTGTGTGGGCCTGGCCTCATTCATTCAAGCACGGCACAAATGCTGCTCCTACGTCATTCAAGTGGCCCAGTCATTCGCAGAAACAATAAGGGCGAAAGTTATATAAAAAAACATATGTAGATCCACCAACGTGACATGTCTATATATATAAGTTTGACGCGCTTTAAGTTATAAATTATATCAAAATAAATATCTTATCAAAAAAATTATTATAAATTATATAAAAATAAATATTTTATCAAAAAAATTAATAGATTAATATTATTTTATTTTATTATAATTTCCTTAGAAAAAAATCAGAAAATTTTCTGAAATAACCTCTGCAAATAAAAAAACTAGAACAATAATTTATTTTTTTACAAACTAGTAATTCAGTCATCGTCAATGGGGAAGAAACGATTTAACTTAATTTAGTATATTGAATTGTATATTAATTCATTAGGATTGACTTTTAAATATGCTGCCATTAAATATAGTGAGTACACAATTCACGATTGCACAAAATTTGTCAACTGCTTTCCTATTGCTCAATGGGAAGCAAACCCTTCCAAGGGAAGTAGGTATTAGAGAAACAATGGTTCAATGCGAAATGGTTCCGGCCGGCTATGGTTCGGAAGAGGTGAATTCAGTAGTTTGGTAAGTTGGTTTTTAGTGCTCATGCTTCTTGGATGAATTGATTTTTGGTTTATATCTCAGGAAACAAATCAATGCGCTGCAGAAGGATATCGATGGTTAGGGAAGCAGAAGAAATCGTTGTTTCGCGCAAGCCCAAATTCCTGCAGAAGCGGGAGATGAGGGCGAATCCTTATTCCACCGAAGGGTGTGACAAGTTCGAAAGACTCTATTCCCAGTTCTCTACCAAAAGAGAATATATTGCGAAGGGGATTGGTGTGCCAGAGGCCCTGGTGAGGTTCGTGGATTCGAAACCAATTGTTTTGGCGAGCAGAGACGGAATCGGAAAGAAAAACAGCGGCAATGGTGCTGCTAGGGTTTCGAGCATGGGACATGCCGAAAAAAAAACAACGGCGAGGATGCTGCTAGGGTTTCGATTCTGAGACATGCCGAGAAAAGTAATGAAGTCAATCATGAGCACACGCATCATCAAAACTATAAAGCTAGAAAATTGAGAGGGGTGGTGTGATGCTGCTAGGGTTTCGATTCTGAGACATGCCGATAAAAGTAATGAAGTCAATCATGAGCACACGCATCATCAAAACTATAAAGCTAGAAAATTGAGAGGGGTGGTGTGTAAGAATAACTGGCGAGACGTATTAGACCTGCGAGACGTTTAGATGGCTTTGGTAGCTTCTTCAGGAGGACGAGTCCAGCCATGGAATATGATGCAAGTCTGGGTGCAACAGCTATGATCATGACGCTGCTCTGTTTAGCCCTCTACGACCGGGTCTGTAGAATCTTGATATGCATGTTTAGCCCTCAAAGAAAGTTTCATAAGAACGAGAATAATGAGGAGCAATGATAAGCATATAGTGATCGTTAATCCAACGACTAAAGGAAGAACGTCACTGCCATCAAAGTAATATCAATCCCGAGAGCAACGGATTACATACGTTACGATGCAATAGGGTTTACGCAATAGGGTTTTCAGTATAAGGTCAATATTATAGACAAGCAAGGATGGATGTGGAATCAGGATATAGTCTTCCATTTGTGTTTTTTTTTTATATTTTTATTTGAAAGTTTGATGTTTATAATAGAAGGGAAAAAATCATGTTTTGAATGTTGTTCTCTATAGCAGAGCATTTACAGATATTTTTAAACCATGAAAATTTTAGTGTTAATGGTTGGTTTAGTTTAATCTTTTAAAGAAATTGCGTTTATGGCTGTTTTAGCTTTATGGATAAGAATTTGTTTCATGAATGTTTTAAGATACAGATTAGGTAGATGCGTTAGTTTCTCCGTCTTTTAATATATATATAGTCTTTAAAATATTTATCTCGTTAAATTTTAAGGATTTAGTAGAAGTATTTTTATTAGATAGATTTTGTAACTAGCTTAGACTTTTGGGTTGGTCATTCTGATTTTCTTTGGATTGAGAATTTTAATGAAGGTACAGAGGGTTATCATGAAATTATCATAGAGATCTTTTATATGTTTTTTTATGAGTTTAATTCATTATTAAATATTTAAAAACAATATTAATTTTATTTTTATCGAAGTTTTTTTTGGTTATGTAAAGTCTTTTTGATATGACTTTTGTGCACCACAATGTTTATAGTTGGGATTAGGGGATTACTAATAAAAAATATTTTTATTTGTTTTAAAGGTTAAATTTTACTATTTCTTTGTACATGGTGTTAGTCATCAGTATTTTTCACTTGTTGGTGATGACTAGTTGTAACAGCCAAGTTTTCTAGCAGCTGCTCTAAAATTTCTCAAATTTACTAGATGGAAAACACCCACAATTCTTTTTTGCCTTCTTACCTTTCAGTCTACCCATGACGAGATGAAACCTCATTATCAAGTCCTACCTAGCCTCAGCCATACTAGTCTGCCCATCACCTCTAAAGAAACAATCCAAATGTGTCCAAAAAGTCTCCCCTAAGTTAAGAAGTGGCGCTTTAGGCATTTCTCCCTTGGTGAATTATCCTAAAGCCAAAGAACCTCCATCTGCTATAGACCAGTCATAACAAACCTTCCCATTCTGCAAATAAAGTTGGTTATAGCCATAGGTCGCGCCACTAATACACCCTCAAGT
This sequence comes from Pinus albicaulis, assembly GCA_034641835.2. Lineage (NCBI taxonomy): Eukaryota > Viridiplantae > Streptophyta > Pinopsida > Pinales > Pinaceae > Pinus > Pinus albicaulis. The sequence goes on from CM076578.1 coordinate 34,075,169, forward strand.
CTCAGCAATACATGGACCATAAGTCAAACTGATTCTAGGTATTTTTACAATGTTTTAATGAATCTTTCAAGGACAGAAGCATACCAGCATCCCAGAAGACAATATTTGGCTCCACATGAGAAGGCAACTGCTTCTTAATGTGATCTTGAGCCTGGGATGCGGCTACAGAGCAAAGAGTTTTTCATTAAGCTCTTGCGATCACATTCAAAGCCTAAAGGGACAGTAAATGGAAAAATAGCACTATCACAGGCTGATGATATAACATCACTCAAAAATCTCGTTCATTTATAAGCAGAGGGTTTTTGAAGATTGAAGAACCTCCTTCATCTATAAGCAGTGGGTTGAAAGCGCCTCCTTCATCTATAAGCAGAGGGAATATGGACAAAGTTTGATTCTAAGAGCTGCACTGACCATGAAACAAATTTTGGTTACAGTAAGACATCAACTAAAGGCTTCCACATGAAAATGATGATTAAAAGCAGAGGTAAAGCAGCATTGATTAATTCTAGAGTTTTCACTGACTCATAGACAAATTGTAAACAGAATAGGAGACAGCTGAAACAGAGAAATGATGCAAAAGACAAAGAAGGAAAGCATGGGTACCACTGTAATCCAAGAGGTTAAACTTGTCTCTTATCAAGGTTTCTTTCAAAAAGGCAGTCTGGAACCCAATTAAAACAACTTTGCTGATGATTAAGGGACAGGTTATGACACAGGCCAATGATGATGATTGTATTTCAAACGGTACTGATCTTCCTACTCATAAAGGAATGTCTTTCAAATTACGTATCATAGTAGACAAAGGAAACTTGAGTTTAGTTTTCCCAAAAAGGCGCTGCAAATAGATACACAAGCTCACAAAAATATATACAGGTTATGGCATGAGTTTCAAAGCTCTTGCATTTTCCTTAAAAAGGGTCAAAGGTACCTTATCGCTGCACTCTAAGTAAAATGAGAGGTTTTAGAGAAGTTCCCTTTAAATGAACAGAGATGGGTGAAGCCTGAGTAAATGCAACTGAATTTGTGCACTCACAGTCATGAGAGAGGTTCAATCATCACCTACTAGCCAAATCAGCTTCACAACAGGGCATCATTTCCTCCAAAGCATCAAGAACAAAAAATGTCAGTTTAGGTTGCAAAAAGGGGAAGTTACCTCTTTCAAAAGTGTCAAAGAAAACCTCATGCAACACAAAGTATCTTCTACAGGTGTCCCCTTTTCAAATGAAAAAGACAAGTGAGTGATGATGATATTCAAAGGGGCTTCTTTTCCTTTTGTATAAAAAACCTCTTTAAACTGATCAAGAGTAATAGCTGATGAGTCATACAAAGACAGTAGGTGGAAAAGGATGTTGAAATTACAGTTAAGTTTTTTCCCATAGAAAAAGGTAGTTGCATTCAAGAGGCATCTCTAAAAACCTTCACATAGTTCAGAGCATTTTTCATTCCACAGTGCGGATATCAAAAGGAGGACATTTTTTCATCCCTAAAATGACAAGCAGTAAAAGTTTAAATCCTCAAAAGGATTGTTTCATTTCAAGAAGGGGTTAGGCTCATACAATAACTTCTCTTTTCCACTGTGACATTTATATGGACAAAAGAGTATCATGTTATGATTTAGAAGATAAAGTTTCAGGTTGTGTTTAAAAGAAAAGACTTGTTCAAAACATCTCTTAAAAACCCTCATCGGTCGAGTGTGAAAAGAACCTTCACTTTTTCACTTTCAAAAAGGCTTGAAGACCGTTGCAAATCTATTGTTTTATTTCCCAAGCACAAGCAAAACTCCTCTTGCTATTCATGAGACCGGAGGAAGAATTTTTTGGCAATAAAACAGAGTTTTTTGGGCTTTTGAACTGCACGGCGTGCTTGTAACACTACGCGATGCGTTCAAGCCGAATTTCTCCACAGGACTACACTACTGCACGACGCGCTTGTAGCGGCACGCGGCACGCATGTAGGTGTTGGTCCTGTCGGCGCGACAGTGACTCGACAACTTACCTCTGCATGGAATTCTCCTTTACAAACGTGCCACGCATCTGTTGATGGTTCAAATACCTACAAAATGTGTTGAAAACAGCCCAAAGTCCTCAAACAACGTCATCATCAAATTTTCAAGGTATTCTCTGAGCCTCCTTAGTGTTGTCCAAATTCTGAAGGGTGAAAAATGTTGCGTTTTTCCAAGACTAGATAATGGTAAAAAGTGAAGTTCCCAGTATGAATCAAGGAGTTGTGTTTCATGTTTGAAACTCAGAATATGCACATTAGTGAAGGCTGTGTCAAAAAATTGAGAAGTTAACCCTACTGTGGTAAAACAAATTTAAACTCTGTTAGCTACATAGTGGAAGAAAAGTGCTTGCGAGGTGTAATATTTTGTTTTAAAAGCTCCAGAGTGTTGTAGTTTGTGATTGCCCAGCAGTAAGCATAGCAAAAATTTGGGTTCTTATTAATGTTTAAAAACCTATAAACTGCCCTCAAAAGAGTATTAGAAGATGGAGGCACTGTTTTTCAGTCTTTGAAAAATAACAGTGACTTCATAAAAACAGTTTTTGAGAGGAAGGTTTGTGCTAAAACAAATGAGATTTATTTTTAAGAAACCACAAACCTGTCTTGTTAAAAGGCCTCTTGACTCGAACACAATACTAAAGAGATGACTTTAAGTGATGATGAGGAACAAGGAAAAAAGGCTAAAACATAGCAATGATTATGAAGATCAAATGTGATGGGCAATGAGGCAGTGATGAAGGGAAAGAGCATGACAGTCATAAAGAAGGCATTGACATAGACAAATAAGGCAGCCCACAAGCAAGCTATGATGAGGGCAATCAAGAAAATACAAAACATGGGTCATGAAGGGCATTCTCCAAAGCATGTGCTAGCTGCTTCTCCTAGGCAAGGGGCCATGAATTCTTCACCAAAGCTAGAATGCCAAGCAACAAAGAAGAAAACCAAGAAAAGCTCGAAACTGCCCAAAGGAGGCGCCCAGTGAGAAAAAGGAGAGAGACACCTTTAGGCTTGGAATTTTGTCCCAATTTTCTAGACATGTTTCTAAAAAGCTTTGAGGGACTTGCTCACCAAAATTGAGCGACATTCGACATGTTTTGGTTTTTCGTCATGTTTGGGTTTTTGGCCAAAACTCATGGGCTTCGCCATTTCAGTTTAGGGATCGTCAAAGGAGGAGAATGGTATCATTGGATGCCATAATTTTAGGAGCACACATTAAGCAATTTTCAGGACATTTGAAGATCATTTTCTCCCCTGAAATGGAGAAAAATGCCCGCTTTTTTCACACTCTGCTTGGTCTATCAGCAAGCTATATTTTCTGGTTTTTTACACATAGGCCTACTTTTGAAGGATTTCCATGCATCGTATTCGGTAAATTCAAGTTTCTCCATAAAATAGACACTCGGAGCTGTCCAACGAGCTATCATGAGCCTCGTTTCGACATCGGGAAGGCTTCCAAATGTTACCGGCAAGTCAAGGGACCTTTTGCTGATGTAATTTTTGAGTATTTTTGTAAAATTTGAACCTTTAAAAACTGCTTTTTCCTCATGTGCGTTTAGCTATTTTTGCACATGAGAAGTTATGAAAAGTCAATTTATTTCCCTCTTTTAGCATTTTTTAGATATTTTATGAGATATTTTGTGCCTTGGGCTTTGCAAAGCCTCAAGGACAAGTTTAGATATTTATTTTGAACCAATGGCTAGCTAGTTTCCTTGGTTGGTTTTCCTCCTCTTTGGCCTATATATTCCAAGAGGATTCATTGTAATAGGAGGATGAACCTGATGACAGAAGAAATATATGGTCATATAATCTTTGGAAGAAATACTTGTCTCATGCTTTTGAATAGTCTCTTGGATGTTCTTGGATGATGAAAGATGATTGTTGTTGGATTCCATGACTTGGTAGAATGGTATAGTGTCTCTCTCTTTGTTTTGTTTCCTAGTTTTCATTCATTAATCCATGTTTCTTGCTTGCTATAGAACAATAGAGAACAAATTTGAGACATGCTCTTAGAGGCACCTCAAATTTCTTGTTTCTTCATAGCTTCCATGTTTTCTTCTTCCTTAGTCACATTAAAGAATTCTTGATTTCTCTTTAATAACTTAAGGATATTGTTGCTTGTTTAATTCATGGTTTTATGCATGCTAAGTATGATTTACGGTACACCCTACTTACCTATGGCTAGCCATAGCTCCATCCATAAAATTATCTCTTTGACTGATTAGATTCTCATTTGTTCTAATCTTGCCCTTTGTCTAAGACTATGAAATCTTGTTTTCAAAGTACCCAATAACTTGAAGTACTGTGTTTAGGCATTCTAGCATAGTGTTTCGAGTTGTTTGTCTGTCTTAAGTGTTTTTCCCCAAAGTCTGATAGCCATTTCCAGAAGTTAGAAAGTTATATATCTCTATGCATGGCTTGAATGTTTATTTCTATGTATTGATTAGCTTATAGGTACATTTTCATGATTAATGGTTTTGCATGCCATGTCTATGTCTGCTATTAAACTAGTTATGCTTGAAATCCTCTGTTGTTCACAAACTTGATGTCCATTTTACTCCATTTTTCCTAAAGATCCTTTCTACCTTGAATCAAATCGACCCTTCAACAGCCTTGTATCACCATCTAATAGCTTTCTTGACCTTTTCGACCCCATAGCCCAGTTGATCTGACATCCTTTTACCTATCTTATATCTTTGATCAGTTTCATCCCTCACAACTTAAAAAAATAAAGCCAAAAAACCTACTTCATAACTAGCCTAAAATCAGAACACAATAAGCAAACACACAGATATCCCTTACACATATTGAGAGAGCCCTCTCTGAGTCTAGGAAGGCTAGGTCTTGGGGCTCAAAAGACTGGTTTGATGTTACACTGTCATTTGGCTTGCCAATCAGCCAAATCACGGGACACTAACATAATGGCGATCACGGTGGAACTTTGAGTCAAAACATCTTAGGTATCCCTTAGGAACTCTCAAAATCTCATTCAAACTTAGAAGAGTAGAATCTGGTTATCTCACCATCCTAGCAAAATGATGACTCAGCTGTAGGACACTCTTACAAACCTTAGGACTACATAAAAACTCAGAAAAACCCCAAAAAGCTCCTTAGATTGGTTTTTGTCAGTACTGGTGGTGGACCATACCAATATCCCCTCAAAGCAACTAAAAATCCACCTGACGACTCTACTAGCCTCCAGTAGGCCTTACTATTTTACTAAGACTCTAGGTTACTATCCGATCGACCTATCCCACCGCTCACTAACATAATGGCGATCACGGTGGGACTAACTGAGTACATAAAAGTTTAGCAAACTCTTGTAAATTCATTAGTCTTCAAAACTTAAACAAGAAAGCAGTCCATAGAATCATTTAGAGTAAACTCTTTTTGTTATCACCACCATAGCAAAGTGATGAAACATGTTTAGAATATTTTAATAAACCATAGGCTACACATAAAACTCAGAAAAACCCCAAAACATTCCCAGATTGGCTTTTCCCTAGTTACTGGTGGTGGACCATAGCTACATCTTTACAAAAACAAACAAGTTCCACCTGGCGACTCCACTAGCCTCTAGTAGGCCTATTACTCCACTGGTCCTTATAAAATCTCCTAGGAATGCATTAAGCAATCCCAATCATGCTGATGGTGGACAACACAGTTTAAATCCTCCACCTGGCGACTCCACAACCTCATTAGACCAAAAGACTCCACTGGTAGAGAACTTTAGACTGGTTGAAAAGATAGAGTGATCCTTTCTGATTAACAAAGATGAATCCAAGGATACAAAGGAGATATGCTCCGATGAACAGAGAACATATCCCTGGATTCCCACACAAAATGCCTACAGACGTAAATTGGATAGGAAACCTACCTATCTTTCGAGATGAAAATGTTGACGACCCATTTTTACACCTCATCAATTTTCATATACATGTATTAAGGTTAAAGGTTGAATGGCATGAGGACTGCCTCATGAAAATGTTCATGGGTACATTAGAAGGAAAGGCAAGAGAATGGTATGAAGGCCTAGAACCTGGCATCTTGTTTTCTTTGAAGGATTTCCACAAAGTATTTTGTAAACACTATATACGGCATTGTCCATCTCTATCATTGGTTGAAAATTGTTGCGATCAATCTGAAAACCTAATACAACACCTTGTAAACATTGATGAAAAATTAGGAAATTGGCATCTTGAGGATTTTTTAGAGGAGATCCATAATTTTCTTACCCAAACTAACCATCAAGATGACCAAGAAGAGTTGATCCTAGATGAACTCCATAAAAAATTAACAGAGGATCCACAAGAGCTCTTTGAAAAGGTTGAAACAAATAACAATCCATCTGCCCTTCCCTATAAAATACAAGAGGACATTCAGCCACAAGATCAACTTCCACAAAAAATGGAAAGAAATTGTTGCCCAATCCAAAGAAAACAGAAAATACCTCCTCCTTTAACTGAAGAGGAAATAGATCAACTTATAAACATGCAGACAGCCTCTGAAACTTCATATAACCAAAACTTATCTGATCTTTCTCCTGTTAATCTTGCATATCATAAGTCAAAAAATAGATTTGTAAATCATTTTGAAGAAAATAAACCTGATAGTCCAATATGCATGGCTGGTGACATTACTTATGTTAATAATTCTCCAAGGTTTGATCAATATGTTGATTATTATGATTTCCAAACAGAAGCTAACTTTGCAAAATACTCAGTTTTTTATTTTTGGGAGGAAGCTCAGTTTCATAAACTTCAGAAAAGTGAGCTGCCATTACATGTCATCTATGACACTGATGAGGAGAGCCTTGAGAGTTCAGAAGTAAGTGAAGAGTCTTGGACTCTTTGCTCTACTTCACTTCAGTCCATCAGAGATAACATTCACATAATTGAAAATTAACAGTCTTTCAGCTTTGATGATGAGGTTGAGGAGGATGATGAAATTCTTGAGCATGTTGTAAATGAGAAGCCTTTTCCTGAAATGGTTGAGGAAATCATTTTGGACATGGAATCTTCCTTAACTCCAGATTTGCAGCCACCAAGTTCCATTGAGTTACAAATTGCTGATGAAGAAATAGAGGTTGATAAATACATGAGAGTTGTCACACTATCCTTTCAAGATAATTTACTGTCAAAGTGTATCCATGCTCATCAACCTGATGACCTTCACACAGTTTACAGTCCACATAATCAGAACACATCAGCTTGGAAAGAAAGCTACACTGAAATATATGATGAGTCTGACAGTTCAAGTGATCATAAGCAAGGGGAAGAGTTGCTTTACCAGGGAGGTCCCAAATATAGCCAAGTGGAAGAAAAATTAGTCCTGAATCAAGCCTATATATCAAACCCTCTAAATCAGGTATTATTCTAAGATCCATTTGTTGTTTTCCTTGAGAAATATAAAGGAGTAGTGGGTTCTATCATAAACAAGTTGCTACCAAGAATGAGAAAAAACTTATGCACTATTGTCCGGAAACAAGCTAAATGGGAGTGGCCTTTTCATTACTTCTACATCATGAAAGAACTAAACCAAGATCAACCATGCAATCATCTACTTGACTGGCTATATTGGAAAGAAGAATTCACCAAATGAATGTATGTTGTGTATAGTTTAGACTAGGATAGATAGATAGTTGTGAAAAATAAGCTCAGCCTTGTGAGCATCTTTTCAGTTTTAGTTTGTTTGAAGAAAAAGTAAAAAAACAGAAAATACAAAAATAGTGAAAAGTAGAAAAAGAGGGTAGTTTCTAAAAAGCAATGGTATAGCCCCATACCCAAAAATAGTCATGCTGAAAGCGAGCAAGTCTAAATGCCGCTACTAGTACTCAAATGTCTTGTTCAATTATCTAGCCTAATCATAGCTAAACATGTTTTAAATTTGTTTGCTGATAAGTTAGTGAGTGAAAAATATGGTCAACATTGTCTAAGCTTGACTTATCAAAGAGAGTAGATTAGGAAAAGATACTGGTTCCACACACCCAAAACAGAACCAAAGAGGGAAGCAGGGATGAAAAACAAATTATGCATCTTAGCCCTGTTTTTCCTAGTTTCCATTTTATGAAAAATAATATTTGTGTGAAGCTTGTCTTTCATGCCACAAATACATGACAAATCAGACTTTCTAACCCTGATTTGATCATCTTTTCAATTTCATATTTTAGTTTAGAGAACAGAATCTTGTCAAATAGCTTAACCTTGAAAGTTGATCTAGCGTAGGTAGAGTAATGAAGGAGTTCATCAGTTTAATCTGAACTCCCAGCAGATATAAGTGTAGAATTAGATAGGTTCATTTTCCAAAAAGAAAAAATATATATTGTCAAAAGGTTGCTAGTCCAAATGCGCCAAAAAGAAGAAAAAAATGTTAGGAAAGATAGTGGGGTAGGTAGAGATATCATGGATGCTAATCATGTTGTCATTTTTCAGAAGTAGCATTAAGGAAGAATGAAATTTGCACCAATGGTTAAGGCACTGGTCTTCATAAGCCAATGATCTGAATTCTGGACACCTCCTGAAAATGAGTTGCCTTCCCCAAATGGAGCCACTGTTTGTCATCAATATTTTTCACTTGTTGGTGATGACTAGTTGTAACAGCCAAGTTTTCTAACAGCTGATCTAAAATTTATGAAATTTACCAGCCAGAAAACACCCATAAATGTTTTTTACCTTCTTATCTTTTGGTCTGCCCATGAGGAGATGAAACCTCATTATCAAGTCCTACCTAGCCTCAGCGATACTAGTCTGCCTATCAGCTCTAAAGAAACAATCCAAATCTGTCCAAAAAATTTCCCCTAAGTTAGGAAGTGGCGCTTTAGGCATTTCTCCCTTGGCGAAATATCCTAAAGCCAAATAACCTCCATCTGCTATAGACCAGTCATAATAGACCTTCCCATTCTAAAAATAAAGTTGGTTACAGCCATAGGTCGCGCCACTAATACACCCTCAAGTCTCAGCAATACATGGACCATAAGTCAAACTGATTCTAGGTATTTTTACAGTGTTTTAATGAATTTTTCAAGGACAGAAGCATACCAGCATCCCAGAAGACAATATTTGGCTCCACGTGAGAACATAGCTGCTTCTCAATGTGATCTTGAGCCTGGGATGTGGCTACAGAGCAGAGAGTTTTTCATTAAGCTCTTGTGATCACATTCAAAGCCTAAAGGGACAGTAAAAGGAAAAATAGCACTGTCACAGGGTTGATGATATAACATCATTGAAAAACCTCCTTCATCTATAAGCAGAGGGTTTTTGAAGACTGAAGAACCTCCTTCATCTATAAGCAGAGGGTTGAAAGTGCCTCCTTCATCTATAAGAAGAGGGCAGATGGACAAAGTTTGATTATAAGAGCTACACAGCCCATGAAACAAATTTTGGTTACAGTAAGACATCAACTAAAGGCCTCCGCATGAAAATGATGATTAAAAGCAGAGGTAAAGTAGCAGTGATTAATTCTATAGTTTTCACTGACTCATGGACAAATTGTAAACACAATAGGAGACAGTTGAAACAGAGAAATGATGTAAAAGAAAAAGAAGGAAAGCATGGGTACCACTGTAATCCAAGAGGTTAAACTTGTCTCTTATCAAGGTTTCTTTCAAAAAGGTAGTCTGGAACCCAATTAAAACACATTTTCTGATGATTAAGGGATAGGTTATGACACAGGCCAATGATGATGATTGTATTTCAAAGGGTACTGATCTTCCTACTCATAAAGGAATGTCTTTCAAATTACTTATCATAGTAGACAAAGTAAAATTGAGTTTAGTTTTCCCAAAAAGGCGCTGCAAATATATACACAAGCTCAAAAAAATATAAACAGGTTATGGCATGAGTTTCAAAGCTCTGGAGCAACACTAAAAGCCAATAAGGCATGTCACCATTTCCAAATAAAGGAATTTTCCTTAAAAAGAGTCAAAGGTACCTTACTGCTGCACTCTGAGTAAAAGGAGAGGTGTTAGAGAAGTTCCCTTTAAATGAACAGAGATGGGGGAAGCGTGAGTAAATGCAACTGAATTTGTGCATTCACAGTCATGAGAGAGGTTCAATCATCACCTGCCAGCCAAATCAGCTTCACAACAGGGCATCATTTCCTCCAAAGCATCAAGAAAAAAAAATGTCAGTTTAGGTTGCAAAAAGGAGAAGTTACCTCTTTCAAAAGTGTCAAAGAAAACCTCATGCAACACAAAGTATCTTCTACAGGTGTTCCCTTTTCAAATGACAAAGACAAGTGGGTGATGATGATATTCAAAGGTGCTTCTTTTCCTTTTGTATAAAAAGCCTCTTTCAACTAATCAAGAGTAACAACTGATGAGTCATACAAAGACAGTAGGTGGAAAAGGATGTTGAAATTACAGTTAAGTTTCTTCCCCTAGAAAAATGTAGTTGCATTCAAGAGGCATCTCTAAAAACCTTCACATAGTTCAGAGCATTTTTCATTCCATTGTGCGGATATCAAAAGGAGGACATTGTTTCATCCCTCAAATGACAAGCAGTCAAAGTTTAAATCCTCAAAAGGATTGTTTCATTTCAAGAAGGGGTTAGGCTCATAAAAAAACTGCTCTTTTCCACTGTGACATCTATATGGAAAAAAGAGTATCAGGTTATGATTTAGAAGATAAAGTTTCAGGTTGTGTTTAAAAGCAAAGATTTGTTCAAAAAATCTCTTAAAAACCCTCATCGGTCGAGTGTAAAAAGAACCTTGGCTTTTTCACTTTTAAAAAGGCTTGAAGACTGTTGCAAATCTATTGATTCATTTCCCAAGTGCAAGAAAAACTCCTCTTGCTATCCACAAGACCGGAGGAAGAAGTTTTTGGCAATAAAACAGATTTTTTTGGGCTTTCGAACTGCGCAGCGCGTTCAGGCCAACTTTCTCCACAGGACTACACTACCACGTGGTGCGCCTGTAGGTGTTGGTCTGTTCGGCCCGACAGTGACCCGACAGCTTACCTCTGTGCGGTGTTCTCCTTTACAAACGTGCCGCGCATTTTTTGATGGTTCAAATACCTCCGAAATGTATTGAAAACGGCCCAAAGTCCTCAAACAATGACATCATCGAATTTTCAAGGTATTCTTTGAGCCTCCTTATTGTTGTCAAAAATATGAAGGGTGAAAAATGTTGTGTTTTTCCAAGACTGAATAATGGTAAAAAGTGAAGTTCCCAGTATGAATGAAGGAGCTGTGTTTCATGTTTGAAACTCAGAATATGCACATTAGTGAAGGCCGTGTCAAAAAATTGGGAAGTTAACTGTACTGTGGTAAAACGAAGTTAAACTCTGTCAGCTACATAGTGGAAGAAAAGTGCTTGGGAGGTTTAATCTTTTGTTTTAAAAGCTCAAGAGTGTTGTAGTTTGTGATTGCCCAACAGTAAGCATAACAAAAATTTGGGTTCTTATTAATGTTTAGAAACCTATAGACTGCCCTCAAAAGAGTATTAGAAGATGGAGGCACTGTGTTTTAATCTTTGAAAAATAACATTGACTTCATAAAAACAGTTTTTGAGAGGAAGGTTTGTGCTAAAACAAAGGAGACTTCTTTTTAAGAAACCACAAACCTATCTTGTTAAAAGGCCTCTCGACTCGAAAACAATACTAAAGAGATGAATTTAAGTGATGATGAGGAACAAGGAAAAAAGGCTAAAACATAGCAATGATTATGAAGATCAAATGTTATGGGCAGTGAGGCAGTGATGAAGGGAAAGAGCATGACAGTCATAAAGAAGGCATTGACATAGACAAACAAGGCAGCCCACAAGCAAGATATGATGAGGGAAATCAAGAAAATACAAAACATGGATCATGAAGGAAATTATCCAAAGCATGTGCTAGCTGCCTCTCCTAGGCAAGGGGCCATGACTTCTTCACCAAAGCTAGAATGCCAAGCAACAAAGAAGAAAACCAAGAAAAGCTCGAAACTGCCCAAAGGAGGCGCCCAGTGAGAAAAAGGAGAGAGACACCTTTAGGCTTAGAATTTTGTCCAGAGTTTCTAGACATGTTTCTAAAAAGCTTTGAGGGACTTGCTCACCAAAATTGAGTGACATTCGACATGTTTTGGTTTTTCGTCATTTTTGGGTTTTTGGCCAAAACTCATGGGCTTCGCCATTTCAGTTTGGGGATCGTCAAAGGAGGAGAATGGTATCATTGGATGCCATAATTTCAGGAGCAAAAACTCAGCAATTTTTAGGACATTTTAATATCAGTTTCTCCCCCGAAATGGTGAAAAATGCCTGCTTTTTCCACACTCTGCCCGGTCTATCAACAAGCTATATTTTCTGGTTTTTTACACACAAGCCAATTTTTGAAGGACTTCTGGGCATCAGATTGGGAAACTTCAAGTTGCTCCAGAAATTAGGCACTCGGAGCTTTCCAACGAGCTATCATGAGCCTCGTTCCGACATCGGGAAGGCCACCAAATGTTACCGGCAAGTCAGGGGACCTTTTGCTGATGTAATTTTTGAGTATTTTTGTAAAATTTGAACATTTAAAAACTGCTTTTTCCTCATGTGCGTTTAGCTATTTTTGCACATGAGAAGTTATGAAAAGTCAATTTTTTTCCCTCTTTTAGCATTTTTTAGATATTTTATGAGATATTTTGTGCCTTGGGCTTTGCAAAGCCTCAAGGACAAGTTTAGATATTTATTTTGAACCAATGGCTAGCTAGTTACTTTGGTTGGTTTTCCTCCTCTTTGGCCTATATATTCCGAGAGGATTCATTGTAATAGGATGCTGAACTTGATGACAGAAGCAATATATGGTCATATAAGCTTTGGAAGAAATACTTGTCTCATGCTTTTGAATAGTCTCTTGGATGTTCTTGGATGATGAAAGAGGATGTTGTTGGATTCCATGACTTGGTAGAATGGTATAGTGTCTCTCTCTTTGTTTTGTTTTCTAGTTTTCATTCATTAATCCATGTTTCTTGCTTGCTATAGAATAGTAGAGAACAAATTTGAGACATGCCCTTGGAGGAACCTCAAATTTCATGTTTCTTCATAGCTTCCATGTTTTCTTCTTCCTTAGTCACATTAAAGAATTCTTGATTTCTCTTTAATAACTTAAGGATATTGTTGTTTTTTTCATTGATGGTTTTATGCAGCTAAGTATGATTTACGGTACGCCTTGCTTACCTATGGATAGCCATAGCTCCATCCATGAAATTATCTCTTTGACTGATTAGATTCTCATTTGTTGAACCAAGGAGGTCTTGTTTTGATCTTGCCCTTTGTCTAAGACTATGAAATCTTGTTTTCAAAGTACCCAATAACTTGAAGTACTGTGTTTAGGCGTTCCGACATAGTGTTTCAAGTTGTTTGTTTTTCTTAAGTGTTTTTCCCCAAAGGCTGATAGCCATTTCCAGAAGTTAGAGAGTTATATATCTCTATGCATGTCTTTAATGTTTATTTATATGTATTGATTTGCTTATAGTTACATTTTCATGACTAATGGTTTTCCCTACTATGTCTATGTCTGCTATTAAACTAGTTATGCTTGAAATCCTTTGTTGTTCACAAACTTGATGTCCATTTTACTCCATTTTTCCCAAAGATCCTTTCTACCTTGAATCAAATCGGCCCTTCAACAACCTTTTATCACCATCTAATAGCTTTCTTGACCTTTTAGACCCCATAGCCCAGTTGATCTGACATCTTTTTACCTATCTTATATCTTTTATCAGTTTCATCCCTCAAAACTTAAAAAACTAAAACCAAAAAACCTACTTCATAACTAGCCTAAAATCAGAACACAATAAGCAAACACACAGATATCACTTACACATATAGAGAGAGCCCTCTCTGAGTCTAGGAAGGCTAGGTCCTTGGGCTCCAAATACTGGTTTGATGTTACACTGTCATTTGGCTTGCCAATCAGCCAAATCACGGGACACTAACACATGGTGATATACGATAAAAAGTGATGTTTGAATTAAATAAATAAAAAATCCCACTGGTCAGCTCTACGAAGGAGAGTTTGATTCTGCAGACTTCTCTACATTCCTAATACACTTCAAGCATTATATAGCATACATATTTTTAGGGAAGTTATAACCATACCCTAAGAAATAGAAACTAATTCCTATCCTAAGGTATCGTGAGCCAATTAACATTAATATAGGATTCTCCATTATCTTCAACACTCCCCTTAATGGAGAAGGGGTTCACAAATATGCCAAACATCTCCCTAAACATTTGAAACTTAATTTTGACAAGAGGCTTAGTGAAAATTTCTGCAACATTATCACATGTTTTATAATATAGAAGATCGATTTCTTTAGATTGAAATTTCTCTCTGACAAAGTGGAATTTTGTATCAATGTTTTTATTGTTTTTGTGAAACACCAGATTATTAGCAAGTTTGATTGAGCTCTTGTTGTCACATCTAATTGTTTTTGCATCTTTATGTTCTTCCCCGACATGCTGGACAAGTATCTAAAACCAAAATACCTCACATGTTGCGGCGCACATATCTTGATACTCTGCTTCCGCTGAAAACAAGGAAACTGTGTTTTGTTTCTTACTACTCCATTTAATCACCCTAGATCCGATGATGAGTTCATAACCTATCATGGATCTCTGGTTGTCTACGTTTCTATCCTAGTCAGAATTTGTAAATCCTGTCATTCTAACATCAGAAGAATCAGTATAAATAATACCATAATCTACAGTTCCTTGTAGATACCTTAAAACACCTTTCACTACATTCCAATGACTCTCAGGTGGCTTGGACATGTATTGAATTAGTACACTAACTTCATAAGCCAAATATGGTCTTGTAGTGGTTAGGTAGACTAGACTACCAACCATCTGTCGATAAAGTGTCACATCCGCCTCTTTAGAGCCATCCTCACTCTAAAGTTTAATGTTATATTGTAATGATATTTTTGAAGCCTTGCATTGATCCATCCTGAATCTTTCCATCAGACCTCTGACATAGTTACCCTAAGACAGAAATTTTTTTCTTGAATCTCTCTAGATCTCAAGACCCAAACAGTATCTTAGTTCACCAAGGTCTTTCATTTTGAACATTTGTGGCATTTGTTGCTTGATTCCTTTGATCAGATAAATAACATCAACTACAATAATTATATCATCTACATACAAAGAAATCAACACTATGCACCCCTTTTCATCTCTCACAGTATATATATTAGGTTCGTTTTTACTTCTGTTATAATTGTGTTGCAGAAAAAATGAATCAATATTTCCATACTGTGACCTGGGTGCTTCTTTTAGTCCATATAGAGATTTCTTTAATCTACAGACTAAATGTTCTTTCCCTCTCTTGACAAACCCCTCCGGTTGCTCTAAATAAACCTATTCTTTCAAATCTCCATTTAGGAATAAAAATTTTACATCTAGTTGGTGAATCATCCAATGTTTCTTAGTAGCTAAAGCAATCATCATTCTGATAGTGTTTAGTTTAGCTACGGAGGCAAAGGTTTCCTCATAGTAAATACCTTCTTTTTGTGAATACCCCTTTTCTACCAATCTATCTTTTAATTTACCCATGGTTCCATCTGCATTAACATTGGGTTTATACAACCATTTACATCCTATGATTTGTTTCCCTTCAGGGAGTTCAACCTGTTCCCAAGTGCTATTTTTGAGAATAGATTCATATTCTTGTTCCATAGCTGTTTTCCATTCACTACATTGATTTGATTTTCTATAAATAGAAGGTCCAACAACATTCATCATACTTGTTATAAATGCATTCTCCCCATATCTAGCAAGCAATTGAATCTACCTACCTGGTCTTCTGAGCATTGGTGTAGCTTCCAACCCGTTCTCAATTTCCTTTGAAGGACTCGGCTTGATTGTTGTATTTGAACTTTATTCTTCTGCCTTTTTCTACTCCTCATGGTTGTTACTTGTTTCTTTACTTCCTTCCACCAAGAACGGAATATCCCATTCCTCATTGCTTTTATCAAGTTCATCAGAAACCTTCTCATGGAATATGACATCTCTACTGACAAATATCTTGTGAGTAGAGGGATTAAATAATATATAAGCTTTAAATTATAAACAATACCCTACAAAGGTACA
The DNA here is from genome assembly GCA_034641835.2 of Pinus albicaulis. Lineage (NCBI taxonomy): Eukaryota > Viridiplantae > Streptophyta > Pinopsida > Pinales > Pinaceae > Pinus > Pinus albicaulis. Next base: position 34,091,213 of record CM076578.1, read on the forward strand.
TCTGATGGCTTTTGAATCTATTTTTATTTTTTCTTCCTTTGGAATGTGGGCAAATTATTTAGACCCACACACTCTTAAATTTTTTACCACGGGCTTAAATCCATATAATGCTTCAAAAGGAGTTTTAAACTTGAGACTTCTTGTAGGACTCCTATTTTTCAAATAAACTGCAGTATTCATTGCTTCTGCCCAAAAACCATTCAAAAGACCCTTACCTTTCAACATGCTCCTAGCACACTCCACTAATGTTCTATTCTTTCTTTCTGTTACTTCGTTTTGCTGAGGAGTATGGGCTACTGTCAATTTATTTATTATTCCATTATTTTTACAATACTTGGTAAGGTCCTTCTTCCTGTATTCTCCCCCTTGATCGGAGCGGAGAATTTTTATGTGCTTCCATGTTTTCTTTTCTATCATATATCTGAATTGCTTAAAGTATTCAAATATGTAACTTTTCTTACTGATAAAATATACCCATGAAAACTTTGTGCAGTCATCAAAAAATAATAGAAAATATAGTGCACCTCCTAAAGACTTTGTTTTCATGGGTCCACATAGATCACTGTCCACTAATTCAATTATATCTCTATTTTTATTTTATACTCAAATAGGGAATTCTTCTCTATGCATATTTCCTAATGCACAAGCATCACAATCATTATGCACTTGCTTTAATGTAGGAAGATCTCTCACCATTTCTGAAGTAACATCAAATTGTTGTAGTTGATATGACCAAGTCTCTCGTGCCACAAATCTTCTGTAGTAAAGCCTGATGTTGTCAAAGCTTGATTTGGTGTTGTCCTCACGTCCAATTTATACAGACCTCTAGTTCAAATTTCGGAAGCAATAGTCTTCATGCCATCCAAAATTTTTTAAATATAACATTTAGATTTAAAAAATTCTACCTTGAGATCCTGATGTATAAGCATGGCTACAAAAATTAGATTCTTTATTACTCTGAGCACATAAATTACATTATGAATATATCTGACATTACCATCAGGTAAAATAACAGAAATTTTCCCGCACCCTTTGGTCTAATGATTTCTATCATCACCAAGGTAGATTTGTGCTCTGTTTCTGATTTATTTAAACTATTCAAACCATTGTCTGTTTCATGTCATATGTGTGGATTCTCCCGAATCCACGTACCAGATGTATGGTTCGAGATATTTATCAAAGTCTTCCTTGAACAATCTGAAGTTCTGAACATGGTCATCATCTGTGAAATGACCTGCATGGATTTTATGCCTCTGTTGTTCTTCATGAAATTTGTTCTTCCCACACTCTTTAGCCATATGAGCTAGTTGTCTGCAATAAAAGCATATTATTACAGAGTTGTTTCTATTCTGATACATAACTTGAGCTTGATTAAGTATTTTCTGTGGATTTCCTTTGTTTTTCTGTGAGGGATTTATTTTCTCTTTGAAGAATTTATTCTTTTCCATTAACACAATATTTACACTCTGGGGTTTTAGAGTTGTTGGGGTTCCCATGTTTTGGCAAGGTTGGTAATACCAAAAGATGAGACAACATAGAACCACTTTCAGACCTCAGGATCTAGCCCTCCTGGGTCCAGAGAGGGATCTCTCTATGATAGTCAAAATATATATGTCTTTGAAATTCTAATGTTAAGATATTAGGCTAGTTATAAGGCACAATGTTTGTTTGTTTGATTTGATTTGGTTTGGTTGCTGGTTATCAGGAAAGAAGGGTTAAAAGTGAGACAGAGGTGATGCAAAGAAGGATAAGGCAGAGGTGAGGTATTCCAGGAAGTATTCAAAACCATTGGGCAATGGAGTCAGGAGAGGATTTTCTTGCTATTCAATAGGCAGGCATTTGATTGGGCTAGTCATCTAAGACATAGGATATTTAAATATGGTTGTGATATGGAAGGTAGGAGAGGAGGAGATCACACAGGTTCAGAGCACAAAATTACAGATCAACTGGTCGTACAAGGATCCTAGTGGACAGGGCTAACTCTAATCCCCAGTGTTCCCAAATCTTCCAACTAAATCTATAATAAGAAACATCTAAGAACTGAATTCAATTAACTCATACATCAGAGAGCAGGAAATATCATCTACTACACTGGCTAAACCAAATGAACTCAATTCTTAGAAAATACATTTAGAAGAGAAAACATTAATGGCAAGGAGAGCAGGAACATAGGGTACCTAACAAGGATAAATCCTATGCCAATTTTCTATTGCAAGCCAGTAGAAAAAAAATGAAATGAATGTAAATGCACAGATAGGAAAACATCACCGTTGCTTCAGATCAAGATCCAAAGAAATATACTTGTCATATAAAATAGCAATACCATTCAAGTACAACATGCCAATGGCAGAATACTCAGTCTGAGAACATTCTCTTCAACCTATCTTACACTTTACACAGAGACTGTGCCTCAAAAGAAACTACCTGCTGTTCACTGATAACTGATAAACAACCACAATAGTTCTCCTCATGAGTTTTATAGCTGAGGAGAACAGAGGAGGTAGGTGAAGAACTAAATGCAGCATTAACATATAGTAAATAAATAAGAGGGCCGAAGCCCATTAGGTTTGAACATTGCACATTTATCTCTGGCACTCCTTCGACAAAAATCTGATCTCCCTCAGATCTCCATTTACTCTAGGCATGTCTTTGGAGTACTTTGGCTGTAGTGGTCTGTAGTACTTTGTGGTGTTTCGGGTGAATAATCAAAAATTAAATAAATGATGCTGGGATCTATCACGCTGTGAATCAAATGCTCTGGTAGCATAGGACTGCTGCTAGGATAGTAAATCTCTTTAGAACACAACGTAAAATAAAGACTGTATGGGTGCCTTGTCCTTTATGAAGAACATTCTACTGGTGAGAGAACCTTGATGTTACCTTTTACTTGTGCTCAGGACCTCTTGATTGATCCTCGGGGTCTTTAGAATGGTGCTTTGCGTCTTAAACCACTGATTTAAAGCTTAATATCTTCATTTGCATGCCTTAATCTCTTTGCCTTGTGCTGAAACACTTTGCTGCTATATTTCTGCTACTGTCAGGTTAGCTTGAGCTTTTAATGGCGCTGGAAAGGTTTTCACAGAGTTTAAACACTGCTCTTTTTAATGAACATCTTGTCTCCACCTTCCCGGGTCCTTTGTCATAAATTCAGATGCTGTAGATGATATTCTTCGATTCCTCTGTTACTGTGATAGAGATTTCTCATCACGACAGTCCTCACCACCTCAGACACCTGCAAAACTCGCAAATTTGTTAAGAAATCATGCATGAGGGTGGCGGACATAATGGAGGTGACGGAAATGACTGTGCAGACGGACGAGATGGCAGGATAGCGTGAGACTATGGCGGACTATGCAGTATGACAATGGCACAAAGTTGGGTGGACGTGGGCAAGATGCAGCGCCAACTTAGACGAAACCTATGAAAACTCGACCTCGGAACAAATATATATACGTGACGGGGGAACAACATGATGGACACCTGTGGAGTGTGATGTGGTGGGACCGGGAGATGTTGGAACGGTCAACAATGGGGGCAAAAAACTGAACCGTCAAATCTCAGAGGAGATCGACGGTTGAAGATGCGACAGAGGATGACGAACGATGGGCCAGGAGTACAGCGGACACGGACTAAAACCAGCGCAGATTTGTTGATCGATGACCGTTGGATAGGGACCCAAGATCTAATGGCTGACATGAATATCGCTGGGCATCTGCGGTTGAACGATAACGCACGATGAGCAGGCGGTATTTGAAACGTACAAGAGCCACGCATCGCTTGATGTATGGAATTGTTGGGCTATCACGAAATACCACCCACCGCCCGAAAGCAGTGCGATAGAAACTGGTGGTTTCCGGGTGGGCGCACTGGCGGGGGACATAGGGAAAGGTAGGCTTCGCATCGTAGCATCAACGTGTAAATGGACAACAATAGCGTGACGCGGGGAATGATTGGGGCAACACGGAGGGCATCGGGGTTGACGCTCACCGTGCGATCAACTAAGATCAACGGTCGAAACCACGCCCGATGAACGTATGGACTAGGCGCCTTTGGAGCTAGCATGTGGTTCCAGCGCGGGGTTTCATGGAGGAAAAGGGCGCGGAGCTAGGGCCAAAGGGGCTAAGGCCCAAAATACATGAAATATGTCATTTTTACCCAATTTAAGTGCATTTTCGGGCCAACAAAGCTAACGGTAGGGAGATAAAGGGTGAATAAGGTCAAAGGAGAGGTAAAGTGGGTTTTGAAGGGGATTTTGAGGGTAATGAGGAAAATAGGGAGGGGAAACAAAGGCACCTAGACGGAAAGAGGAAAAAAGGGGAAATTGCAGAGGTACAAGGGAAAAGTTAAGCCTTTTGGAGCAGAGGGTTTAGCAGTCAATGTGGCTCACAGACTTCTTAATCAGCAGCGGGAAAAAATTTAAAGGCATGGGACATAAAGGCTTCAAGGATGATGTGTTTCAAGGGAAATGCATTCCTTGAAGGCTCCAAAACAATCTAGCCCCTTTCTTGCTTACCAAGGAATTATAACGGGCTAACAGTGGCTCCACATGGGGATGGCTTCTTCTTGAAGGAGTCAAGAATTCAGAGAATATATATTTGGAGTAGGCCAGTTGCCTGCTGCTTGGCACATCCCCTTATTTCATTGATAAGCTGTCACAATATGAAGACATTACATCAGCAGAAAAACTTTCCCGACAAACTACCTACCCATACTACAATCCTAGCATTTTTCTTCTTCTAGGGTGCATTTGAATTAGCAGACACTTTACATCATTTATTTTGCAAACAGAAAATAAACCTATTCTAAATATACCCTTATTGCTCCATGAGACCAGATTAAACTGTTGGTCTCATATGATTCTCTACCTAATCTAATATCTGTTGGGATTAAACTGTCCAGCAGATTTCTTCTCTACATTCTAAGACAGGAAATTGAAAAACAGTCAAGCCAGGATTAGACTGTCTGACTTGCTGTGGGTCCAAGTCATAAATACAGTTGCACATGGACAAAATTTGCAAAAAACTGAAACAAAACTTTGAAGGCTTGAAATCTAAAATCTGAAGTATCCTTCTTTCCTTGTGCGACTCAAGACTTCAGCATATTACAGTCACTTCTTTTCTCCGTTTCAGCTCTAGTTTTAGGCATGTTGGAGCTGATTCTCTTTTTCCTTTGTTGGTCCAGATTTTGAGCATGTTAGGACCAGCTTCTTTGCTTCTCATGGCTCAGATTTTGAATTTATTAGAGCTCACCTTTTGCACATCAGAGGTTCATGTTTTGAACATGTCTGAACCTCCTCTTTCTCTCTTTTTTTTGAAACATTTTCCTCCTTTTTCCTGAAAATGAAAAACTGCAATGGTATGTACAATGGAAATGAAACTGGAAATAAAAAATCAGCAGAAATAGTGTTTGAGCATCCTGCCATTGACCGGACCCCCAAACAGCTCTGCACCATCCAATTCCTATAGAAAAAATTCATTGGGACCCACGGTGGCCTGAATGATGTATGGACCTTGCCACAGGCTATCAAAATTGCCATGTTTGCCTTTATCCTCTCTCCTTGAGTCCCACCTCAGAACCTTATCTCCAATTTTGAAATCAGCAGCTTTGGTCCTCTTGTCAAATAATTTCTTTATATTTTCCTGGTCTTTCACTGCTCTGTTGTAGAGCTCTTCTCTTGTCTACTGGAGATGAATGGTTTGATTTATTCTCCTCACCATACTGTCCTCCTCTGTCTGTACTTCCTGAACAAGTTTGATCACTAGTATGCCAAGGCTGGTTGGAAACACTGCTTCTGTTCCATAAATGAGCTGGAAAGGTGACATGCCAATAGATTTCTTTGTTGTAAGCCTGTCAGCCCACAAAGCATGTACCAATTTGTTGTGCCATGACTTCTTATTCTCTTCCAACAGCTTTTTGATGATGATCACTAGGCTTTTTTTTGATGATTTAGCTAAGCCATTACCTTGCGGGTAATAGGCAGTTGAATTACCGAGTACTATTCCATACCCGTGACAAAAATCAACCATTTTCTTTGATCCAAATGCAGCAGCATTATCAGTGATTATTTTCCTTAGAAAACCAAACCAAGAGAGGATATGACCTTCTAGGAACCTAATGATGACTGAGTCTGTGGAATTCCTAGTAGGTATGGCCTCTATCCACTTGGTGAAGTAATTTGTGGCTGTTAGGATCCATTTGTGTTGCCCAGAAGAAGCAGGGTGGATTTCCCCTCTGAAATCTAGGCCCCATTTCAGAAAAGGACCTTCAACCGTGATGGGTTGTAGTGGTAAAGGGAGGAGTTTTATTTTTCCTTCAAATATTTGACACTTGTGGCAGGCAACTATCATTTTGTGAACATCACTGAAGAGTGTGGGCCAATAGTAACTAGCTCTGAGTATTTTGTTGGCAGTGGCTTTCCAACTTAGGTGGCCTCCACATTCTCCATCATGGAATTCTTGTTTGATCATATTTGTTTCAGACTCAGGCAAACATTTAAGCAATAGGCCATTAGGATTCTTCCAGTACAAGTTTTCATTCAAAATGCAGTAATTTCTGGCTTTTAGTTTTAAGAATCTGGTCTTGGTCTTTGACATTTCAGGTGGAGCATTAAGTTTGGTGAGCACATAAAGAATATCAGAGTACCAAGGAGAGTTCTGAAACTTCTCCTCGACAGTGGGGTCAGGCAATCCCTCTTGCTCATCCAAGGCATTCACCATGTTAATTTCAAGGGCTTGCATATTTGATTCAGCCATTAATTTAGCTAGGCCCTGCCCTTTGATCAGTTTGGTGGGTTTTATCTCAAGGTCATATTCTAAGATTGTAGCGATCCATTTGCCCATTTTCCCATCTGGGTCCTGGGACAAGATGTCTTTGACTATAATGTTGGGCACATAAGCCACGATGTGAGAATGCAGTATGTACACCCTGAAGTCTTTCAAGGCCTTGATCAAAGCATAGGCCTATTTTTCCATTATGTTGTATTTCAAGGGTGCATCTCTGAGTGCTTTGCTAAAGAAGGCAATTGGCTATTCCATTTCCTCTATGTTTTTCTATAGCAAGACTGCAGCCACTGTGTGCTCAGAGGCAAAGGAGAAGATCAGGAAATCTTTGGAGAAATCTGGGCTCATTAGAACGGGAGCTTGGGTAAGGGCAAGTTTAACAGATCCGAAAGATTGTTTAGCTCCAACAGTCCATTTAACTCCCACACCTTTCTTCAGCATGTTCGTCATGTTCCTAAGGTGTTCAGCCAGATTTGGAATAAACCTCCTAAGGAAGTTGATCTTCCAAACGAAGGACTGCAACTCCTTGATATTTCTTGGGTGTGTGATTTGCAGCATTCCCTCAACTCTCTGTGGGTCTATCCTAATCCCCCTTTCAGATATAATGTGGCCAAGAAGTTTTCCTTCTTGTAGCCCAAAGACAGTCTTCTTGGGATTTAGTGACAGACCAAACCTTCTACATTTTTCAAACACTTTTCTCAGATGTTTCAGATGTTCTTCTTCAGTTTTGGAAAAAACTGTTATGTCATCTAAGTAGATAATGATGAATTGTCCTATCTCATCTGAAAAAGCTATGTCCATCACTCTTTGGAAGGTGGCTCTAGCGTTCATCAACCCAAAAGGCACCTTCACATACATGAAGGTACCGCATGGAGTGGTAAAGGCTGTCTTGAGTTGATCTTCTGGGATTACCAGCACTTGGTTGTAGCCTGAGAAACCATCTAGTAGGGAGATTCTTTTAGAGCCCACTACCCTCTGAAGAATATGTTCCATTTTTGGCAAAGGGTAATTGTCCTTGAGTGAGGCTCTATTAAGGTTCCTGAAGTATATACACAGCCTGATTTCCCCTGTTTTCTTTCTCACGGCCACTAGATTCGATACCCAATCAGAAAACCTTAAAAGAACAATAATGCCTGCCTCATACATCTTTTTAATCTCCTTTTCCACTACAGGCAAATGTTTCGGATTTATTCTTTGAAGTTTCTGTCTAAAAGGTTTCTGATTTTCTTTTAAAGGTATTTTCTGTTGTATAATGTTGGCGTCATAGGATTTCAAATCCTCATAACTCCACGCGAACACATCAACAAATTCCTTAAAAAGGTCTATGTATCTCTTTTTCATTTCTGGGGGTAGAGACTTGGCCAATTTAATCATTTTTGGCTGGTCTGCTGTGCCTATGTTGCACTCTTCTACGTCAGAGTCTGCATGTTCTATAGTGGCCTTTTTTTCCACGTCATCGAAGTCAAAAAGGTCTTCTAAGGGTGCCAGGCCTCTGGGTATGTTCTTATCTTTGGCCTGCAGCACCTCCACCTCTTCACCATCTGCGTTTTCACATTTTCTGCTTGAATTTCCAGTTTCCTCATCTAAAGAGTTTATTTCTACGTTACAAGGTGGGGTTTCTTCGTCAGAGGACTCTTCACTAAGGCAGCTGTTTTCAGATTTAGAGTCAGAACTAGAAAATTCAAACTCATTTATGCCTATCAAGAAATCTTCGATCTGTTTAACACCTTCAAAAAGCTGCCAATATTTTTCGTTGTCTAGCACAGCAGGCCTAAATTTGGTCTGTATGATGATCTGCTGGTCCTTGGGAGTCTTAGGATAGGAACTAGCAAGGCATGCCAACTCGTTTGCAATGACGTTATGACTCCTAGGGATAAACACCAGTTTATACTCAACAAATGTTTTCAATATGTCCTCACCATCGTTCCTATACGCCCTTAGCCTAGGGTGTTTCGCTGTGTATTCACCATCTACCTGTTTAATGACTAACTCTGCATCTCCCTTTATGGCTATCCTATGAGCTCCTAATGTTTTTAGCAGAGTTAAGCCCAGGATTAGAGCCTCATATTCCGCAACGTTGTTTGTACATTTGAAGTGCAAGTTGCAGGCATGGCTCTCTGCGTAATCACTCTCTGTGTTATGTATCCATACTCCTTCCCCAGCAGTTCTCCTTGTGCAGGACGCATCGAAACTCATTTCCCACAAGGGTCCAAGCTCATTTTCGTTGTCTTTCCTTTCCCTACAGCTGGGTTCGCCTTTATGTTGCGTTATAGGGTCTAGACTAGACTGCGGGCTGTTTATTTTTTCATTAGGAATGTGGAAGTCAGAGAGGTGATGGGTTGGTTGATCGCGTTCTGTTTCTGGTTCGCCTAGCGTTGTTATTTCAGTGCACTGCTCAAAGTTCTCTACGTCTTCCTCCTCTCAGTCCAGGGTAGCCATTATGTTAAAATCAATAGCTTCTGCCTATTCATTTGTGTCTTTGTTCTGGGACTTTGACCCTTCCAAGGATTCATTATTACATAAGATGAAGGACTCAAGGTCTGTGTGCACAGAATAAAGAGGTGAATTTTCAGGTTTTTCGGGGCTACTGACTATGAATTTCATCTGCGCCTCCCTATACATTTTTCTAGGCTGGCCAAAAATGGGGATAATGGCATATGAGCCATGCATCTGGATTGTTCCTTGCAGCTTGGCTCCCCATGATCTAGACAGTAACATGCCATACCTGGGTGGCACATCAGCCACCACCACATCCATGACCATGCATTTAGCTAGAAACCGAGTTAGGTTGACACACAAGCCTTTGATCAGGCCCAGACATTTTACTCTGCTAGAGTCAAATGAATATAAATATTTGTATGGTCTTGTTATATCTAGACCTAATCTCTCCATAACTACCTTGGGCATCAAGTTGTGTGAGGCTCCAGAGTCATGCATTTCATTTTGGAGGATCTTGTCATGAATGTTGAGACTGACATAAAAAGGTGGGACTACCCCTTCCTGGAACTTTCCTTCTATTTTTGGACCAAACAGGAGGGCAGGCTGATCATTCAGGTTTACAGTATCATTGTTTTCCCTTAAATTCAAAGCCTTCAAAATTTGGCCTTTATATACATCCTGAGTGGCCAGCTCAGAAAGTGGGACAGAGATTTTGATTTTTGCAATCTCGCTTTCCAGATTGAAAGTGGACTGGCTCTTTGGCCTGATCAACTCCGTTTTGTTTGCCACTACTTTAGTGGCTGAATCAGTTTGTTGATTCTCGCTATGTGCAGTGTTTGTGGCAGTTCTATCAGGAGCGCTAACTATAGTGTTAGTGTTGCTTGTTGGTTTACCTTGTGTGTCTGTGTTTTGGTTGTCCTTTTCTTTGTTCTTTCTAGAACTCTCTGCTACTGCCTTGTTTCCTTCAGTAGTTGCTTTAGAAATTTTCTCAGGTCTTTTCTTGATGGTGACCTCGGAAGCTTTTGGTTTGGTGGTTTCTTGACTCTTCTTTCTTCCAAGTTCATATTGTTCTCTGACCTGCATCATGGCATTTTCAAATCCTAATCTGTAATCTTCGGATTCCAACCACTCCTCCTCCCAATAAGAGGGGGGGGGGGTTGGTATTCCTCTGAGTCACAGTTTTGGATTGAATATTCTGTTTCAAACATGTTTATTGTGTTTCCCTCAGACTCTTCTATGATTCCCTCATCTTAATCTAAAAATTTTTGGAATGGGGGAATGACTTGTTGATCTGATTCTTTTTGTCTGTTGGGAGTGGTGTTGTTTCTTCTAAAGTTCTGGTTCTAGTTTTGGTTTTGATTTTGGCTATTGACAGTGACAACCATCTTTTCCATCATTTGCTGTAGTCTTTCCACGTTTTCTAATAATCTATCATAATTTGGATCTGATGTGGAAGCTACAGTGTCATCTCTATAAGTTACCCTTTTTTCAGATCTTTGTCTTGCTCTTTTCTCAATCAGATTTGCCTCTATGTTCACTGCTCCTTTCTGCATGTCCCCCAATGTGTTGTATTCTTTATCCCTAAGCTCATAGGCCATATCAGCATCAAAACCTTCGGGGTATTTCTCTAGGGCCATACCTTGTAGGGGCTTCATATGTGGAGGGAGAGCATTGTAAATGCTGTTAAATCTCGTTGTGTAATCATGGACACTCTCTGCTACATTTCTTTTGAGGGTCATGTATTCTGCCAGGAGTTGACGAGGATTTTCCCTACCTTCCCATTTGTTTATGAAAGTCTGATATAGAGCTGGGAGGTCATTAATGCTGCCCGGAGGTCGGCATTTAAACCATCTCTTCACATCAACCCGTTAGCTTTGGGAAAATATTCTCATTTTGACTGTATCATCATCTATTTCCATATAGTCAAAATAATCTTCCATTTTATCTACATGTTGTTGGGCTGTGATGGACTCCCTAGCAGTGAAGTGTGGGATTTTTGACTGATAATCATTTGGTAAGGGTACTAGAGGCTGAGGTAAAACCAGAGGCGCATACCAGGCTGCCATGATCATGTTCTTATGCGGCAAAGGGTTCACTTGAGCAGCTGGTATATGGATGACAGGGATATTATGACCAGCAGAAGACTGATGAGCAGACCTAGGGTGACTGAGCCCCAAGTTTTGTATGAAATGAATATCAGGGGGTGTAGAAGGAGGGGTATGTTTACTCCCAAGGTGTCTACCACTTTGCTATGGTGGACTAGGAAGTTCAGGATCTGGCTGGTCTAAGCTACCGAATGACCTAGTTCTCGATAAGCCGTTAGGTAGGTCTAGGTCAAGGTGAAAACGTGATAGAGCTGTAAGATTTTTTGGTGCAGAATTAGCTCTACAGATGTGACTGGAAACAGTTGATATTTTAGGTGTAGGAGCTCCCTTGAGGATGCTTTCAGGGTTGTCAACTATTTTGGGTGGGTTTGGGTTAGGGTAAGCTCTTGTATGAATGGTTCTAGAAGCCAAAATGTTGTTTTCTGACCAAGAAGCTTAACCCTACATGTCACTACCTCTCTGGTTGATGTTGTTTTGGAGGCTGGTCTCCTAGTGGAGTCTAATGTGAAACCAAAACAATTAGCAGGCCTACTGATCACCAGTGGAGTCTTTAAACATTTAGGGGGTATGGATTCGCCAGGTGGAAAGGTTTTAGGATGTCTTTTTGGAGGGTACACTGTCCACCACAGTGCTTATGAAATATTCCTCTTCAAGGATACCTCAAGAACATAGCAAACTCTAACCAGAGATTTACTGGGAGGGAATTTACCAGATATGTCACCTCTTAAGAGAGGATGAGATCTGGAGGCTACCTGGCCCTTTCCAGACTCTGTCTAAGAGTATGGGAGGACACAAAAAATGGTATAGGGGTTGATGTGTGAATATGAGTGTCTAACTACAAACCTAACTAGAGATTGTAGGTTTGAATGCTTAAGGATGTTCGAGGTGTAATGCACTCAATGCGTCCCCAGTGGACTCGCCATTATGTTGGGGTTCCCATGTTTTGGCAAGGTTGGTAATACCAAAAGATGAGACAACATAGAACCACTTTCAGACCTCAGAATCTAGCCCTCCTGGGTCCATAGAGGGATCTCTGTATGATAGTCAAAATATATATGTCTTTGAAATTCTAATGTTAAGATATTAGGCTAGTTATAAGGCACAATGTTTGTTTGTTTGATTTGATTTGGTTTGGTTGCTGGTTATCAGGAAAGAAGGGTTAAAATTAAGACAGAGGTGATGCAAAGAAGGATAAGGCAGAGGTGAGGTATTCCAAGAAGTATTCAAAACCATTGGGCAATGGAGTTAGGAGAGGATTTTCTTGCTATTCAATAGGCAGGCTTTCGATTGGGCTAGTCATCTGAGACATAGGATCTTTAATGCTGGTTGTGATATGGAAGGTAGGAGAGGAGGAGATCACACAGGTTCAGAGCACAAAATTACAGATCAGCTGGTCGTACAAGGATCCTAGTGGACAGGGCTAACTCTAATCCCCAGTGTTCCCAAATCTTCCAACTAAATCTATAATAAGAAACATCTAAGAACTGAATTCAATTAACTCATACATTAGAGAGAAGGCAATATCATCTACTACACTGGCTAAACCAAATGAACTCAATTCTTAGAAAATACATTTAGAAGAGAAAACATTAATGGCAAGGAGAGCAGGAACATAGGGTACCTAACAAGGATAAATCCTATGCCAATTTTCTGTTGCAAGCCAGTAGAAACAAAATGAAATGAATGTAAATGCACAGATAGGAAAACATCACCGTTGCTTCAGATCAGGATCCAAAGAAATATACTTGTCATATAAAATAGCAATACCAATCAAGTACAACATGCCAATGGCAGAATACTCAGTCTAAGAACATTATCTTCAACCTATCTTACACTTTACACAGAGACTGTGCCTCAAAAGAAACTACTTGCAGTTCACTGATAACTGATCAACAACCACAATAGTTCTCCTCATGAGTTTTATAGCTGAGGAGAAAAGAGGAGGTAGGTGAAGAACTAAATGCAACATTAACATCTAGTAAATAAATAAGAGGGCCGAAGCCCATTAGGTTTGAACATTGTGCATTTATCTCTGGGACTCCTTCGACGAAAATTTGATCTCCCTCAGATCTCCATTTACTCTAGGCATGTATTTGGTGTACTTTGGCTGCGGTAGTCTGTAGTACTTTGTGGTGTTTCAGGTGAATAATCAAAAAGGAAATAAATGATGCTGGGATCTGTCGCACTGTGAATAAAATTCTCTGGTAGCATAGGACTGCTGCTAGGATAGTAAATCTCTCTAGAACACGGCGTAAAATAAAGACTGTATGGGTGACTTGTCCTTTATGAAGAACATTTTGCTGGTGAACAAACCCTGATGTTACCTTTTACTTGTGCTTAGGACCTCTTGATTGATCCTCGGGGTCTTCAGAATGGTGCTTTGCCTCTTAAACCACTGATTTAAAGCTTAAGATCTTCATTGGCGTGCCTTAATCTCTTTTCCTTGTGCTGAAACACTTTGCTGCTCCGTTTCTGCTACTGTCAGGTTAGCTAGAGCGTTTAATGGCACTGGAAAGGTTTTCACAGAGTTTAAAACCTGCTCTTTTTAATGAACGTCTTGTCTCCACCTTCCCGGGTCCTTGCTCATAAATTCAGATGTTGTAGATGATCTTCTTCGATTCCTCTGTTACTCTGACAGAGATTGCTCATCACGACGGTCTTCACCACCTCAGAAACCTGCAAAACCCACAAATTTGTTAAGAAATCATGCATGAGGGTGGCGTACATAATGGAGGTGACGGAAATGAATGTGTAGACGGACGAGATGGCGGGACAGCGCGGGACCATGGCGGACTATGTAGTATGACAATGGCACAGAGTCGAGCGGACGTGGGCAAGATGCAGTGCAAACTTAGATGAAACCTACGAAAACTTGACCTCGGAACAAATATATATACGTGACGGGGGAAAAACATGATGAACACATGTGGATTGTGATGTGGTGGGACCGGGAGACGTTGGAACGGTCAATAGCGGGGGGGACAAACTGGACCGTCAGATCTCAAAGGAGATCGACAGTTGAACATGCGGCGGAGGATGACGAATGGTGGGCCAGGAGTACGGCGAAAACAGCCTAAAACCAGCGCAGCTTTGTTGATCGATGACCGTCGGATGAGGGACCCAAGATCAAATGGCTCACATGAATATCGTTGGGCATTCGCGGTCAAACAATAATGTGCGATGAGCAGGCGGTATTGGAAACATACAAGAACCACGCGTCTCTTGATGTATGGAATCGCTGGGCTATCGGGAAATACCACCCACCGCTCGAAAACGGTGCGATAGAAACCGGTGGTTTTCGGGTGGGCGCACTGGTGGGGGACACAGGGAAAGGCAGGCTCTGCACCGTAGGATCAACGTGTAAATGGACGGCAATAGCGTGATGCTGGGAATGATTGGGGCAACACAAGGGAATGATCGGGGCAACACGGAGGGCATCAGGGTTGACGCTCACCGTGCGATCAACTAAGATCAACGGTTAAAACCGCGCCCGATGTACGTATGGACTAGGCGCCTTTGGAGCTAGGATGTGGTTCCAGCGTGGGGTTTCATGGAGGAAAAGGGCGCGGAGCTACGACCAAAGGGGCTAAGGCCCAAAATACATGAAATATGTCATTTTTACCCAATTTAAGTGCATTTGCGGGCCAACAAAGGGAACGGTAGGGAGATAAAGGGTGAATAAGGCCAAAGGAGAGGTAAACTGGGTTTTGAAGGGGATTTTGAGGGTAATGAGGAAAATAGGGAGGGGAAACAAAGGCACCTAGAAAAAAAGAGGAAAAAAGGGGAAATTGCAGAGGTACAAGGGAAACCTTAAGCCTTTTGGAGCAGAGGGTTTAGCAGTCAATGTGGCTCACAGAGTTCTTAATCAGCAGCAGGCAAAAATTTAAAGGCAGGGGACATAAAGGCTTCAAGGATGATGTGTTTCAAGGGAAATGCATTCCTTGAAGGCTCCAAAACAATCTAGCCCCTTTCTTGCTTGCCATGGAATTATAAGGGGCTAACAAGAGTCAATCTTATTTCTTCTTATTTCATTAATAATCCTGTCATTTCTTGAAATTTCGGGATTTTCTCTCTCACACTTATCCAAGTGATAAACATTTGGTAATCATGAGTCATACCATTCATGGTAATTGTGACCAAATATGCATCTGCTACAATCTCACTACTATCTACCAATTTTTTCTTCAAATCATTGATCCGTGATATGAAAGAAGAAAATATTTCATTCTCCTCCATATTTATGGATAGAATATTGCTCTTCAAAAACAAAAGATGATTTTTATTCCCGATCTCGTACAAATCCTTCAATACTTTGCAAATTTCTCTTGCTGATTTGCATTCTCTGATATGCGGTATGATGCAGTCTTTCATTGACATCTTCAGCAACGTATTTGATTTTCCTTCTCTGTTCTCCCAGTATGGAGTCATTGGGGCTCCCGCTACTGGCTTCGACTCATCCCAATTTACAATCGTCCAAGCACTTTACGTTTCTAGGATGGTCTATATCTTGAATTCCCAATTTTAGTAATTAAATTCATCGAGTTTTTTACTCTCATTCAAGTATGCTTCGATTACTTGATTATTCATCTTGTTGATTCAAAAATAATTTACAGGAAAAAAAATTGATAGATCTAGTCCAAATCCTTACAGAAATCAATGTTACCTTACACATCTACCTAATATGCGATCAATTCAACAGGTTGTTTTGCACAATGTACGACAGACTTTCGAATGCTCTGCAGCATCAAGATATTCTTTAGATCTCTTCTTTCATCGAAAAAATTTCACTCGATCCCTTCATCGGTGACCTTTCACTGGATTTCCTCCTTCATCAGTGGTGTCCAATGGCTCAGATCTACTTCAGATGCCACACTTACTGAGCCAATTTCCTCGACAACCGTGTCAAAAAAAAACCCACTAAGTCCTCCTCTAATTGGCTCCTATGTTCTTCTCAGTTCCTGCCATCGACATGACTGATACACTAATATACGCGATGATCGGTGCGAATTTTATGCCAAAACTCGCGCAGATCCGCTTAAAGCCTAAGAAAAAAAAAATTCCACTCAGTCATCTCGAGCTTCTCCTCTGCCACCTGGATACTCATAGGGATCAGAACACTCTAGCTATGATTTGACCCTAGAGCTCTGATACTATGATAAAAAGTGATGTTTGAATCAAATAAATAAGAAAACCCACTAGCCAGCTCTACGAAGGAGAGTTTGAACTAGAAGATTTTGGCTTTGCAAAATGCTCTACATTCTCAATACGCTTCAAGAATTATACAACATACATGGTTTTAGGGATGTTAGAACCATACCCTAAGAAATAGAAACTAATTCCTATCCTAAGGTCTCGTGAACCAACTCACACTAATATAGGATTCTCCATTATCTTCAACAGTATATTGTATTGCTTAATATATGACACTCTTCCCAAGCTACTTCATTAGATTATTGCAACTTATTAGATCTTTGGAACTACATAGCTTTGTTACATCATAACTAAATTGATTGGCTACCAACTCTTCAAGGTTTATTTCATATCCACTTACTAAAAGGTAGTCTTCTTTCAACTATAGAAGATTAGGGTTGGAATCATTCACTCAAAAATAATGACATAGTTGGTTGCAATTTTTGCTTTAATTATCCTCTCAAAATATGTTGCCTTGATTTCTTACATAACTTAAATATTTTCAAGTTATGACCTATTGTCAAGACAATTTTTATCAAAATCATTTTTGTTATAAAAAATAAAAGTAATAAATGCAAATAGCATATTTATATATAATTTTTCTTAACATTAATATCTAAAATCCCCATCCATATAAGTATATATTTATTGAATAAATTATTCTTATAAAACAACATGTATTGATATTAATAGAGAAAAATGACATTAATGAGATCTATGTAATGTTTGTGCACAATTATACATAATAAAATAATTAATTAATGCATAATTAAATCCGAGAAACTTAGCTGGTTTAAAATACTTGAAAAAATTAATACTTTAACAGAGAAAATATTACAAAACATCATCTTCCATTATATTTTAAAAAGCTAAAAATAATATAACTTTAAGATCTTAAGAATGAAGTTATATAATGGTTATTAAAACCATAAAATGTTGTAAAAAACAATTTAAAAATTTAAGATGGCAATGGTAAAGTTATCGAAGTTCAATTTATAATATTAATATTATTAAAAGCATTTTTATAAATAATTTTGAAAAAAATAATAATGTAAAATAGAAATACAAAAGTTGATATATTGTAAAAAAAATAATTAAAAAAGTTATTTAACTTTTTCTATAAGTAAAAGAAATTTTATTAATCATGAAGAAAAGAGATTATACAAAATCTCCAATGTTACTAGTTTATCATTGGGGAAATTAGACGAGTAAAATTGAAATATGTTGTTATTCTAAACGTTCTAAGATATTTTTGAAATAAAAAAATGGAAATTACTTCTAGCTTATTATAACATCTAAGAGCCCATGAATTGTTAGAGCGAAGATGAAAGAACAAAGTATCACAATGGTTATCGATTTAAAATATTGTTCCATCATATGGAAAGTAGCTCTTGTTGAAGGTTTTGGAAAACCTAAAGCAAATGTCCTTAAGTTTAGTGTAGTAGATTTATGGATAGGATATTTTTGAGAAGAACCTCATAATTTAGCACTGGTGCCTTTGAGATGAATTTTGCTCTTAACTAGTTCCATATCTCTTCGCTTTATTATTATCCATTAGAAGCACCACAAAAAATGATTTAAAATCCCAAGAAGGATTTATATCCTTCTCATATTTCATATTTCTAGTCATTGAACTCTCAATATTTCAAATCTATTTTCCTAGTTATCATTCTATATCCTAATTTTCTATGGGTCATCTCTCCTTTCAAATGTCATTCTCCACACTCAATTTCCTCATGGATGTGTGGAGGAACTTGCTCCTAGAAATTGTCAGAAGCAACTCAAGTTGGGTTCTAAACTATAGTTGAGGAAGAATTCACCTATGCACCACAAGATCTAGATGAGCCAAGCGTCTCTATGTGGCTAAGGTGAGAAGTGTTACCTCAAAGCATGATACAAATTACAGAATTGATCATGAACTAAAAACAATGTATAACATATAATAGACAATATGAAGTGAATTCTAACACAACAGATGAGATTCTTTTATCCATAAGGCTCCAACTGCTTCAAATATAATGTTTTATCAAATGCATGGCAAGCATATAAAATAATATTATATTTTTTTCATAATCCTGTCATGCATTTCCATGAAAGCAAGAACTTGTGTTCAACTCCCAAGTATTCATTCCATGTGATTGGTGATTGTGGAAACCAATATGCTCTTTCATTGGCATTGAAATCCCATTATATAAAACTATCCATTTGACATAGCCCTCTCATCCATTTCCATGAAAACAAGTGATTGGACTAAGTTCCCCATTATCAATTCCATCGGAGGGAATGATGGTGATAACCAATGTGTAAAGGTCGCTATGTACCAAGACAATGTTACAAAGGATATGACAAGTTTTTGTGTCAATGTAGTCACAAAATAATACTTGCCTCAAATCATGAATCATATCATGTTATGGATAGAACATGCCCCTAGATGGCAAAAATTAACCACTCTCATGTGTGGGGATTTGTATTCTATCTCACTAGATTAAAATATGTTAACTTTAAAAGGTTGAACTTCTAAATTAGAAAATAAAGATTAATAAAAAAAATGAAAATAACCATTTCTAATAAAATATGAAATAAAATTTAAAAAATAATATAATTAAGAGAGAGATAGTGCCTAATGGTTAAGAGCATGTGTTTCCTGGTAAGAGGTCATAGATATTTCTATCTTAAAAATTCATAAATTCAAATTGACAGAAACAAAGTATTTACACTTCCGTTAACCTTGACATTCAAATAATTATACCAAAATAAATATGTTATCAAAAAAATAAATAGATTATTACTATTTTATAATGTACTTAAAATTGGATATTAAAATATTTATAATAAAAATCATTAAGAATGTATATTTCTATCTTAAGAAAAAAATAAATTCAAATGGAAGGAAACAAAGTATTTACATTTCCATAAAAGTTGACATTCAAATAATTATACCAAAATGAATATTTTATAAAAGAAATAAATAGATTATTATTACATTATAATGTTATAATTTGCTTAAAAAAATCATAAAATATTCTCAAATGACTTTCTAAATAAAAAACTAAAACAGTAATAAGTCCTTTGTCCCACAAACAAGGAAAGATGAGTGGGTAACTTTTCTACAAACAAAGAATTCTCATACACCAATTTAGTATCTGATTTGACCCCAACAATAAAATTGGATATTAAAATATTTATAATAAAAATCATTAAAAAAATCAAGAATATATATTTCTTTCTTAAAAAATCATAAAATCAAATCAAAGAAAACTAAGTATTTACACTTACATAAGCATTGACATTGAAATATTTATATAAAATAAATATCTTATAAAAAATATAAATAAATTATTATTATTATATAATATTTTAATTTTCTTAAAAATAGAAAATATTCTGAAATAACCTTCCAAATAAATAAATAAAAACAGTGATTTAAAATTTTAGCAAATTTTTAAAAACTAATAATTCAGTCATGATCACTTACGGAACAAATGATCTAACTTAATTTATTATATTGAATTGTACATCAATTCATTAGGATTGACTTTTAACTATGTTTCCATTAAATATAGTGGGTACACAATAATTTAAAATTTTATCAATTTTTTACAAACTAATAATTCAAGCATCGTCACTTACGGAAGAAATGATTTAACTTAATTTATTATATTGAATTGTATATTAATTCATTAGGATTGACTTCTAAATATGCCGCCCTTAAATATAGTGAGTACACAATGCACGGTTGCACTAAATTTGTCGACTGCTTTCCTATGCTCAATAGGAAGCAAACCCTGCCAAGGGAAGTACGTATTAGAGAAACAATGGTTCAATGCGAAATGGTTGAGGGCGGCTATGGTTCGGAAGAGGTGAATTCAGTAGTTTGGTAAGTTGGTTTTTAAGGCTGTTGCTTCTTTTATCAATTGATTTTCGGTTTATATCTCAGGAAAAAAATCAATACGGTGCAGAAGGATATCGATGGATAGCGAAGCAGAAGAAATCGTTATTTCGAGCAAGCCTAGATTCCTGCAGAAACGGGAGAAGAGGGCGAATCCTTATTCCACCGAAGGGCGTGACAAGTTCGAGAGACTCTGTTCCGAGCTCTCTACCAAAAGAGAATATTTTGCGAAGGAGTTTGGTGTGCCAGAGGCCCTGGTCAGGTTCGTGGATTCGAGTGAGGGATGGAAACCGGTTGTTCTGGGAGGAAGAGACGGAATCGGAAAGAAAAACAGCAGCGAGGGTGCTGCTACGGTTTCGATTCTGGGACATGCCGAGAAAAGTGGTGAAGTCAATCATGAGCTCTAAAGCTAGAAAATTGAAAATTGAGAGGGGTGGTGTGTAAGAATAACCGGCAGAGTATTAGACCTGCTAGACGTGTAGATGGCTTTGGTAGCTTCTTCAGGAGGATGTGTTATCATATAATTATGATAGAGATCTTCTGTATGTTTTTTTTGATGGGTTGAATTCATTATTTAAGTTTTTAAAAATAATATTAATTCTATTTTTATGGAAAATTAAGTTCTTTTTGCTATGTAATGTGCACCACAAAGTTTAGAGTTGTGATTACAGGACTAGGAACAAAAAAAAATAATCATTGTTTGTTTAAAAAAGTAAAAATTTACGATGTGATTGTATATGGGGATATATTCTTCAAGGTTTCATTTATATCCACTTATTAAAAGGTAGTTTCATTCAACCATAGAAGATTGTATATGGGGATATATTTTTCCAGGTTTCTTTTATATCCATTTATTAAAAGGTAGTTTCATTCAACCATAGAAGATTAGAAGATTAGAGTTGTAAATTTTTTTATCAAATTAAAATAAAATAAATCTTTCTAGAAATTACATGAGAGATTTTAGAACGCTTTTGAAACTACTAAATGTAGTTCATCATCAAGATAATGAAGATTGGTTGATTGGACTATCCATATATATATATATATATATATATATATATATATATATATATATATATTATGCAGAGAAAAGCAACGGTCAAAACCTATGAAAAATAGACATTAAAAAGGGTCAAAAATGAAAATGACAATAAATAAATAAACAAATAAAAATTAAAAATTATTTAGTCCAAATTAATATTAAAACTAAAAAAATAGTCGCTATAAAATAAATCAAAAATAAAATATAAAACTTAAAAGAATAAGTCAATAAAAGTAAAATTAAAAATAATAAATTAAATATTTGTATGGAAGAATCCAGAGTCATTGCTAGGGTGGAGCATTTTCATCACCCTAAATTTAGGGAAGCTATTGAGATTGAGAAAAGGCCCAGTAAGTTGAACTGGTGGAATGTTAGCAGTTGTTGGATTCCATCTCTTTGCCCTCAGTAGTGGTGGTGTCTCCTTTGTTTTCCTCTCCTTTGGTTTCCCCATGTTTTTTGCTTCATATGTGTTTGATGTTTGATGTTCCCTTATTTATTTTATTCTTTAAATATTATTTCTATTGCTCACATAGTTTTAGATTTTTATTTTTATTTTTTATTATATATATATATAATTTTTTTTTTTTTAATTTTACTGACTTGATCTTTAATTTTATTTTATTGTTATTTGACTTTGTTTGTATTTTAATTTTATTAATTTAGGAGGGGATTTATTTCGTTCATTTATGTATTAGTTAATTTCATTTTCTACCATGTCAAACATCTATATTTTCCATACATTTTGACCTCGCTTCCATTTATTTATTTATATTTTTTTTTTCTTTTTTTAAGATTTAATTTATTTATCTATTTTATTGTTGATGTACTTTATTTTAATTTTAATTTTATTGACTTATTCTTTTTAGTTTAATATTTTATTTTTTAATTATAGTGACTATTTTGTTACTTTTAATTTTAATTTGGACTAAATAATTTTTCATTTTTTTTGTTTATTTGTTACATTCAGTAGTTCTAAATGCGTTGGTTCTAAAATCTCTCATGTAATTTCTGGGAAGATTTATTTTATTTTAATATGATATGGATCACAGAAGTTTACACTCTCAAATTTTTATCAATTTTGTTTTTGTTATAAAAAGTAAAAGTAATAGTGGAAAATAACATATTTATATATAAATCTTCTTAATATTAATATTTAATATTGAATGAAGCTTTGTTGTAAAACATGTATTAATATTAAAAGAGAAAGTTGACATTAGTGAGTTGTATGTAATCTTTGTGCACAATTATAAATAATAAAATAATACAATAATTGATAAATCCATAATTATACTAGAAACATAGCTTGTTTAAAATGCTTAAAAAAAATAATACTTTAAAAGGGAAAATATTGCAAATCTTCATCTTCCATTATATAGATATAGAGGAAAAGGGATAGTGAATAAAGGAGAATAAAATACCAAAATTAATTAATCCAAAGGTCTTACATAAAAGTGAAAAAAAAAATTCAAGCAATTTTGTTGTTGAATCCTTTCAAGGATATGCTCTCATCTAAAGCTTCTACTTCTCCTGTTGTGATTATTTGAATTTTCCACATGGTTTTGTTGTTGAATCCTTTGGAGGATATGTGTTGGAAATATTGTCATTGATGGCAAATGAGTAGAAAGGAGTAGCACCAGAATTATCATTAACGAAAAAGGAGGAGATCAGGATCAGCTACAGTATAAAGGAGCCATAAGGAAAAGAAGGAAAAATTATAGTGGAGGAGAAGAAAAGGGGAAGGGGAGTAGAAAAGTACCAATGGAGAAGCATTAGAGGCAAAATAGCAAGGTAGAGGAGCAAAAAAAAGGCATGGATCAACACCAGAATTATCATTAAGGCAAAGGAGTAGAGAGGAGCAGTAAAAACGAAAGGACAAGAATTAAAAGTTTTATCAAGGACCAAAAGCAGCAAAGGCAGCAATTTTGGGTCGAGTCGTGAATGTGCTAAGACAAGTAATTAACATGTTTAACTAGTGGAAAAATTCGTGAATGCAAGGGCAGAGTCGAGCTAGTTTGTGTTCAGAATGGTGCACGAATGTGTGTGCAGCACGTGCAGTTATGCGAGCAGAGTCAGGTAAATTTCTAGAAAAACATATTTAGAACAGTGTTCGACGGAGATATCGAAAATTGAAATCGCAACAGAAGGCATGATCACATATCACAAATCACAGCAGAAGGAGTATCACAAAAAAAAAGAGACAAAAAAATAGCGAAATTCAAAGTGTGGGAGATGACGCAGAAAGATGACGTGGCGATGACGTAGCAGTGATGTAGTGATGGCATGGAACTGACATGGCAAGGTCATGTGGCACGATGATGTGGAGATGACATGGACCTGGCCCACATATCGCACATTGCAAGCTCAGGAGGATAAGCACTCAAGAATCATGTTAAAATACTGAACTGTGAAATGCGATAAGAGTATCAGATTCAATGTAGTTTCAAAGAAAATGTCTAAAGGATTTCAAATCTGGAGGTATAAGGTTTCCCTTTGAGAAATCGCATCGGGGTTTGGGAGAGCTATGCATAACAAGAAACACATGAGAACGCCGAAGTGCGAAGTGCGATAATGAAGTGGACACGATGCATGTCAACGCTGAAAATTAAAGTATTTCAAGTCCAGGAGTATGGATTTTCCCTTTCTTAAATCGCATCAAAGAGAAAAGGAGGATTATAACGTAAAACAAAGGAAACGCCGAAATGTGATAAGTGATTGGATGCAATATCATATAGAGGTAAATATTAATATATTTGTGGTCCAGGTTTAATGTGGTTACACTTTTTTACAAAGAAGTAGAGTTGAATGCAGAGTTGACTCGAGTGTACAAAAAGGAAAGCCTGAACACAAGAAAATATTTGGGTAAGTAAAAAGACTCGACCTCGTGCAGAACACTGTTGTATGTGGTTGCGGCAGTGAGTTAAAAGAAAAGGTTAAATGAAAGAGTAAATAATCGGGCAAGTGACCTGATACTCGTGCAAGGTTAGTGCGGTTGTCTAATAACAAAGTCTGAATGTAACAAAAGAAGACTTGGGTAAGTGACCTGACACAGAGCAAAGGAGAAGGTGAAGGCTGAACGCTACGGGCATGAGTAGAAGAGGTAGAGTCGCAAAAAAATGAGCATATGGTGGCAGTGTCAGAAACGCAATAGCTCGGTCGAGTCAGGAAAAAAATATTGTTATCCAAAACTGTGTTGAATGTAACAGTAGAAACAGAAAAGACTCAGCCAGCTGCAGAAAAAATAAATTCATAGTGAGGAAGGAGCTGAGAGGATTGAGTGAATATTGTTTTAAATGCAAATGTATTAATTAAATTTTAATTGTCTGTGATGCAAAGGCAAGTCTCCATACGCATAGGAAAAAATCCATGAGTGTTGTAATGATTATTTCTGATGTAATAACCTGAACTAAAGAATGAGGAATCAAATAGGTGGAAGGCATAGGGTAAATCATGTTCACTTCATATTCCCTGTAGAATTAAAATAGTCATGGAGTTATTTGTATAAGAGATGTAGTATCAGTGTGGATAGATAGGCTAGAAAGCTGCAGAATGAAAGAGAGTGATAGAATGTAAGAGAGTTGCAGAAGGTTAGAGAGCAGAAGAATCACAGAAAGTTGATAGAGATGTTGCACACATCAGGAGTTGATATGAAGAAGAAATGAAGGCAGAAAAGTTCACAGTGAAGGAGGAGGATAACATAGTTGATATCTAGGTAAATCAGCATATGGTTTCTATTGTAGTGTGAGGGAGTTGGAGCTTCCATATCAAGTTGTATCTTTATAGGTGTCTAGTTGGAGTTGGTTGAGGTAGGAGCCTCCTGTGGGTTGTAGCCTACAAAAAATTCATGGGAGTTAGTGCTTCCATTTCAAGTTACAGCTTGATAAAATTCCAGTTGGAGATTGGTGAGGTAGGAGCCTCTTGTAGGTTGTAGCCTACAAAACATTTATGGGAGTTGGAGCTTCCTTGCAAGTTGTAGCTTGTATAAACTGAGGTAGTAGACTCGTTTAGGTAGGTGCTTGTAGAAAATCAATTATGAGAGGGTGTAGGAGGTTGTATTTGCATCGCGACAATAATACGAAGTGTTTTTCTCCCTTATGGTTTTCCACTTATATTTGGTGTCTATGTTCTTGATGATTATGTTTTGATGTGATGTTTTAATCTTCTTAATTATTGGTTGTCCACACATTCAGTTTGTTGATTCATTATGTATTAATCTACTTATAAAAATATGTAGTTAATGGGTGTAAATAAAAGAGTTTAAAATGTCCATGAATGTACTAAATTGATTCAACCCACCCCCCCTCCCCCCCTCTCAGTTTAGCTAAGGGTTCATCAATTGGTATCTCATAGACGCTCCTTCAAACATCGCCTAACAACTCAAAGGAGGTCCTAAGTCCGCAATATGGCTATTCAAGAAGGATGCTTTACAAATAAATCCCCTCTATTTACTGGCACAAATTATGCCTTCTCGAAAGAAGAATGAGGTCATACTTAATGTCTCTAGGAATAGAAGTCTCAGCTGCTGTAGAAGAAAAATATCCAGAAAAGTAAACTGACACTGAGAAAGAAGCCAAACAAAATTTCATAGTTAATGCAAAAGTAATGAATGCACTCTTTAGTAGTCATATTGAGTCATAATTTATCAAAGTGATGCACAATAAGACTGCCAAAGAAATCTAGGATACATTAGAAAATATTCATGAGGGAGATAGAAAGGTGAAGATGGCCAAACTATAAGCACATAGAACTCAGAGTTGCAAAAGTTGTGAATATCATGATAAGCCTAGGAGAATAAATTAAAGAAATTTTTGTAGTGCAAAAATTAATGACATCTCTACCACCTAGGTTTAATCCTAAGGTTTCTTCCATAGAAGAAATAGCAAACTCCGAAACCTTGACCAGGAACCAATTACTTGGCAACCGAACAACATATGAGATGAGATTTCCTAAAGGGAAGTAAAACATGATGGAGGTTTCCTTTAAAGCAGACAATTCCATAGAAGATAAGGAAGGTACATGCCCATGCTTTGATGAAGAAGAAGCCAAATTTGTTAGAAGACTAGATAGAGGCACAGGTAAGTATAAAGGTAAACATCCATTAAAGTGCTTTAATTCTAGAAAAGTGGGCCACTATGCCTCAAAATGTCCCAATAAGATAACAGAGAATAAGGCTAAAAGGAAAGAGAAAACCAACTCCTATAATATGCAGAAAGGGAAGAAATTTAAGAGAAAAACCTTTTTGCCCAGCAAGATAGAAGTCCATCTGAAAGCTCAAATGAATCCCCAGATGAAGATGGAATCTCAGAATTCACACTAATGGGTATGGATGATCTTGAAGATGATCTCCTGCAATATGAAGAAGAGATGGTGAGTCTAAGGAAGAAATTGGATATGTCTCAAAATTATTTACCAATGAAAACTCAGCAGTTAAAAGCTGCTGAACAATTGGACATGATATTAAATTCACAAAGATCTTCTCTTTTAAAGGTTGGGATAGGATATGAAGGAGAATCCAGAAATTTGAATCCAGAGGATAAGAAAGTTATTACTTTTGTGAATGCTGTAATAAAGGAAAATGATAACTCTCATGAACCTAAGATTATTTCAGCTACAATACCGATAGAAGAAAGGAGCAGGTTGTGTAAGCATCTCGAAGATGAGATTTCCTCCACAGAGAAATTAGAGAAGGCAGACATTGAAACGGATGATGAAGCAACTCAAAAAGGATCCACAGAATCATAAGCTAACAATAACTTGATGTGTAATGAAACAAACAGAAACAAGCGACAACATTAAGAGACAAAGAATGAGTGGAAGAAGAAAGCAGTTGCAAAAAGCTCAATTGTTCTTGTGTTGAGATTCAACAAGATGATGAGCTTAGTGAAAAGAGTCGCCTTCACTAAGTGGGCTCGTAGGCTATTTTTGGCACAAAGTCTATTTTTAGACATTTCAATCATATTCTATGAGTTGCAGGATGCTATTTGTGGATGGTTGGTCAAGATGGAAAAATAGATGGAATTCTATTTTTAGACATATTGGTCGGAGTCTATTTTTAGATTTCCAGTCTAAAAATAGATATGTCGAATATTAGTAGCTCTTAATAATATTTGGACTCTAAGCATTATCTTATTCTCCTGGAGCACTTCAGTTAAGTGGACATATGTGGCACAGTAACTGACAGAAGGAATTACGCTATTCTTCAGGGTTTACTGGAGCTAATGCATGAAGGACTTCAGTTAGAACTGATATGATAGAGTTTGGTGGAGTTGGAGAAGTAGTTGGTGGAGCTGTATTTAGTTTAACTCAGTTATACTGAGTTGAGCTAGTTATATCTAGTCTAACTGATTGATACACTAGTGGGAGTGGTGTGAATTAATTAGTTAATTAATTCAGTAAATAATAACTGATTAATCAACTAAAGAATACATCAGTTAACTACAGTGCATGGCAGTTTCAGTGGAGACCAGTGGAGAGATAGGTGGAAGAGTAAGTGTGACTATCAGTTGTGACTATAGTGATGCATTGATTGCATCCAATACTCAGTGGAGATGCTAATGAGGATTGCGCGAGCAAGGCTAGAGTAATTAGAGCTCATTCAGAGCCATTCTTCAGCAGTGATTGCGCAGTAGAGGCAGGCTAGCAGGTGGAAAATATCGATGCATGGATTTGCAAGATCGGGCTTGATTAGTGCGGAGCAATTGTATTGTACTGAGAGCTTGATATGATCAGATTTGTATGAGGATTGTTACATGAACTCTATGACATATATTATATATAGATATTTGGGATTTTAAGCTTCATGCTTTCCCGTTAAACAACTGTGTTAATGTGTGTGAATGTTTATTGTTTCATGTGTGAATTGCAATCTTGATTTAATTTCTGCAAATGATCAATGGTCGAATAGATTCTGTATTTTTAATGAAGTTAAAATAGTGTGAGATTAGGAGAATCTTGGACATACAACACATAATTTATATAATTCTATATTTTATCGGAGCATTTTACCGTTGGAGGAGATTGCAATTATTGAAGCGGTTGAGTTTTGTGCTGGTGGAATTCGAATTTGCTACAGTGTTTTCTTAGTGTCAAAGTTGAGCATTCATTGAAATGTCTTTCAACAGATTACGATTGGAGTATGCCCTTAATGGGAGCTCGAATTACATAGCATGGAAGGACAGGATGGAGGTGGTGCTGGATGATAATGGGTTGAAGTAGTTCATAGATGCTGATATTCCTAAGTCGGCTTCTAGCGATGCAGCCGCACTTGACGCATGGCAAAAGAAGGTAGCAAAGTGTCAAAGGATTCTATTGGAAGGTGTGAAGGACCACATTGTGTCCAGCCTTCATGGTGAATCCACTCCATTCTTAATGTGGAAGGCTTTGACAGAATTTTTCCAAAGCAGAAGTGACTAGAGGAAGTTGGCGCTTAAAGACTAGCTCAAAAAAATAGAAATGGAGAAAGGAAACAGTATACCAAAATACCTCACGAAGTTTTTCCACTGCAAGGATGAGCTAGGAAGTGTGGGGATTACTGTTGATGAAGAAGACTTGGTGAGCTTGGCTCTCCTTGGGCTTCTGAGGAGTTGGCATAGCTACGAAGACTCTGTCAATGGACGGTAGAAACTACCAGGATTGGAGGAACTTTGGTCGGATATTATGTAGGAGGAGATAAGGTGGGGTACTAGGGATGGATCTTCATCGAACAATGAAGATGAAGAAAGTTGTGCTTTGGCTACCAAAGCTCGGAAAGGAAAATGGAAGAAATCTTCCAAATCCGAAGCTAAAGGAAAGAAATAGGATTTGTCCAAGGTGAAGTGTTTTCAATGTCACCAGCACAGGCATTTCGCAACTAATTTCCCACAGAAGAAGAAGAATAAGCAGACAACTGGATCTGCTGCTGGAGAGGCCTTAGCCTCACAGTTTGACCTGGATTTTTCTTTGATCACATGCTTGGTTTCAAGTGTGATGGGATCAGTGTGGTTTCTTGATAGTGGTGCCTATTTCCATATGACTAGAGACAAATATTTTTTTAGTGATCTGGATGAAAAGGATCTTGGAGTGCTTATCAAGATGGGCAATGATGGTAGATATAGTGCGACTGGTATCGAGACCATTTCCTTTGAGAGGAGGTCTGGTAAACCTTTCATCTTGAAGGATGTCATGCATGTTCCAGGATTGAAGAATAATTTGATCTCTGTGGCGATGTTGGAAGACAAAGGTTATGATGTTTTTTTTAGCGAGGGAAAATATTTTCTGCACCACAAAAAACCTGGTCAAACCAAGAGGATAGGGATTCAAGTTAAGAATATTTATCAATTGCGTGTAGATGGTTGTGCAACAATGGAAGGCAAAGAAGGAGTGGTGAGCCGAGATGAGGGCGAATTGCAGTACAGGATATTGTGCCATCTTCACCATGACGCTTTGAAAATTTTGCAGCAGATTTCTACTGGGCTTCCCAAGGGTACACTTGCGCAGTTAGATCAATGCAAGGGATGTACTTTGGGAAAATTTGTGAAGACAAATTTTCATGAGAAGGATAGTCACACCTCGACGATCCTTGAGAGACTTCAGATAGACATGTGTGGAAATTTCTTGGTTGCTTCAACAGTAAAGCATAGGTATTATGTGATATTTTTTGATGAATTTTCTCGTAAGTGCTAGATCTTCTTCATGCAGAAGAAGAGCGAGACATACTCAAAGTTCTGTGAGTTCAAGGCAGTGGTTGAGAACGAGTCGGGGAAGCAGGTGAATGCTCGAAGGAGCGATAATGACGGTGAATACATATTTGGTGAATTCAAATACTTTTGTAGCAAATAATGAATTCGAAGAGAACTCATAATGCCTCATAACCCATAGCGGAATGGGGTCGTGGAGAAAAAGAACAGAACAATCGAGGGTTCTGCATGGGCGATGTTGCATGATCAGGGCCTTCCCATACACTTTTGGGCTGAGGCATGCAACACTGTGGTTTATGTGCAAAACCATTTTCCTCATAGAGTACTTGGCATGAGTACACCGGAAGAGGCGTTTTCTTGTAAGAAGCCTGATATTTCTCATTTGAAGATTTTTGGCTCACTTGTTTACATTGATGTGACGAAGGATGTGAGGAAGAATTTGGAGCCGACTACAGAGGTTGGGATATTTTTGGGGTGCACAGAAACTCCCCACAATTATCGTGTGTATTTTCCAGACAGTCAGATGACTGTTGTGCGACGGGATATTAAATTTCATGAGGAGAAATACATGAAGTTGCCACTTGAGACGGAGATACACTTTCATGCAGAGGAGGAGCTAATTGTTCCTAAATATGAGCACCAAGATGTGGATCAGCCAGAAGAGGAGGTTCATGGAGTGGAAGAAACCACTCATGCAGCGCCAAACATCAGAGGGAAGAAGCACACTATAGAAGTTGAGCGACTGAATCTTTATGCAACGTAGAATGTAGGAGCTCCTACATCATAGCGCAGATAGAGACAGTCACCTGACCAATTTACCTGATACATGGCTCTGATGAGAAAGTGTATCGTGATGGAGCTATCCTCTGTTGAGGAAGCTGTGGAGGATCCCGCATGGGTAGATGCAAATGTGGAAGAGTATGATTTGATTGTCAAAAACAGTGCATGGGATATTGTCCCAAGGCTGGAAGGGAAATCAGTGGTAGGTTTGAGATTGATCTACAAAGTGAGGCAAGATTCTGACGGGAGCGTCGAGAAGTATAAGGAAAGATTTGTTGCCCCGGGCTTCTCACAGATCGAGGGGATCGACTATGAAGAAACCTTTGCACTCGTCGCAAGGTATTCTTCCATACAGACCATCCTTTCTCTCTCAGTGTAGATGGGTTGGAACATTCATCAGATGGATGTGAAGACTGCGTTACTCAACAGAATCATTGAGGAGGAGGTGTACATTGAACAGCTTGAAGGATTCAAAATCTTCAGCAGCGAGTCACATGTGTGCAGGCTCAAAAGACCATTGTATGGGCTGAAACAAGCACCTCGTGCTTGGTACACATGGATGGATAGTTATTTCACTGGACTTGGTTTCGCCAAGATTGAGGCGGATCCAAAACTATACCAGATTTTGGTGGAGGGTAATATTTTGATCATTGTGCTTTATGTAGATGATTTAATACTAAAGGGTGATGAACTGTTGATACAATCATGCAAGGTAGATCTTGCAAAGGATTTCGAGATGAAGGACTTGGGCCCCCTTCATTATTTCCTGGGATTGGAAATTTGGCAGCGGAAAGGTGAACTGTTTGTGTCTCAAGGCAAGTATGCCTGGGAGATACTGGAGAAGTTTCACATGCAAGGCTGCAAGCCTATCGACACTTCTCTTCCTATTGGTTGGAGGAAAGAGGATACTACATCGGCAGAGGTAGTGGATGCCACTGTTTATCGACAGTTGGTTGGTTCACTCATGTATTTAGTCAGTACACGACCGGACATATGCTATGTTGTGAACCAGCTTTCACAAGTGATGGTGAAGCCTACCAAGCTCTTTTGGAAGGCAGGAAAGCATGTCCTGAGGTATCTCAGGGGAACATCTAGATATGGATTGTGGTACAGACAGTCGGATGAGGTGAAGCTTCATGGCTTCACGGATGCAGATTGGGAATGAAGCCCAACGGATAGAAAGAGCACATCTGGAGGGATTTTTAGTATCGGATCTACAACAATTTCTTGGTACAGCAAGAAAGAAAGATCCGTGGCACTCAGTTCAGTGGAGGCTGAGTACATGGCGGCAAGTTTGGCTGCATGTGATGCTATATGGATGAGGAAGATCCTAGTTGGGTTGTTCAGTTCTCACTTAGATCCTACTGTGATATATTGTGATAATCAGAGTTTCATTAAACTCTCAGTTAATACAGTATTTCATGATAGATATAAACATATTGACATCCGGTACCATCATATTAGAGATTTTGTGCAGCAGAAGATCATGTTGCTTTCTTACATTCCTACGGAGGATTAGGCTGCAAATATTCTGACAAAGGCACTCCCCAGGAGAAAATTCGAATACCATAGAGACAGGATAGGGGTGGAAGATAATCCCTATCTTGTTAAGAGGGAGTGTTGAGATTCTACAAGATGACGAGCTTAGTGAAAAAAGTCATGTTCACTAAGTGGGCCCGCAGGCTATTTTTGGCGCAAAGTCTATTTTTAGACTGTCTATTTTTAGACATGTCGATCATATTCTATGAGTTGCAGGATGTTATTTGTGGATGGTTGGTCAAGTTGTAAAAATATATGGACTTCTATTTTTACACATATTGGGTGGAGTTTATTTTTAGATTGCTCGTATAAAAATATATATGTCAAATATTATTACCTCTTAATAATATTTAGACTCTAAATATTATCTTATTCTCTTGGAGCACTTCAGTTAAGTGCACATATGTGGCACAGCAGTAGACAGAAGGAATTACGCTATTCCTGACGGTTTATTGGAGCTAACGCATGGAGGACAGAATTTATAATTCATATGACAAAGTTTGGTGGAGTTGGAGACGTAGTTGGTGGAGTTGTATTTAGTTTAACTTAATTAGACTCAGCTGAGCTAGTTGTATCTAGTCTAACTGATTGATACACTAGTGAGAGTGGTGTGAATTAATTATTTAATTAATTCACTAAATACTAACTCCTTAATCAACTGAATAATACATTAGTTAACAACAGTGCATGGCAGTTTCAGTGGAGATCAGTGGAGAGATAGGTGAAAGAGTAAGTGTGACTATCAGTTGTGACTATAGTGACGCATTGATTGCATCCAAAACTCAGTGGAGATGCCAATGAGGATTGTGTGATCAAGGCTGGAGTAATTCGAACTCATTCAGAGCCATTCTTTAGCAGGGATTGCGTAGTAGAGGCAAGCTGGCAAGTGGAAAAGACCGGTGCATGGATTTGCAAGATCGAGCTTGATTAGTGTGTAGCGATTGTATTGTACTGAGAGTTTGATATGATCATATTTGTATGAGGATTTTTACATGATCTCTATGACATATATTATATACAGATAGTTGGGGATTTCAGCTTCCGAATTTCCCGTTAAACAACTATGTTAATGTGTGTGAATGTTTATTTTTTCATGTGTGCATTGCAATATTGATTTAAGTTCCACAAATGATCAATGGTGAAATAGAATTTGTATTTTGCATTAAGTTAAAATAGTGTGAGATCAGGAGAATATTGTACATATAACACATAAGTTATATAATTTCTACATCCTGAAGATTAATTGAAAAAGTTTGGAAGATATCAAAGGAGGTTCTTTCCTCTTATGAAAAATATCACATGTTTCTCTTGTCATAAACTAGGACATATTGCCATAGTTTGTAAGACAAGGCATATGAAATTTTACCAGAAAAATATGCAACAAATGAGAAGAACCCCCCAAGAAGGGAAATGGAAAATACATTCTTTCACTAGGTACAAAAATCATTTCCGTGGCTATTGTTATTCATGCAATGAGTTTGTTCATGTAGAATCTCAATGTAAGACAAAGAAAATCAACTTTAACCAGGAAAATATACAACAAATGAGAAGACTATCTCAAGCAAACAAATGGAAAGGAAAACCTTTCACTAGGTACATAAATCATTTCCAAGGCTAGTGTTATTCATGCAATGGTTTTGGACATAAATCTATTGAATGCAATCTATGTTTGAAAAGGAGCACAAAATGTTATACATCAACTCAAACATAGCTAAGTAAAATAAGATGTTATGTATGCCACAATCTTAGACACAAAGAAAATTACTGTAGCATGTCATATACATTAAAGGAATCTAGACAGATGATGGAACTAAATCAAATCAGACCAAACTGTGAATCAAAAGGAGATGTAGATATTATGAGGAACCCTACAAAGTATGGAAGAAGAAGAAAAATGGGGAACCTGTTACTTCAATAACATAATCAATCCATCATAGTCTCATGGGGAGCTACTCTAGGAAGCAACACAGATATCCAGTCAGTTATATACAATAAGAAACATCCCACGGGGAGAGAATTTCATAAAAGTTTCCCATAGGAGTTGTCAAAGAAGAGCTACTTGGAATAAGAACAACTAAAATTTCAGGAAGGGAAAGGACAATTCCTCTGGCAGAGAACTATAGAAAAAGAAGGAAACCTCAAGCATTCTATAGCCAATAGGTTGATGGAAGAAGAGAAAGAAACAAGAACCCATGGTGGTA
This sequence comes from Pinus albicaulis, assembly GCA_034641835.2. Taxonomy (NCBI): domain Eukaryota; kingdom Viridiplantae; phylum Streptophyta; class Pinopsida; order Pinales; family Pinaceae; genus Pinus; species Pinus albicaulis. Next base: position 34,125,849 of record CM076578.1, read on the forward strand.
AAGGGAACATCAGTCATGAACTTGAAAACTAAGAGGATGATTACACTGTGTGTCTCACTGCAAGTAATTATAATGAAAACAAATTATTTTAAGAAAGATGAATAAGAAATTTTGTATTACCATTATATCATTAAAAATATTCATCCCAAGTGTTATTATTTGAGCAGTGGTATGATATAGGTCCTTAGGATTGTAATATTGTGGTATGAATCATGGCGGTGGTATGGTAGAAATAAATCAAGGAACTAGTCCTAGCGTTATCATCATCATAATATGTGTGGATTAATTTTTGGTTGCTCTGATTAGTGCAAAAGTATCTTCTAGCTGCAAATGCTGGAGAATGTCAAGCTACGATATCAAAGCATGGAAATGTCAGTAAACTATTAAAGCATCATTATCTTATGTTCGTTGATGTGTTATATTGAGCGTTGAAGAATCACATTGTCTTGGATATGAATGTCTGACTTTTCAAGTCAGTATTGATATAATTTCAAGGCCTCTTTCTTAAGTCATCCATAAGCTTGTTGCAGTCTATCTGATGAAACTTCAAGTATCAAAATTGAAGATGTTTCTCGAAAAACATGGTGATAGAGCAGTTGAAGAGTCTGAAGTATGATGGGTTAGTTGTGTTAATCTTAATATGGAAGGTCAAGAGTCTATTATTGATTCATCTAAAAATTACTTCATCCAGAAGAAACAATTGATATTTCACCATTGCAGAGAGTTGATAATTGAACTACATTATCCCTTGTGTCATAAATAAAAGTGTGTAGTTTATAGTAAGATTTTCCAATGCATGGAATGTATCAAGCATCGAGGGTTTTATGTTTAAATATGTAACTATTCAGTATCAAAGGAATTGGGCCTTTTAGATTGAAAGATATTGTCTAATATTACAATAAAGTGTAAGCTCTGTTTGAACTCATTGTTCACATCAGCATCAAGGGCTTTTGACTTGTAGTGATTACATCTTCATTAGAAGTCTAGCACATATCACTATCATCAAGCAACAAGGGACAAAAGAAAAAAAAATTCTACGGTGACATGCCTTCTAGCATTCTCATGAGTTGTGATAGCATCAATTTGCTATGCATATTCATTTAATAACAAAAGAACTAAATGAAGAATGCTTATACTGAACTCAAAGAGGAGCTGCTCTAGAAAGCACCCAAGCATTATTATAGGAGCAACGTTGGTATTGGAGCAAGCATTACTGATGTGTTGAGCTTGTGTTGAAGTTGGGCATGTTTTGTTTTTGGAGGTAAGTAGATAAATGAATGATAAAACTGTGAAATTTTTTTCTTTGAGACTGCGATTAAATAAATTGAAAAGGTCTTCGTGAAACACATTGTGATAAAGCAATTGATTGATCCCACATCTCCACCAGTACAAAAGGTTAATGACGCCATAATAAGATTCTGTATATTGTTGATTGTTGTTGAGAACAATGGAGAGATCAATGCAAATAACTGAGAGTGTGAAGGGTATCATAACTATGGTTGTCTGTGTGAGTCACAATGAAAATTACCACATGGATTATCAATGGGTATCATATTATCTCATGGCCTTGGATGCATAAACACATTTGGCATAAGTGTATAACACAGAGATCAGATATATCAAGCTCTAACCATTAGTCTTCCTTAAGCATGTGTTACACCTAAAAGTTATGTGACAGTGGTATGTGGGTGAATTTGAGAATCCCTTATAAAAAAGTATGAGCGGCTGGCCTATGAACCAATTTTTGTGCAAAGACATCCTTGAATCTGCAACAAAATCATTGTGAAATCTGGTAGTAAACGTGAAACATGGCTGCAAAAGATATATTGGCATCATCATATTTGAACAGATGTGTACTGCATATGTGTATTGCAGAAGAATACATATTCCATCTAAAATCTTCCTCAACAGATATGTATCTACGATGAAGATCATTATATAGACTGAAGTACATTTTGAGTACACTTTACATATCATATGGAGCATTCTCAGTATTTCAGTATTATTCCAATGATGCATTTTTTATTATATAATTTTGGTACATTTTGTTCTATGCAGTGTCCTTATCATCAATTTCAGCATTATACAAGTGTAAGGAGTGTGTGCTTTGGGATGGTATCGGGTTACTGTGTATATACATACAAGTTTAATGATTCGAAAAATTTTCTCCTAACAATTCTTATAAACCAAATGGAGCAGGAGTCCCAACTACGTATGTGGACAAAATGAAGAATTCTTATGAAGAACTCTAATAAGGAAATGATGCAAAATACACCAGAAAAAGGTGTAACTCTTTGTCATTGATGTCAATGGGGGAGGAAAAGCCAGCAGAGGAGGATATACACTTCTTAGAATGAAAGATGGAGGAAGTTTTGGAGGAAGTGTCAATAGTACATTTGGCGGAAATTCCGACACTTGGTTTCGACACTTTTGACCAAATGTCAGAAATTTCCCCAAATTTTTTTAACTTTTTCAAATCCCGCTCGAAATCATCGCTATACTGACGTTTAGAGAAAAGTGTCACAATACCGACACCTAGACAAAGTGTCACAATTGTGACATTTTGAGGAAGTCGTCGTAATTGTGACACTATGGCCCAAAGTGTCACTATTGCGACGACTTCCTCCAAATGTCGCAATTGCAACACTCAGTCTAAGTGTCGCAATTGCGACATTTGGAGGAAGCCATCGCAATAGCGATGCTTTGGGCCATAGTGTCACAATTGCAATGTTTGGAGGAAGCCGTGCAATTGCGACACTATGCCCCAAAGCGTCGCTATTGCGATGACTTCCTCCAAACATCGCAATTGCGACACTTAGCAAACTCTAGCCCAAGGCATCGCATTCAAACTTAGCAAATTTGGCACGAGCGCCCTGGGACCAAACGACCAGACCCGAATGTACGCCCTCACCTAGCACGACACGACGCACCCACCTTAAGGGACGCACATGGGAGCAAATGGAAAACAGGCTGCCCGGACGTGCACAAGGCACTTGGGCAGTCACAACTTAGCAAATATGGCATGGGCGCACTTGGACCAAACGACCTGAATTGAACGGACGTCCTCACCCGACACAACACGGCGCGCCTGCCCTATAGGACGCCCTCACCCGGTGCGACACGATGCGCCCTCCCGAATGGACGCACATGGTAGCAAACGGACCACCGGGACGTGCACAAGGCACTCGGGCAGTCACAACTTAGCAAATCTGACACGGGCGCCCTAGGACCAAACGACCCGACCCGAACGAATGCCCTCACCCAGCGCGACATGGTGCGCCCACCCGAATGGACGCACATGGGAAAAAACAGAAAACGGGCCACCGAGACGTGCACAAGGCACTCGGGGGGTCACAACTTAGCAAATATGACACGGGCGCCCTCGGACAAAACGACCAGACCCAAACGGACGCCCTCACCCGACGTGACACGACGCGCCCACCCGAATGGACGCTCATGGAAGAAAATGGAAAATAGGCCGCCCAGACGTGCACAAGGCACCCCGGTGGGCACAACTTAGCAAATCTAACATGGGCGCCCTCGAACCAAGCGACCCGACCCGAACAGACACCCTCACCTAGCGTGACATAGCGCGCCTGCCCAAACGGATGACCTCACCTGGCATGACATGGGGCGCCTGACCGAATGGATGCACATGGGAACAAACGGCAAACGGGCCGCCCAGACATGCACAAGGCACCCGGGCGGTCACAACCTAGAAAATTTGACACGGGCACCCTCATACCAAATGACCTGACCCGAAAAGATGCCCTCACCTGGCATGACACGGCATGCCCGCCTGAACGGACACCCTCACCCGGCTCGACACGGCGTGCCCGACTCAACGGACGCACATGGCAGAAAATGGAAAATGGGCCGCACGGATGTGCATGAGGCACCTGGGTAGTCACATCTTAGCAAAACTGACATGGGCGCACTCGGACCTCAGACCCGACCAGAACAGATGCCCTCACCTGGCGCGACACGGTGTGCTCACCCGAACGGACGCCCTCACCCGGCGTGCCAGATCGAACGGACGCACATGGGAGCAAACCGAAAACGGGCCGCCCGGACGCCCGGATGTGCACAAGGCACAACTTAGAAAATCTGACACGGGCACCCTCGGACCGAACGACCCGAACCGAATGTATGCCCTCATAGAGCGCGACATGGCACGCCACCCGAACGGATGCCCTCACTCAGCACGACACGGCGTGCTCGACTGAACGGACGCACATGGGAGAAAACGGAAAACAGGCTGCCCGAACGTGCACAAGGCACCCGAGCAATCACAACTTAGCAAATCTGGCACGAGCGCACTCAGACCAAATGACCCGACCTGAACAGACGTCCTCACCCATCGCGACACGGTGTGCCCACCTTAACAGACACCCTCAGCCAGCGTGACACGGCGCGCCGTCCCGAAAAAATGCACATGGTAGCAAACGGAAAACGGGCCGACCGGATGTGCACAAGGCACCCAGGGGGTCACAACTTAGCAAATCTGACACCGGCGCCCTCGAACCAAATGATCCGACCCGAATGGATGCCCTCACCCGGTGCGACATGGCGCGCCCACTCGAATGGACGCACATGGGAGAAAATGGCAAACGAGCTGCTCGGACGTGCACAAGGCACCCGAGTGATCAAAACTTAGCAAATATGACACAGGTGCCCTCAGACCAAACGACCTAACCCGAACGGATGCCCTTACCCGGCGCAACATGGCGCGCCTGCCCAAACAGACGCCCTCACCTGGCACGACACAACGCGCCCGACTGAATGGACGCACATGGTAGCAAATGGAAAACGGGCCGCCCGGACGTGCAGAAGGCACCCAAGTAGTCACAACTTAGCAAATCTGACACAGGCATCCTCAAACCAAATGACCCGACCCGAACAGATGCCCTCACCCAGAGCGACATGGCGAGAAAATGGCAAACAGGCTGCTCAAATGTGCACAAGGCACCCCGGCAGTCACAAATTAGCAAATCTAACACGGGTGCCCTCGGACCAAAAAAAATGACCTGAACAGACGCCCTCACCCAGCGTGACATGGCATGCCCGCCTGAACGGACGCCCTCACCCGACGCGACATGGCGCACCCGACTGAAGGGACGCACATTGGACTAAACGACAAACGGGCCTCCCGGACGTGCACAAGGCACCCGGGCAGTCACAACTTAGAAAATATGACACAGGAACCCTCGGACAAAATGACCAGACTTAAACAGATGCCCTCATCTACCACAACACGACGCGCCTGCCCGAACGGATGCCCTCACCCGGTGCAACACGACGCGCTAGAATGAACAGACTCACATGGCAGCAAACAGAAAACGGGCCACCCAAACATGCACAAGGCACCTGAGCGGTCACAACTTAGCAAATCTGACACGGGCGCCCTCAGACCAAATGACCTAACCCGAACAGACGCCGTCACCCAGCGTGACATGGCGCGCCCACCCGAACAGACGCACATGGGAGAAAACGGCAAATGGGCCACCCAGATGTGCAAAAGGCACCCGAGTGGTAACAACTTAGAAAATTAGACACGAGCACCCTTGGACCAAACAACCCGACCCGAGCGGATGCCCTCACCCGGTGCGACACGGCGCGCCCACCCGAACGGATGCTCATGGGAGAAAATTGCAAATGGGCGGCCCGGACGTGCAGAAGGCACCTGGGCAGTCACAACTTAGCAAATCTGACATGGGCACCCTTGGACCAAATGACCCGACCCGAAGATACGCCCTCACCTGGCGCGACACGGTGCACCCGACCGAACGGATGCCCTCACTGGGTGCGACATGACCCGCCGGACTGAACAGACGCACATGGGAGCAAATGGAAAATGGGCTTCCCTGACGTGCACAAGGCACCCGGGCAGTCAAAACTTAGCAAATCTAGCACGGGCGCACTTGGACCAAACTACCCAACTCGAACGGACATCCTCACCTGGCACGACACGGCGCGCCCGCCCTAACGGACACCCTCACCTGGCGCGACACGACATGCCCTCCCGAACGGACGCACATGGTAGCAAATGGAAAACGGGCCGCCCATATGTGCACAAGGCACCTGGGCGGTCACAACCTAGAAAATCTGACATGGGCACCCTCAGACCAAACAACCCGACCTGAACGGACGCCCTCACTCGGCGCGACATGGCACGCCCACCCGAACGGACGCACATGGGAGCAAATGGCAAACGGGCCACCTAGACATGCATAAGGCACTCGGGCGGTCACAACTTAGCAAATCTAACACGGGCACCCTCGGACCAAACGGCCGATCCGAACGGATGCCCTCACCTAGTGATACACAACGCGCCTACCCGAATGGACGCCCTCACCCAGCGCGACACATCGCTCCCGACCGAACGGACGCACATGGTACCAAATGGTAAACAGGCCGCCCGAACATGCACAAGGCACTCGAGTGGCCACAACTTAGCAAATCTGACACGGGCACCCTCAGACCAAATCACCTGACCCGAACGGACGCCCTCACCCAGCGCGACATGGCGAGCCCACCCGAACGGATGCACATGGGAGCAAATGAAAAATGGGCCGCCCGGACATGCACAAGAAACCTGGGCGGTCACAACTTAGCAAATCTGACACGAGCGCCCTTGGAAAAAATGACTTGACCTGAATGGACGCCCTCACGCGGCGCAAGATGGCGTGCCTGCCCGAACAGATGCCCTCACCCAGCGCTACACAGTGTGCCCGACCGAACGAACACACATGGTAGCAAATGGAAAACGTGCCGCTCATACGTGCACAAGGCACCTGGGCAGTCACAAATTAACAAATTTGACAAGGGAGCCCTTGGACCAAACGACCCGACCCTAACCGACGCCCTCAACCGACATGAAACGACACGCCCACTCGAACGGACGCTCATGGGAGAAAAAGGAAAATTGGCCGCCCGGACGTGCACAAGGCACCCGGGCAGTCACAACTTAGCAAATCTAACATGGGCGCCCTCGAAGCAAACGATCCGACCCGAACAGATGCCCTCAACTGGTGCGACAGGGCGCGCCCGCTCGAATGGACGCCCTCACCCGACGCGACCTGGAGCGCCCGACCGAACAGACGCACATGGGAGGAAATGGAAAATGGGCCACCCGGACATGCACATGGCACCCAGGCAGTCACAACTTAGAAAATTTGACACGGGCGCCCTCGGACCAAACGACTCGACCCAAACGGACACCCTCACCCGACGCGACACGACGTGCCCACCTGAACGGACGCCCTCACCTAGCGTGACACGACGTGCCAAACCGAACAGACGCACATGGGAGCAAACATAAATTGGACTACCCGAATGTGCATAAGGCACAGGGGTGGTCACAACTTCGAAAATCTGACACGGGCGACCTCGGACCAAATGACCCGACCCGAACAGACGCCCTAACCCGAACGTATGCACATGGGAGCAAATGGAAAACGGGCCACCTGGACGTGCAGAAGGCACTCGAGCGGTCACAACTTAGCAAATCAGACATGGGCACCCTCATAGAAAATCACCCGACCCGAACGGACGCCCTCACCCGGCGCGACACGGCGTGCCGACCCGAACGGACGCTCCTGGAAGCAAACGGGCTACCTGGACGTGCACAAGGCACCTGGGCGGTAACAACTTAGCAAATCTGACACGGGAGCCCTCAGACCAAACGACCTGACCCGAATAGATGCCCTCACCTAGTGTGACACACGCCCTCACTGGGCGCGACACGACGCGCCCAACCGAACGAACGCACATGAGAGCATACGACAATTGGGCCGCACGAACGTCGGCAAGGCACCTGGGTAGTCACAACTTAGCAAATCTGACATGGGCGCCCTCGGACCAAACGACCCGACCCAAATGGACACCCACACCTAGCGCGACATGGTGTGCCCACTCGAACGGACGCTCAAGGGAGAAAACGACAAATGGGCCACCTAGACGTGCACAAGGCACCTAGGTGGTGACAACTTAGCAAATCTGACACGGGCGCCCTCGGACCAAACGACCTGACCCGAACGAACACCATCACCCTGCGCGACACGTCGCGCTCGCCTGAATGGATATCCTGACCTGGCGCGACACCGCGCACCCGATCGAATGGACGCACATGGGAGAAAACAGAAAACGGGCTTCTCGGACGTGCACAAGGCACTCGGGTGGTCACAACTTAGAAAATATGACACGGGCACCCTCGGACCAAATGACCCGACCCGAACGAACGCCGTCACCTGGCGCGACATGGCGCCCCCACTCGAACAGACGCCCTCACCTGGCGCGGCACGACGCGCCCGACTGAACGGACGCACATTGTACGAAATGGCAAACGGGCTGCACGGACGTGCACAAGGCACCCGAGCGGTCACAACTTAGAAAATCTGACATGGGCGCCCTCAGACCAAACGACCCAACCTGAACGGGCACCCTCACCCGACGCGACATAGCGTGCTCGCCCGAACGGACGCCCTCACATGACGCGCCCACCCGAATGGACCAAACGGACGCACATGGGACCAAATGGAAAACAGGCTGTTCAGACGTGCACAAGGCACCCGAGTGGTCACAACGGCCCAGACCAAATGACTCCACCCGAACGGACACCCTCACCTGGCGCGACATGGTGCGCCCACCCGAACGAAGGCACAAAGGCACGAAGGCAGAAAGGCACAAAGGATCAAACGGCAATCATGTCGCATGAACGTGCACAAGGCACAGGGGCGGTCACAACTTAGCATTTTTTATACGACCTCCTTCACACGACCCGACCCGAACACATTTCCTTGGGCGCCCTCACACGGCACGACCCAACCTGCCCAAACGAAGGCACAAGGGAGCAAACGGAAAATGGGTCACACGAACGTGCACAAGGCACACGAGCAGTCACAACTTAGCATTTTTTATACAACCTCCCTCACACAGCACGACCCAACCCGACCCGCCCGAACGAAGGCACAAGGGAGCAAATCGGAAACTGTCTGCATGAACGTGCACAAGGCACATGGGTGGTCACAACTTAGAATTTTTTATACGGTCGCCCTCACACAACCCGACCCGAACACATTTCCTTGGGCACCATCACATGACCCGACCCGACCCGACCTGCCCAAGCACGTTTCCCTGGACGCCCTCACAAGACACGACCCGACCCGCCCGAACTCATTTCCTTGGGCGCCCTCACACGACACGACCCAACCCGACCCGCCCAAACGCATTTCCTTGGGTGCCCTCACACAACACGACCCGACCCGACCCACTTGAATGTGTTTCCTCTGGCACCCTCACATGGCACAACACAACCCGAACACGTTTCCTTGGGCGCCCACACACAACCCGACCCGACCTGCTCGAACGAAGGCACGAGGGAGCAAGCGGAAAATGGGTCACACGAACATGCACAAGGCACATGGGTGGTCACAAATTAGCATCTTTTATACGACCTCCCTCACATGACCCGACCGAACCCAAATGTGTTTCCTTGGGCGCCCTTCCACAGCAGGACCCGACCCGATGGAACGAAGGCACGAGGGAGAAAACAGAAAACAGGTCGCACTAACGTGCACAAGGCACAGGGGCGGTTAGAACTTAGCATTTTTAACAGGGCTGCCCTCACACGACCTAACCCGACCCGCTCGAACATGCACAAGGCACACCCACAATCACCACTTAGCATTTTTGACACGGCAGCCCTCACACGACATAGGCCCGACCCGACCTGGCCCACCCGAACATGTTTCCTTAGGTGCCCTCACACGGGCGACGCACTGGCACCACTACCATTTCGTGGCAGATGGTATCAGAGCTCGATTTAGGGCGAGTTGAGCTTTGTTGAAGTTTGGATATTGAAGCAGGAATACAACGATGGGGTTGCAGTTGGTATCAAAGCTTGGACATTATTTTGGCTTGTCTCGGCAAAACATTGGCATGGGCAAGGCGTTGGTTAGGGTCGAAGCTGCATAAGAAGACATGGAAAGTTGGGAAGAATTTCAAGGGAGGTTTTTTCAGACCTTTTGTAGGTTGATGTTTTCATCGTTTCGTTGACCGTCATTCTTCGCATGTCCAGCGAACGCTTCCAACACCCTCCGTCATCATCCTCGACTCGTGGGTCTTACATAAATCAAACTGGTCGGGTGATCAGTCCAACTAGAGATTCTCATTGTGAGAATGCGCATTCTCATACCATGCGTTAGTTGTCCCTCTCGCATCCTATCACACCCATCAACTCAATCAAAGACCCATCTCATATGAGTGTAAAGTAATCCATGGGGATCTGTCTCATCCGCAACACGTTGCCCATCGAATAATCCATCTCTATCTGAAATGTGTTGCCCATAATGCCAATCTCAACGTGCTATTCAAAATACAGCCACAACTATCGAGCATCATCCACGTGTGAAAGGTCTTCCTCAAATCAAGTCAAGAACACCCGCTCAACAATGTGCCATATTCAGGTCCATGAAGCTACGTTCATCCCATCCGCAATATGCATCCAACATTCGTACCAAATTTAATTCAGGAAGGCTCAACCCATGCCCAAGTGCATACCACCAAGGTATCCCATCGCCGCATCTACATCAACCACCAATTCGTCTCGTTGATCATCTCCATCAAGTGCCTCCTCAAAAACACACCCCATAAATGTGCTCAAAGGTATGCATCCCATAGTGCTCCCTTGTGGCATCCTTCGTTATAGAATTATCTCCATAAACGAACATTATGAAAATTACTATAAGGTCTATTTAAGGATGATTCATATAACGAAGAAAATATTGGCAATCAACTAATGAAGTTGAATAATTATGGTAATAATGAAAGTAATTTTTAAGGAACCTATAAAGTATGATGAAAGTAATTATTCTACCTAAAAATATTATATTTATTAATATTTTTTATTACTTATAAATAATAATTACAATGAAAAATTACAATGAATATTATAAGTAATGATTTTTACATCCAAAAATATTGATAAATTGTTTTTAAATAAAATAAAATAATTTTATTTTGTAAAATATTACAACAGTTTACAATAAATAAATAAAATAATTTAAGTAAAATAAATTATTCACTAATTTTTGAGTGGGAAATTGTCATATGATTTGATGTCATAGTTTCAATTTTTTCTCACTCAGCTTGTTCACCCACTTCAAATTTTCTTAATCGACCTATTCAGTTTTTTTTCCACTCAGCTTGTTCGAACTTTATGCCTTCTTTCGCATTCTACCCTATGATTCCATTCTTCCCTATTCAAATTTTTTTTCCCGCTCAGCTTGTTCGACCTTTTTCTCATGAACTCTGAGCATGGAAAATAGCCTCTGTTTGGAACTCTCATAATTGAATCGAAAATAAGTCGATGTTCAGAATCGAAGAGAAGTCAATGCTCAAACAACCTCTGTTTGGATAGATTTGGTAGATCGGTCTATCAAACCACGGGCCTTCTTCGGCCATCCCATAGGCCGCTTCACAAATGGCCACACCGCCATTGATTCCATAGGTATATAATTAATATACTTCTATTCCTTTTATACATATTTACATAGAATTTAACATAATACTTATTATCAGCGCAAGAAGTTATGCCCTAGTCTATGGGAAGGGTTTAGTAAGAATGTTATGGTGAAATCCTGAAGATTATTTTAGAAAATTGATTCATGTCCTCTATTTTGTCATTTCTTTAAGAAGCATACATGGGTTATCCCTATCCTTCTCCATATTTTGACCCACAAGCAAATTTATCTACTGGGATTAATTTTTCCTCTGGAGGTAGCGGATTGCTGGATTCCACAAGTCAAGATTTGGTGAGTTGCCTTCATGTTTTCAATATTCCATTCGTGGACTCTATATTTCATGGATTCTGATTGTGTAACATTATTATTATATGTTATTCTCTTTTATAATTGTCCAAGTAATTTTTTTGGTTTATAAATCATGATTTTTCCCTATGTATGCAGGGCTATGGCAGGAAGAAAGCTTGATTTGCATGAGGCACGCAAATAGATTAAAGTTCTAGAGAAAGAAATTGAAGAAAAAGATGTGGAGGTACCTAACTTGTGAAATGCCAACTGCCTTTAAAACTTAAAGATTAATTTACAAGCCTTGCCTCAGTCTTCCATTTCATGTAGATTAAGAAGTGAAAATCCCATATTACGGAATTTGTTATAAATTCAGAAACACACGCAAATGAGTACCAGCAAAAGGTATAGAGAACAATTGGATTGTTTTTTTAAGTTTTAATGCATTTGAGTACTTGAAGTCAGTCATAAGTTCTTGATTCCTCTATGATGAAAGCATAGATACGATTGGTTGCTGATCCAATTTTTTTTTCCCAACTATTGGAGCAATATAAATAATTGAAAGCCATGAAAAATCAACTTAAGGTTGAACAAACAAACTCTAATTCTAGGGCTTCATCTATGAACAAGACAGGGGAAAAGACTGCTGCTAATTCTAGAGGTTCGGGGTCACCATTCAAATGTATTGGGTTGGGTTTAGCCCAACAGATGAATTCAGAGAGGGATGAAGAGCTGCATGCTTCCAAGAAATGTATAGAATAACTTTAAGGTCTTCTTGCAGCTCGAAAAAAGGAGGTACATGGCTGCTCTTGGAAATGATATTTTGGAATTGCAGAACAATATTTTGAAAATATAGCAGCAAGTTGCAAGGTGATCATACACTTTTATTAATGATGAGACCAGGTGTAAGTCCTGGATAATTTTAACCCAATATATAATTGCCCTTCATAGTGCCACTGCTTAGCCAAAGGACAGCTGTAAGCGGCTTTTGTGAAAAAACATATCATAAAATAAAATCAATGGTTGAATCTTCCTAACTTTAACTCATACTACCTTCCTACCTTACTGCTTATTTCATGCAAGGCCTAAAATTCTGGAATCGCTATTATATTGATGCAGTGAAGAACTAACTAGCAATTCTTTTACTTGTAGGTGTAAAGGATTTAACTTACGTTGTTTTTTGTATACTGATTATGTTTATGTTTCTTCTAAGATATTTATGATGAATCCTAATCTAGTGAAAGGAGAGTCCAGATCTTTGATCTACATTGTTTCTGAAGCTATTAGTGTTTTTCTGCTTCTCAAATATTCATGCTCAATGCGAGGCTAGATGTAGCAGAGAGTATGACACATGATGTCATAAGGGATTTTCTAGGATTTAAATTGGATATGACCAACTATGTTGTGAGTTCTCTTCTAAACTCATAGGCTTCGTTGATTTGGTGTCAGCAAATTTATTTATTTATTTCTATAATATTTATTTCATCTGCTTCCATGCTTTCCTAACAGTCTATACTAGACAATCAACAACTACAAAAGATAAAAGAAAAAGCTCGGCGTCAGAATGAAGAGTCACAGGAAAAGGTTTGTCTACTTATATAATAGTTGTTAACAAACTTCAATGAGTTTCTGAAACTATTTACTTGGTTATGATGGACAAGAACAGGAAGTGTAGAAGCTAAGACATCAATTGAATGATTTAATTTAAGAAAGAGAGAGGTACCTGCATGTTATTATTTATTAGGCTTGAACACATAGTAGACTAAGTAGAATGGTAGAATAAGCAATCTTAGATAGCATGCCTAAAATTTTCATTTTTTAATAAACTATGTTTCTCTTGTTTTGAATGCTACTTTATGGATGAACATGACCTCTTCATTGCACTCAGCGCTTGAATTTGGTTGGACAACTGGCTTGATGAAATTAATTGCAGACAAGCAGAAATGGTGGTTGCCCAAGTTGCATATGAAAAGCTACGATAGAGGGATCATTTCCTGGCTACAGAGAGTGATATGTTGAAGGTATGCATTATTTTACAATATTTTGGTTCCTGATCAGGTAGACCACTGGGTTCTAAGTCATGCCATAGAAACTGAATATCTTTTTTAACCATATTCCAGAAAAATAATTCTAATCAGAAGAGGAAGATTGTGGAGCTTGAGGATGATATTAATAAGCTTTCAGGGCAAAAAAACCTACAACAACGAATTCATCATCATGTAAAAATTAAGGCAAGCATAATTTACTGTTGGCCAATCTTCTGGCAATTTTATGGGGTTTAAAGTTTTGATGGTGTTCCCATTTCCAAAACTAGTACATGTTTCTATTTTTTGTGCAACTTAGTTCAAAAAATATTGGTTTGTAATGAGTGGATATTTTAATAAGTGGAAGGTAATAGGATACTCTACAAATTCATGTTGAATGTTGCAATTTGATGCTGCTTAATATGGCAAGAAGAAAAAAATACACTCAGAGCTCAACATGAAGAAATCCGTGCAAGACTAAGGCGGACAGAGGCTCTTCCAGCTCGTGTAAGTGATGAAATTGCTCGATACCAGACAGTTGATGGAAGGACACCTTATATTAGTATTGACGAAGAGCAGAGGTTGCGGAGAAAACTCCAGGTACTCAATATCCTTTTATCCTTTGACCAAATAAAGTTAAGTCCTCTTTCGTTTTCATGACAGGTATGCTTTTTGTTCAAACAATGGATTTCCTCAAAAAATCATGAGCAAGATGATGCCTTTCAGCATAAGCAGTGGCTTGAATATTTACTGGGAAATCTGATTCCATATTTCCAGGAAGCCGAGGAGGAAAGGGTGCAGTTGTGTTAGGTCCCTATATTACTAGTATAGTCCCTTATTTTTGTTAGTGTAACCCCCTTATTGTTATTATTGTACCCTTGTAACACCAATTTTGTTATTATTGTGCCCTTAAATTATTATTGTTAGGTCAGCTAGGATTACATTGTGGCCCACTAGGATTACATTATGGCCCCATGGACTCCTATATATAGAAAGGAGGTTTTGTAAATTGTATCATCCAAGAATTGTTCATTTATGTAATGTATTGGAGGTTTCCCTCTAGACGTGGCTCATTTCTAAGGCGTTGATATCTCTTTTCGTCTCTTTTTGGAGCTGGTTACACAAAATTTGGTATCAGAGGTTTGGATTCTAGGGTTTCGCTGCTCCAAACAGGCCATCGTGGAATTTTCACTATAACTTTTTTTATGTGAAGTTTCAGAAGCTAAAAGTTTTAGGTTACGAAGCTAAAATCCCAAGGACGATCGTATAAAAATTTCAGAGCTTGGTTTGCAATATTTCCGGAGATATGATCTGTGGAAATTAGGTCTTTGTTCAGGATTCTAAACAGGTCATCGTGGAATTTGTGCTATAACTTTGTTTCTATGAAGTCTCAGAAGCTGAAATTCATAGGGTGCGAAGTGGAAATCCTGAGGAACGTTTTCAAACAATTTCAAATCTTGGTTCACAATATTTTCTGAGATATGATTTGTGGAAGGTAGTGGTTTTTCAGGCTCTTGAATTTCATATCAAAGAAGTGATCGTGGGAAAATATTCATAACTCTCTCTCTGAGCATTGGATTTGAGTGCCGTAAAAAGTGGTCACTAGTACACGGACTATAGTTTCTTGGCTATCAATTTCAGAACCGAAGGATGAAAAAGTGACACGTGGCAAGTCGTACCAGTTTTCTATATTGAACCAGTCCATAATTAGGTAATTGTGGGAGAGTTGACACAACTTTGTCTTGGAGAATCCAAATCAAGTCAGACCTGTGGCAATCAAAAGAGAATTTAGAGGGCTACTTCAGTGCTGAATTTCAGATATTGAAGCGCTGCAATCACATAGATAATCTAATTTCAATATCGAGCTCCTCAAAAGCAAGAAAAAGGTGTGTATTTTTTTTTCCGAACTGCATAAGTCTTGTTTGAAGAATCAATTTGAATTGATTCCAAGGGCATATTATAGAATTATATATCAGTATCGGGTTCTAAAAAATGCCCCGTAAAAATAATTCGACACCCATTAAGCCTTCAGAAGGCTCTACTATGACTCATGAAGATGAAGAATTGCAACATGATCTATCAAAATTACAAGAGCAAGTGCAACAAATTTCACTCTCGCAAAGAGCAACAAAAAATGAAATGGAAGTTTTTAAGAAAGGCGTGGAAGTGAAGATGGACGGTTTGAAGAAAGGCATGGAAGCTAAGATGGATGGCGTGGAAGTGAAGATGGACGGTTTGAAGAAAGGCGTGGAAGCTAAGATGGATGGCATGGAAGCTAAGATGGATGATCTAAAATCAAACATCGAAGATTTGACAAAGTTGATACAAAAAATGTTTCCTAATGGTGAAAAGATAGTAGAAGAACCTCATGATGAGAACAAAATAAATGTTAATCGTGATTTCATAAACTCTAATGTTGGCGGGAAGAACCACCATATTCCAGAAATGGATATGAGGAAGTTTGATGGAAAGGATCCTGTAACATGGATACTATAGATGGAGCAATATTTTGATCTCCATAATGTGCAAAACACACAAAAGGTACGCATTGCAACTTTACATTTAGAACAAAATACATTTGTATGGTATCGATGGCTTTGCTCTCGTAAAAAAATTGTCACTTGGTCAATTTTTACGGAGGAAATGATAGCAGATTATGAGGATACAAAGAGCAACACCTTCTTTAGCCAATTGATAAATCTCAAATAAAAGGGTTTAGTGGGGCAGCACATTGAGGACTTCCAAAAATTGAATATAAGGGTAACTGATATTCCAGAGGAACACAGGATTGATCTATTCATAGGCACTTTAAAGGATAACATCCAACATGAAGTTCGCGTTTTGGAACCTGATTCATTGGAGAAGGCATTCAGGTTGGCAAGAAAAGTTGAATGTAAAATTATGGCAACAAGGAAGCCTACCACTCAATTCTATAAAGAAGGAAGTGTGGCTACACCTAGATTTCCACAACCTACAAGGCTGACACCACAACAATTGGAAGAAAAAAGAGCAAAAGGGCTTTGCTACAATTGTGATAGAAAATACACTAAAGGTCATAAGTGTGCTGAGAAGAAATTATTTTACATAGATTGTGAAGAGGAAGAAAATGAACAAGAAGAGGATATACACCAAGAACCAACCCTAGAAGAGGAAGAAATGAGTCCGACCATATCGTGTAATGCATTGGCAGGAATTACCACTCCTCAAACTCTCAAGATAGAAGGACATATCAAGAAGAAAAAGGTAATAGTGTTGATTGATTCGGGTAGCACCCATAATTTTATTCATTGTAAGGTAGCCAAGGAATTAAATTGTTTCCTATACCCAGCACCAGAATGTCAAGTGATGGTTGCAAATGGAGGAACTATAAATTGCTCTGGAAAATGCCATCATATCAAGCTAACCATGGGGGAATATGTATTGACTAGTCCAATGCTTGCCATTCCTATGGGAGGTGCTGATGTTGTACTAGGAGTACAATGGTTACAATCTTTGGGGACGGTAGCTTTTAATTTTCAAGAACTTTTCTTGAAATTTTTTTGAGAAGGAAAGGAAGTCGAATTACGGGGTATTGAAGGGAAGCCAGGAAGGATAATAAGCTCTAATGTCATGACAAAGCTTCTAAAGAAAGAACAACGAGGCGTAATTGCACAATTATGCTCACTAGAAGTTCCGACATCAAAATCATCTATTTCTGCGGATCTCCAACAAGTCTTGGACAATCATTCCAAGGTGTTTGAAACTCCCAAAGGACTCCCACCTATTCGTGATCATGATCATGCTATTCATTTGATTCCAAGAAGTGTTCCTCCAAACATCAGGCCTTATAGATATCCTTACTTCAAAAAGAGCGAAATTGAACGTATGATTGCAGAAATGTTAGAGGTGGGTATAATTCAACCTAGTCAAAGTTCTTTCTCTGCTCCTGTAGTATTGGTACACAAAAAGGATGGATCATGGCGAATGTGTCCGGATTATAGGGAGCTCAATAAGCTCAACATTAAAGATAAATTTCCCATTCCTGTGATTGATGAATTATTGGATGAATTACATGGAGCAATTTATTTTACCAAGTTGGATCTTCGTTCAGGATATCATCAAATTAGAATGAAGACTGAAGATATTCCAAAAACAGCATTCCGAACTCATGAGGGTCATTATGAATTTTTGGTCATGCCTTTTGGCCTTACCAATGCACCTTCTACATTTCAAGGGTTGATGAAGTCCATTTTCAAACCCTTCCTTAGAAAATTTGTGCTAGTATTTTTTGATGATATACTAATCTACAGCATGTCTTGGAAGGATCATGTTGAACATGTTAGCAAGGTGCTCAAACTATTGCAGGAGAAAAAATTATATGAAGAAACATCCAAATGTTTCTTTGGAGTACAAGAGGTGGAATATGTGGGTCATATTATATCTCACGAGGGTGTTAAAGTAGACCCTAAAAAAATTAAAGCCATTAAGGAATGGAAAGTCCCCACGACCATAAAGAAGTTGCAAGGATTTCTCGGGTTAACAGGGTATTATCGCAAGTTTGTTAAGAATGATGGGAGAATAGCAGCACCTCTAATAACATTATTGAAGAAAGATGCATTTTCATGGACTCCTGAAGCAACTAAGGCCTTTGAACATCTTAAAGAGGCAATGTGCCTAGCACCGGTCTTAGCTACGCGAGACTTCACAAAAACCTTTATTGTGGAATGTGATGCCTCAGGAAATGGAATTGGTGCAGTTTTAATGCAGGAAGGAAGACCCATTGCTTTTGAAAGACGTCCAATCAAAGGAAAGTATTTACAAAAACCTATTTATGAGAAGGAAATGTTAGCAATACTGCATGCACTAAAGAAATGGCGAACTTACCTAATGGGAAGACACTTCAAGGTAAAAACTGATCATGATAGTCTTAAACACTTTTTGGAATAAAGAATATCTTCAGAAGAGTAGCAAAAATGGGTCACAAAGATGTTGGGTTATGACTTTGAAATAATCTACAAAAAAGGAAAGCTTAATGTTGTTGCAGATGCACTCTCAAGAAAGAATGAAGAGGTGGAAGCATTTCTTTGTGCCATTTCTATTATTCAACCAGATTGGATAACTGAAGCAAGAGATGAATGGAAGAAGGAAAAAGATGTATGGACACTCATTCAAAAGTTGCAGTAAGATCCTAGTACATCTAATACATTTAGTTGGAAAAATGATTCCTTATGGTACAAAGATCACTTATATCTTTGTAATAATTCCAACTAAAACAAAAGATTCTTCTGGAATTGCACACTTCTCCTTTAGGAGGACACTCAGGATTTTAAAAAACTTACCACAGGGTGAAGAAAGAATTTTTTTGGGATGGCCTTAAATCTGATATTCAAAAGTTTGTGGAAGAATGTTTGGTTTGCTAGCAGAATAAAGTGGAGACAATTAAGACCCTGGTACTTCTACAACCTTTATCCATTCCAAGTCAACGTTGGGAGGAGATTTCAATGGATTTTATCACAGGTTTACCTAAGTCCAAAGGAAAGAATGTCATCATGGTGGTAGTTGATAGACTTACCAAGTATGCACACTTTTGTGCATTATCTCATCCATTTAAAGCAAGTATAGTTGCTACTACATTTGTGGACAGAATTCAAAAGCTACATGGAAGCCCAAGGGTTATTGTTAGCGACAGAGATCCCATTTTTACTGGAAATTTTTGGACGGAGTTGTTTTCTTGTTTAGGTACTCAATTAGCTCATAGCTCATCTTATCATCCTCAATCTGATGGTCAAACTGAGATAGTAAATAAATGTTTGGAAGGATAAACAAACACAATGGGTCAAGTGGTTACCTCTCGCTGAATGGTGGTATAACACTTCCTTCCATACTGCAGCAAAAATGACCCCATTTATGGCACTTTATGGATGTCATCCACCATCGATCACATCATCTTTAAGGGAAAATTCGAAGGTTCAAGCAGTGGAAGATCACATCGAGCATCAGCAAGAAGTTCTCCAACTCTTAAAGGATAACCTGAATTTGGCACAAAATCGAATGAAACAACAGGCATATCAACATCGCAGCGAGAGAAGTTTTGATGTAGGATATTGGGTATTTTTACGGCTACAGCCATACAAACAAATGTCCCTCAAGCAAGCTAAGAAGGATAATAAATTATCGCCAAAGTACTATGGTCTTTACAAGGTGTTGCAAAAGATTGGTACTATGGCATACAAATTTGAGATTCCTGCTTCTTCACGAGTGCATCCGATTTTCCATGTTTCATGCTTAAAGAAGGTTATAGGTGAAAATATTCCAGTTCAAACAATATTTCCAGAACTTGATGAGGAAGGAAAATCATATTGGAACCGGAAGCAGTCACGGAAACAAGAACTCGACAACTACGGAATCGATCAATTTCAGAGTATCTCATCAAGTGGAAGAACTTACCCACTGAAGATTCTACATGGGAGGATGAGAATTTTATACAAAAGCACCGAGAGCTACTCAAGCGTTGAGGAAAACACTTTTTTTGAAGGAGAGGGGCATGTTAGGTCCCTATATTACTAGTATAGTCCCTTATTGTTGTTAGTGTAACCCCCTTATTGTTATTATTGTACCCTTGTAACCCTCATTTTGTTATTATTATGATCTTAAATTATTATTGTTAGGTCGGCTAGGATTACATTGTGGCCCGCTAGGATTACATTATGGCCCCATGGACTCCTATATATAGAAAGGAGGTTTTGTAAATTGTATCATCCAAGAATTGTTCATTTATGTAATGTATTGGAGGTTTTCGTCTCGAAGTGGCTCATTTATAAGGTGTTGATATCTCTTTTCTTCTCTTTTTGGAGCTCGTTACACAACAAGTTGGCACAAAAGTTAGTGAGCTTGTGTAACAACATCTTGCATGTTGTAGAATGTATTGAAAATCTATTGATTATGTGCATGCATGGTTATACACATTAGCTGTACAAAATGCTCTTTAAAACTTGAGAATGCAAACATGGAACCAAACTTACGGTAATTTTCATTTCTATTCATTGTTAAATTGTAATTTTCATTTTTTTTTAAATTTAACAAGTTATCGGTATACCGACGCCTTGAAAGCGTCAACCTTGCGATGCCTTGGGAAAGCGTCAGTGTTGCGACGTCCCAAAACATCAGTCTTCCAACGCATTGGGACAAATTTTTAGTCTTGCAAGCCCACAAGAAATGTCGGTCTTGCGACGGATTGCGACAAAAACGTCGGTATTGTGATGCTTAGAAAGCGTCAGTATTGCGACACCTTAAAAGCGTGGTTAGCCATAGAGCATTGTGATGCTTTGAAAGTGTCGGTATTGCGACACTTTGTAAGAGTAAGTATTGCGACGCTTTGAAAGATTCGGTATTGGGACACTTTGTAAGCGTCGGTATTGCGACGCTTTAAAAGCGTCAGTATTGAGAAACTTTGGAAAACGTCGAAAGAGCGACGGTTGTTTGGAAACGTCGGAAAAAGTGTCGGTATTGTGACACTTTGGAAAAGCGTCGGAATTGCGACGTAATGGCTAGCCATGTTTTGTCTAACCTCTAACTGTCGCTCTTGCGATGACTATGTGTCGGAATAGCGACGAAGTGGTCATCGAATATTGGGCCAAATTTTCTAGTGTGTTTCCATCAATGCCAAAGGGGGAGATTGTTGGAAATATTGTCATTAATGGCAAAGGAGCAGAAAGGAGCGGCACTGGAATTATCATTAAGGACAAAGGATCATATCAGGGTTAGCTGGATTCTAAAGGAGTTATAAGGAAAATAAGGAAAAAGTATAGTGGAGGAAAAGAAAAGAGAAAAAGGAGCATCAAAGTGCCAAAGGAGAAGCATTAGAGGCAAAGGAGTAAGGAAGAGTAGCAACAAAGTCACATGGATCAACACGAAAATTATCATTAAGGCAAAGGAGTAGAGAGGAGTAGTAAAAGGGCAAGGAGAAGCATTAGAAAATTTATCAAGGAGCAAAGGTAGCAGGTTTGGGTCGAGTTCTGCACAAGTGGGAAGAGTCGTGACGTGCTAAGACAAGTAATGAACGCGTTCAACTAGTGGAGAAAGTCGTGAACACAGAGGAAAATTTGGGCTAGTTTGCATATAGAATAGTGCATGAAGGCACATGCAACACCTGCGGTTCTGTGGGCAGAGTCGAGTAAATTTCCAGAAAAACATGTTCAGAATAGTGTTTGACAGAGATATCGCAAGTCACAATCGCAACCGAATGCCTGATCACATATCACAAAACACAGTGGAAGGAGTATCGCAAAACAATAGAGACACAAAAATTGTGAAATGTGAAGTGCGGGAGATGACATGGCAGTGCGTGGCAATAATGTGGCAGTGACGTGGAAGTGGCATGTCAAGGTGACATGGACCTAGCCAGCATATCTCACATTGGAAGCTCAGGAGGATAAGAACTCAAGAATCATGTAAAAATGGCGAAGTGCAAAATGCGATAAGAGTACCACATGTGATGTAGTTTCAAAGAAAAAGTATAAAGGATTTCAAACCCATAGGTATAAGGATTCGTTTTGAGAAATATCATCGGGCTTTGGAAGAGCTATGCATACCAAGAAACACATCAGAACACTGATGTGCGAAGTGCGATAATGAAGCGGATGCGATGTAGGGAAACGCTGAAGCCTAAAGGATTTCATGTCCAGGAGTATGGGTTTTCCTTTTGTTAAATCGCATTGGACAGTAAAGGAGGATTATAATGTAAAACAAAGGAAACACCGAAATGTGATAAGTGACGGGACGCGATATCGTAGAGAGGTGAATATTAATATATTTCAGGTACAGGTTTAATGCGGTTACGCTTTTTTACAAAGAAGTAAATATGAATGGATATTTGAGTCGGGTGTATAAAAAGGAAAGCCTAAACGTAAGAAAAGACTCGGTTAAGTAAAAGGACCTGACCCTGTGTAGAAAAATGTTGTATGCGGTTGCAATAGTGAGTTAAAAGGAAACGTTAAACGCAAGAGGAAAGGCTTGGGCAAGTGACCCGATATGCATGCAAGGTTAGTGCAACGTTTAATAACAAAGTTTGAATGCAGCAGAAGGAGACTCAGGTAAGTGACCCGACACAGAGCAAAGTAGAAAGTGAAGGCTAAACGCTGCGTGCATGAGCATAAGAGACAGAGTAGGGAAAAAGGAGTATATGGTGCCACTGTTGGAAACGCAATTGCTGGGTCAAGTGAGGCCAAAAAGATAATTAGGCAGAACTGTGTTGAATGTAACAACAGAAACATAAAAGACTCTAATAGAAGCAGAAAAGACAAATGCACATCGAGCAAAGAGCTGAGAGGGTTGAGTGAATATTATTTTAAATGTAAATGTATTAATTAATTTTTTATTGTTTGTGATGCAAAAGTGAGTCTCCATAGGCATAGAAAAAACTCCATGAGTGATATAATCATTATTTCTGTCGTAATAACCTGAACTGAAGAATGAGGAATTGAATGGGTGGAAGGTATAGGGTTAGGTCTATTTACTTTTTATTCCCCATAGAATGAAAAAATTCATGGAGCTATCTGTATAAGAGATATAATATTAGTGTGGATGGATAGGTTATAAAGTTGCATAATCAAAGAGAGTGGAAGAATGTAACAGAGTTGGAGAAGGTTAGAGAGCAGAAGAATCATAGAAATTTGATAGAGATGTTGCGCACATCAAGAGCTGATATGAAGCAGAAATGAAGGGAGAAAAGGCAACAATCAATGAGGATAACTGAGGTGATATCTTGGTAAATCATCATATGATTTTTGTTGAGGTGTGAGGGAGTTTGACCTTCCATATCAAGTTGTAGCTTGATAGATGTCCAGTTGGAGCTAGCTGGGGTAGGAGCCTCCTCTGGTTTGTAACCTGTAGAAAATTCATGGGAGTTGGTGCTTCCATTTCAAGTTGTAGCTTGATAAAATTCCAGTTGGAGCTGGGTGAGGTAGGAGACTCCTGTACGTTATATCCTGCAGAAAATTTATTGGATTTCGAGCTTCCTTGCCAGTTGTAGCTTGCAGAAACTGAGGTAGTAGCCTCGTATATGTAGGTGCCTACAGAAAAGCAGTTGTGAGAGGGTGTAGGAGCTTTCCTTTGCATAAAAAAAAAATAATATGTGGTTTTCTCCCTTATGGGTTTCCACTCATATCTGGTGTCTATGTTCTTGATTATTATGTGTTGATGTGATGTTTTAATATGCTTAATTACTTGTTTTCCACACATTTAGTTTAATAATTCATTATGTATTAAGCACCTTACAAAATGAATTAGTTAATGGGTGTAAAGAAAAGAGTTTTAACCCCCCCCCATAGTTTAGCTAAGGGTTCATCAATATGCTCTCATCTAAAGCTTCTGCTTCTGTTATAATTTTATTTTTCCACATGAATTATTGTTTTATAAAGTTGTTATTCATGAGATGTGAAAAAAAAATTCTTACAATACACACACACACACACACACACATATATATAATACTTGGTCATTTATATATACTTCTCATATAAAGCTTTATGATTCTCCCATTGGGATTATTAGTTTTTTTCCACATGGTTTTGTTGTTGAATCCTTTTAAGGATATCCTCTCATCTAAAGCTTATGCTTCTCCTGTTGTAATTATTATTTTTTTCACATGGTTTATGGTTTTATAAATTTCATATTTATGAGATGTGAAAAAAAAAATTCTTACCATCCATATATATAATACTTGGTAATTTATATATATTCATTTACTCCTTATATATTCCAAAATTTAATATAGAAATGAGTTTTCTAATATTACCAACAGCTCCACCCTTCTAAATTTTCAAGCTATAGAGTTATGATGATGTGTGTGCTCATGATTTACATCATTACTTTTCTCGGCATGTCCCATGATCGAAACCCTAACAAAACCCTCTCTACTTTTTTTCTTTAAGATTCCCATTGTGTTTCTCAGCACAACCAACTAGTTTCCATCCATTCCTCGAATTGACAAACCTCACTAGGGGCTCTACCACACTTGTCTTCTTCGAAATATATTATTTTTTGGTTGAGAGATTGGAACAAACTCTCTTGAACTTGTAAAGACCTTTTGGTGGAGTAATGATTCTGCCTCTTCTCATGTTTCTATAGGGATCTGGGCTTTGGCGAAACAGTGATTTCTTCTATTGTTTCGTCCTCCACTAATATCCTTCCACAACACATTGATTTCTTCCCCGAGGTATACACCGAATACCAATTGATGTTAGAACTAAGAGCACTAAAACCCAACTTAAAAAAATACTGAATTCGCCTGTTCCGAACCATTTTTGGCCTAAACCCTTGTGCAATCAACCATAGTTTCTCTAACACCGAATTTCCTTCCTTGAAGAGTTTGCTTTCCATTGAGGTAATACGAAACCAGCTGACCAATTTTTGAGCAACAGTGAATTGTGGAGTCACTATTTGTAACAGAGGAGAATTAGTAAATCATGAAAACCACTGTTACCGATGAAATAGGTAGTTGCAATGGTACATACTTTTTGACGTAGCAAGAAAAACACTCGATTTTGAAAAGTGGTGATGCAGAATGATTTTTTTTTTTGAGCATGTTTTTGGCACGTTAATTTTTTTTTGTTTTTTTTTTAATTTTTTTATGTGATGCTTTTTATGTCGATTTTGAATAGTGGTGGTGTATCATCACCAACGTTTTCTTAGAGGACTAATTTTGACACTATACATTTTCTAATTTCTTCTTCTTCCATGGGATGTTTATTTTTAAGTGCATTCATGTACTTGTGTTTTAAAAAGAAAAAAAAATAGTTTTTCTAAAAATAAAAATTTGTAATGATATATTCACTTTTTCACATAGATAAAAAATGACAAAAGGGTCAATATTATAAAGTTTATATTTTATACAAGTTTATGTATTGCTAATTAATTTTTCAATGCACATCAAATAATTGTCGCTAAAAAACCAATATTTTGAACGATATGACAAAAACATACAAATTTTCAATACAAATAGAATGCAAAAAATACACTTTTAGAGACATTTTGTTAAAGAAAACATGTTAAATAAACTAATTTTTTAACAAAGAAACTTAAGAAAATAGCATTTTTATTGAATTTTATGTCAAAAAATAATAGTAATCACATGTTTTTTGCAAAAAATAAGGATTCTTCTCATAAAATATGAAATTCTAAACATCACAAGTAAAACTGACTAATAGATCTCAAAAATGAGCTTTGTTTGCAAGCATAACTTAAATATCCTCAACAATATCAACTAATACATGTTCAAAATAATCTAGAACATCATTGATGGCTTCTTCCACAATATTTTCTACTTAATTTTGGTCATTGTCATCTTCTAATGGATCTTTCATGTCTGCAGATCTTCCAAAGTGTCTCTTTCCAATCATTCCATAAAATGGTGGTTGAGGTTCCTTTGCTTTTTTTGCCACACATGATTCATTAAAATCCCTTTTCCTCAAACCAACTTCTTTCTTTGCATCTAGAAGGAATTCAAGAGTGTTAATTCTTTGTTGAATAAATTTGCATTGCACTAGGTCATTCTCAATGGCAATGCAATTTCTTCCTTTTGGTAGGCAACATGCTAGTGTTGTACCTAATCATCAAGTACAAAAGAAATAAGTAAGAAAATTAGTATAAAGACATAAAAAGTAAAAAATAAAATATTTAAATTTAAATTTGTATGATAAAACTTACCTGAACCTAAAAATAGATCCAAAACACAATCTCCTTCATTTGCCAACGTCGCCCGACCTACCTCCAGCCCCCGGCTGGGCGGAGGAAAATTCTGATAATCACCCTTTGCCAAGCCGGGGGCCGGAGGCAGGCTCGGCAGCCCTTGACGATGCCACCCGACCAGCCCTCACCCAGCCGGGGGTGATTCTCGGAATTTCCCTTCGCCAAGTAGGGGGTGATTCTCGGAATCGCCCTCTACCTAGCCGGGAGCAATTCTCGGAATCTCCCTCTGTTCAGTCGGGGGTGATTCTGAGAGTCACCCTCCACCCAGCCGTGGGCCAGAGGTAGGCTGGGCGACGCTGTCGAGGGCTGCCTAACCTTCCTCTGGCCCGGGCTGGGCAGAGGCAAGATGGGTATCCCTCGATGGCGCCACCCGGCTGGCCGACAGCCCTTGGCTAGGTGGAGGGAGATTCTTGGAATCACCCTCCGCCCGACCGGGGGCTGGAGGCTAGCCGGACATCATCGTCGGGGGCTACCTAGCCTGCCTTCGGCTCCCGGCTAGGCGAAGGGCGATTCCGAGAATCACCCTCCACCTAGTCACGGGTCAGAGGCAGGTTGGGCATCCCTCGACAGCGCCACCCGACCTACCTCTGACCCCCGGCTGGGCGGAGGGAAATTATGAGAATCACCCTCCTCCCAGCCAAGGGTGATTCTCAGAATCTCCCTCCACCCATCCAGGGGTGATTCTCGAAATCGCCCTCTGCCCAGTCGAGGGCCGGAGGCAGGACGAGCAGCACCATGGAGGGCTGACCAGCCTACCTCCAACCCGCGGCTAGGTGGAGGGTGATTCTCGGAATCGCCCTCTGCCTAGCCGGGGGCAGGAGGTAGGACGGGCAGCTTTCGATGGTGCCACCCAACTAGCCTCCAACCCTCGGGCGGGCGGAAGGTGATTCCAAGAATCTCCCTCCACCCATCTAGGGGCCAGAGGCCATCTGGGTGGTGCTATCGAGGGCTAGCCAGCCTGCCTACAGCCCCCTGCGAGCGGAAAATTATTATTATTTTTTTTCAAGAAGAAACTATTTAAAAGATTTTTTTTTTTTTTGAACAAAAACTATTATAATAAAAAAAATGTATTGTTTAATATAAAAAAAAAACTATTCAATGAAAATTTTAAAATATAAAAAAACAATAAAAAATAAATAAAAAATATGTTTTAAAAAATAAACAAACAAACAATATATATATATATATATATATATATATATATATATATATATATATATATATATATATATATATATATTTTTTTTTTTTTATTTTTTTTTTAAATTAAAACAATTATTATTTAAAATATAAAAAACAATAAAAAAATAATTTTAAATATGTTTTAAAATATAAACAAACATATATGAAGATTTTAATTTTTAATTTTTATTTTCTTAATACCAAAAGAATTATAATTTAAAATATATAAAAACAATAAAAAAAATTAAAAAATATGTTTTTATGTATAAACAAACAAATATATGAATAATAATTTTTTCATTTACTTGTTCATTTTTAAAAATTGTTTAAGTCATATAATTTCTCCATAATTTCATTGTTTAAGTATCTTGACAACTTAAGATTTAAAAAATTGAGATTTACAACTTGTCATTAAGGTTTTTATACGCTGCAGAATTTTATCTTTAATGTTATGGTTGAAAATAATTACAATTTTAGGGTTGTTTAGAATCAAGATATTTTATATTGAGCAACATGGATAAAAATTGTTCGAAATGATAAGCCCTTCAGGCATGATTTTGTTTATATTTAACACCATCTATCAATAAAATTATAATTTTACGATTTTTCAATGTCATAATATGCTGTCTTTAATTCCATTGTTACAATGTGTCAAAAGTGTGACACAATGTTTTTTTTTGTTATTCCAGCATCAACTTATTTTGTTTTGAGGGTTTTTTTTCAATCATATTTTCAAGAAACAATTTTGTTTTTAGCATAATTTTATAAAAAGGTGAAATTTGACCTTTAGAAAAAAACAAATGTGTTATGGAATACACACTTTTTGTTTTTGGGGGGTTTTTTCATGTTTTTTGAGTCTTTTTGGGCTAGAGTTCCCGTTTTGAGGTAATAGTTTCTGTTTCATTGGTAACATTGTTGGAACTAAATTTGCAAATCTGGGGTTTATATTAGCTATCGGAGAATTGAGTTTTTTTATCCTGTTAGCTTTTCTTCTTAGGGACGATGTGGAATCTCAGACATCCAAAATATTTAAATTCAGACATTGTTCACTCTATGTAGACCTAATAATAATATAATTTTAACGTTAGTCTAACTTAGAGACCAAATTGGTGTATGAGACTCTTTGTTTATGGCACAAGGGACTATTTTTTTTTGGGACAAGGTACTCACTTCCACCCAGCCATTTGATCACTAAGTCTACACATACATACTCTATCCCTATAGCTCTTAACCATTATGCCCACTCAAGTTGTATAAATAAAATAAAATAAAAGTTGAGAGGTTAGTGATACATAAAATTGTTAAAACAAAAAGATATTAAAAAAAATGAATCATAATTAAAATTAATAAATTAATTTAAATAATTTAATTTAGAATTATAAAATGAAAAAATTATAAGAAATTTAATGATTTAATTTAATTTATTAGAAATTTATGATATTAAAAAAATAATAATGATAATTGGCATATGAAAGTATATTAATAGTCAATTCAGTTATTCATAAAATAATGGATTTTTTTTTATATAATTATTTTAATGTCAGCTTTTATAAAAATTTAAATCTATCGAGCACATTGCACTTATTGGATTCCAAAGAGATAATTGTTCCACTGTAGCAGAGATGATGAGATATTAAAAACAAACCTAAGGATCACCTACAGACATTATTATTTAGTGATTATTGTGAGAATTCTCTCACGAAGATGAAAAATTCATTAAACCCTATTTGCATCTCTCCTCAACCATTAAGTAACCACGGTTGAATTGATTTTCTGTGGCTTCAGATCTCTGTGTCTCCACGATTTCAATCTAATCTCTCCAGTGGCTCTCGCATGGTGATATAAACTATGGAGTGGCACTCACATGCATTAAACTCTCTGACGGATTTATGTGATGGTGGTAATATGCTCCTAGGGTTCCAATCTGCAATATACTGTACATTTTCTCTCAGATGGTGATTTAAAATTCTGCCAGTAGATTTAACTCTGTTTTCTATTGAAATTTCTGATGATTACTTAATATCACAAAGGAAATAAGATTCCTATTCTAAACACAGAGTTAACAACCAAAAAAAAAATACACTACAAAAAATGCGCACACAGTGAGAAGCTAAAACACTGTCTGTCATTAATAAAAAAATTGTTGTTACAAGATCATCAGAACTGTTGTTCTGGATACATTTCTCCTCTCCTGCTTTTTACATACGGAGTCTTCACACTTCACACTACTCTCGGCATTCACAACATTACTATATGTTGTCTATATGTATTGTAAACATATATGTTTTCAATACATATATGAAAAACATTATCATAAGCTTTTACTTTGTGAAATAAAACTATATTTTTTGCATATTATGAAACCATATGATAAAAAAATTAAACCAAAAATCATTACAATTTACAATGTGATATTTTTTTGCATCGATCATTATGTCAGCTGACTGTGCACCCAAATTGTGTGATAGAGTGCTAATGGCCAGTGAGGAATGATGTGGCACTGGTGGGGTCACGCTTATCACATGTTTGCAAAGGGCTGGTGACGTTAGCATGAGACTATGTGATAAGGATTTGATTGGTTGCTAGTTGGATAGCGTGGCAGTGGCGGAGTCCGCTCGTCGCGTGGGTTTGGAGGAGGATGACGTAGGCACCGGATGGTGTGATGAGCACCCATTGGTTGCAGATAATGTGACGTGGAGTGTTTTAGATTTAAAAACAAAGGCGCGTGAGTTACTATGGTTGCTGAATGGTTTATGGCGCGAAGGTAACATGTTTCAGACCACAATTTGACAAGTGAGAAAGGGCTACGTCCATGAAAAAAGAGCAACTATTTCAAGGGATATAAACATAAAATTGAATGCATGGTGGAGTGTAAAACCAAAAACATAAATTACTGCTGCTCCTGCCCTTCAGTTTCAAATCAAAATTGAAGTTTTCTTGTCCTGTTGCTCAAGTTCCAGTTGGGAGTAATTTCCAACACTCCCCCTTAATCACAACTGCTTCTATCTTGTATTCCCAGACATTTTATGAGATAATTAAAACCTTTCCGCCCCAATGTTTTTGTAAAATATCAGCAAACTATTCTTCTATTCTACAATGTTGCAAAACAATTTCTCCATTGTTCACAATTTCTTTGATGTAGTGATACTTTGCATCAATGTGTTTTGTTCTTTTATGAAACACTCAATTCTTGGATAAAGCTATTTCTGAGATAATCGCGAAGTTGGGAAACAATTTTTGGCGGACGGCTAGAATTTGGGAGAAATTTTTAATTTCTCGTCCGAGAAAATAGTCAACTCTATTTCTCGACCGAGAGTTTTAAAAACTCTCATCCGAGAGTTTTATTGGGTTTAACCGGAGATAAAAATATGTTGGAACAGAGTTATGTATTTTCTCGTCTGAGAGTTTTATTGACGGAAACTCTCGGGAAGACTTTCGGACGAGATTTTTGAAAACTCTCATCCTAGAGTTTTTTCAACTCTCGTCCGAGAGTTTTATTCCTATAATAAAACGCCAAACTTATTAAGTTGTTAGAATTGGTACTTTATTTTATATAAAACTCTCGGTACTTTAGAATTGGTACTTTATATAATTTTAATAGTACTTTATTAAAATTAAAAAATGATAAAAAATAATAAAATTATAATTTTATTTTAAATTATTTTATTATTATTAATGATAAAAAATACATGAAGATTTAATTAAATAAAATTTGTTACAATATTTTGTAATATCAATATTATATAAAAAACTAAAAATATTTTATATAAAACTAGCTGATATATTAATATAAATAAAACAAAATTCTAAAACATAAATCAAAATAAAAACAACTATATATATATATATATATATATATATATATATATATATAATATTTTTTTTGAAATTAATGAATAAATTTAAATTTAAAAGACAATTGACTAAATGCAATGAGGTGATAAAGGAGACAATGCATAGCACCTTAATATCGTTATAAATTCTTGGAAATCTCGAGAAATTTTTGAAGTGAGATGAGCTTCTTGGAATGGGTCACTTTATCTTCCACTTCAGTTTCACATGATTAACTTGAAAGGAAGTATATTTTCCTAGGTATGGATGTAAGGGGATAAATAATATTATTTGAACATTGAGTGAGAGGCCCTTCTTGGAATGGGTCCTTTTATATTCCACTTTAGTTTCATAAGATTAAATTGAAATGAAGCTTATTTTCCTAGGTATGGATGTAAGGGGATAAAGAATATTATCCGAAAAGGAAATGAATGTTAAGTGTGAAATTCCAAGCAGAAGTGTATGGGATTGGAGAATTATGTTATTGCAGAAAACTAACCCTTGACCCCTTAACCCTTGACCCATAACCCTTGACCCCTTAAACCCTAATTCCTAACCCCTAAACCCTTAACCTGCCAAACCCTAAACCTCTAAACCCTTAACCACTACCACATTTACCCCCACTAAACCTCTAAATCCCTAACCCATTTAACCCCTAAACCCTAAACCTCTAAACCCTTAACCCCTACCCCTAACATGTTAACCCTTAACCCGTTTAAGCCCCTAAACCACAAAACCCCTAACTCTTAACCCCTAAAATCCTTAACTGCTAAATCCCCTAACCCCCTAAACCTCTAAACCAATCCTAACCCATTTAACCCCCTAAACCCTAAACCCCTAACCCCTTAAACCATAATTCCCAACCCATAACCCTTGACCCCTTAAACCCTATTTCCTAACCTGTAAACCCTTAACACCTAACCCCTTAAACCCTAATTCCCAACCCCTAACCAATTCAACACCCTAAACCCCTAAAAACCTAACCCATTTAAGTGTGGATTCCATTTAAGCCCCCAAACCCTAACCCCTAACCCCTAAAATCCTTCACTGCTAAATCCCCTAACCCCCTAAACCTCAAAACCTGTAACCCATTTAACCCCCTAAAACCTAAACCTCTAAGCCCTTAAACCCTAACCCCTCAACCCCTAATTCCAAACCCCTAACCAATTCAACACCCTAAACCCCTAAAAACCTAACCCATTTAACCCCATTAACCCCTAACTTCTAACCCCTAAAATCCGTAACTGCTAAATCCCCTAACCCCCTAAACCTCTAAACCAACCCTAACCCTTTTAACCCCATAAACCCTAAACCTATAACCCCTTAAACCCTAGTTCCCAACCCATAACCCATTCAACCCCTTAAACACCTAAACCTCTAACCCCTTAACCCTTGACCCCTTAAACCCTAATTCCTAACCCCTAACCCATTTAACCTCCTAAACCCTAAACCTCTAAACCCTTAACCCCTAACCCATTTACCCCCACTAAACCTCTAAACCCCTAACCCATTTAACCCTAAACCCTAAACCTCTGAACCCTTAACCCCTACCCCTAACCCGTTAACCCCTAACCCATTTAAGCCCCTAAACCCCAAAACCCCTAACCAATTTAACACCCTAAACCCCTAAAAACCTAACCCATTTAAGTGTGGATTCCATTTAACCCCAAAAACCCTAACCCCCAACCCCTAAAATCCTTCACTGCTAAATCCCCTAACCCCCTAAACCTCTAAACCTGTAACCCATATAACCCCCTAAACCCTAAACCTCTAAACCCTTAACCCCTAACCCCTTAAACCCTAATTCCAAACCCATAACCCTTGACCCCTTAAACCCTAATTCCTAACCCCTAAACCCTTAACCCCCTAAGCCCTAAACCTATAAGACCTTAACCCCTAACCCATTTACCCCCACTAAACCTCTAAACCTCTAACCCATTTAACCCTTAAACCCTAAACCTCTAAACCCTTAACCCTTACCCCTAACCCATTAACCCCTAACCCATTTAAGCCCCTAAACCCCAAAACCCCTAACCAATTCAACACCTTAAACCCATAAAAACCTAACCCATTTAAGTGTGGATTCCATTTAACCCCCAAAACCCTAACCCATAACCCCTAAAATCCTTCACTGCTAAATCCCCTAACCCCCTAAACCTCTAAAACTATAACCCATTTAAGCCCCTAAACCCCCTGGTGTGGTTTAAAGGATGGTTTGGATCATCCCATCCCAATATTAATAGCCGAGTTGGATCAAGTTGGCTATTAGTAGTCATTATTTCATCACCATCTTCTAAGTATTGAAAAACGCAACCATAATTTAATGTTTGGAAATAATTGGATAAATCATAAATGTATCAATTTCAAAGAAATATCATCAAATATCGCTTAACAAATCCCATCCCATGTAATATAGTCTTGACCAACCTCTTCTTTAGTGGAATTATTTGTTGTGTCTGAAGTATCCATTTTCATGTCCTCTTCCACCCAATGTGTTTTTCGTGATTGAACTGTTTTAGGTCCACGCCCACGTACATATGTTTTTTTTTTCTTCTAGTTGAACACTTAGGTTGTGCACTTGTTCCAATATCCATCTAAAATATCAACAACATGCACTAATTGATTTTAAGTTTGCATAATAAACTATAAATACTAATAATACTGTGAAAAAGGATGGACGCATCACAAAATACCTCCTAAGTTAAGTGAAAATTTGATAATTACCTGATGTCCTGAGACATTTGTCGTGTCCTTATTTAATATGACATGATTTATTGTCATGGCCTCGTCTTGCTCCTATAATAAATAAAATAGTCAACGATGTTTATTACACCAATTCTATCATTTCAACCAATATGCTATCCAACACAAAACCTCACTTTACTCATATATTTGACATATCGATACCAGATTTTGGATTTGGAAAAAAAAAACATATTTTTATATAACTTTATCTTGTCTATGTTGTAGCATTTGTGAATTCATAAGCACCATCCTCCTTTGATTGAGGTTTCTTTGCCTTCTTACCTTTATTGTATATGTAGATTTTGTATTTGATTTTATGGCCACCCAATTTCCTCTCGTTGATTTAGTAGGTCTACATCGTCCACATCCTTTATCCATGGCCTCCACTAGATCTTGCATGTAATACACTATATTCACGTTAGTCACATAGCATCTATGCACTTTGTTGTTGCTCCATACAATTTTCTAAGTGCACAATCGATTTAAGCTCAGTTCGTTTTTACTACACATTTCTAACTAAAATTCCCCTATTTTCAATATATACCCTTTTTGTTAATTTCTATTCCCAATATGGTGAAATGACACAACTCTTATAAATATTAGATGAGGATTATGAAAACTGATGGACTTCTTTTTCTTTTTCTTTTTCATATTTTCATTTAACTTAATTTAAAGTTTCTTAGAATGTTTGCAACCCGATTAGTGGTTGAGTTACTTTAAATTCAATCATGACTACTAATTGGTTTAATCATAACACAATAAGTTCGAAAGTTTTCTTTCTCTTTATGAACAATGCGTTCTTTTTTATTTATTTTTTGGGTTTGGTTTGGAATTTGTTTCTTTTTGGGTCTACTTAGGGATTTTTTGTTTGTTTCACTAGGAATTGATTTTTGTTCAATTAAAATGTATTATTTTTATTTTAATGATTAGATGTGAGTTTTAAGATTAATTACAACGCAAAATAAGTTGGAAAGATTTTTTATTCGATCTAAACAATGATTTCATTCTATTTTTTGGGTTTACTTGGGAATATGTGTTTTTGTATTTGGGTTGGTGTATTTAGATATTTTTTTCACTTGGAATTTATTTTGGTTCAATTAAAAATTATTATTGTAATTTTAATGATTAGTGGTGAGTTTTAAAATTAATATATAGTTTTGAAGATAATAAGAAAATTGATATTAATCTATTTAGGTATACATTGAGAATAAAAAGTCTAACATGTTCAATTATTACCCCGAACTATTTCATTGGGAAGATCATTATCTTTAAAGCCCTAATGGGCAACTAACCAGTAGACACGATCACAATAATTGAAACTTGGTTGGTGGTCAAAACATTTCACTAATATATCCAACTTTGAATGAATATGATGATGATAATGGATTAATATGAAAAGAGTGTTTAATATTTAAAATATATTTTTAATGGTGTCTGAAATTATTATTTTAAGACATATTTTCTGGATTTTAAACAAAATTCGATAACGTTTTTAAAAAACTTGATTTTAAGTTATTTAATCTATAAAATTCTAGTGCTTCAAGGGCTTTTTAGGGTGCTAAATCAATTTATGCATTAAAAAATGTATTTTAAATAACAAAAAAACACATTCTTTCTTGAAATTAATTTTCCATGTGAAAAAGTCAATATCATCTATAAATTTTTGACATGAATAAGTGGTTTTTAATAGATGAAATATGAAATTACTTTTTTTTTTCTTTCATTTTTGACATAAATAGATGGTCTTTAATAGAAGAAATAGTTTATTTTTTTAATTTATTTTTGACATGAATGAGTAAATGTTTTTTAATAGATGAAATACAAAATGACATTTTAATAGCCAGATTATATTTCCCTAAAAATAAAATCTCCCTAAAAATTATATTTCCATAAAATTCATTTCATCTAGACAACCATTTTAAATTATTATATTTTTTATTTTATTTTATTATATAATTTAATTTATAACATTTTAATTATTATCTTTAATTTTAATGATATATATTCTAAAAATTAATATGAAATATGTAATATACATATTTATAATTAACATATAAATTAAATATAAATGGGCTCGGTAGTAGTTTCATGGATTATGAGATCTCTAACATCCTTGTCCTCAACCATATTACAAACTTTGAGCTACATAATAGATTCAAGCCCGACTCTGATCACATACCTCTATATTTATCCCTCAATACTTTTATGCATACCACCCACATGCAGGAGTTCAATGAAAGCAAAAGACACATTCGCTTCGATAGAAGTAAGGTCGACCTATTCTTAAGGGATTTAGGCTCCATGACTTATAATAGAAATATTGATCAAATTTATTTCCATTTCACTACTATCCTTTCTAATACCATTAGAAAGTTCTCTAATGAGGCTTTGTTTCAGCATAATAATAGATCTTCCAAACCATGGTATGAAACAAATTATAAAGTTACTAGGAAAGCGATAATATACGCTCGTAATGAAATCATTAAGCTCTGGAATATCAATATATACAAATATCCCATCAAGAGGAAGAGGAGGTTGTATATTAATAAAAGACAAGATCATCTTATCTACCTTTCTAAAGTCGCACCCAGGAAATTTTGATGGAATGTTCTTGTTCGTAAAACTAAATATAATCATTGTATCCCCTTAGAAAACTGGGACAATTATATTTAGAAGTATTATGACTCTTCGGACACTATGGCACCACCTTAAGAACTCCTATTAAGGAGTATGTATTCTCTCTAGAAGACGTCGAGTCTGGAATTAATAACTTTGCTAATGGGAAAGCTAAAGATATTGAAGGATACCAAGTTGAGATCCTTAAAATGGGAAGATCTATCCTCATTCTTCACCTCCACAAGCTTCTCAATTTGGATGTAAAGCATGGCTTCCCTAAGATTTGGACACAGATCCTTATTGTGCATATCTTTAAAAATGGGGAAAAAATAGTTCCATCTAACTATAGGAACATTATGATTAGCCACATTCTTGCCAAGCTTTATGAGCTCATTGAGGAAAAGAGGCTTAGCCTTTGGCTTGAAAGCCAGGGAAAAAGTGTTAAAGGACAAGTTGGTTTTAGGAGAAATCACTCGACTATTGACCATCTTGTCACTCTCAGAATCATTGCAGAGGAATTTCATAATAGTAAATCCAATCTCTTTTCTTGTTTTGTGGATTTTAGAAAATATTTCAACATTTTTCCTCTAGATAAGCTTTGGGATAGACTTGAAGAGATCATGGTTCCTCGTGAACTGAGGATTGTTGTGATCTGCCTCTATGGGACTATCACTGCCAAGCTTAAGACCAACGATGGGTGGTCTTAATACATTAAATGCAATATCAGAGCTAAGTAAGGGTGTCCCCTATCCCTTACCATTTTTGACTTATACATTGATAATCTCTAAAGGAATGTCTGGAAACCGTGGGATGCAAAGGCACTGAGCTGGATGGTGTAATCATTAATCTTTTCCTTTATGTCGATGATATCATTCTTCTTGCAAAATGACATGATGACCTAGACAAATAACTTAAGACTCTTTATGTCTACTGCTCCAATATGGGTATGAAGGTTAATACCGAGAAGACTAAATTAATGATCATTAAATCTAGAAAGAAAATAGTTTCATTTATTAATAACCAAGGCTTAGAGAAGGTTTCCTCTTATAAATATTTGGGTATTGAATTTACTCATCAAATCAAATAGAATTATGGCATCAAGAAAAGGATTATTGGAGATTGGAAAGCTTATTATGAGCTTGAAAAAAATTGTAAGTCGGTCAATATTTACATTTGGAGTAAAAAGAGGTTCCTCTTTGAGACTCTCATCACCCTTGTTATCTTATACGAATGTGAAGTTTGGGGTTGCAGTATATCTAGAGATTCATGGAGGAATATTGAGATGATTCAAAAGAAATTCATAACCTACAACCTAAAGATCAACGAAAATACTCCCTATCTTGTCCTCTTTGATCAAAGTTGGTCCATCCCCCATTGAAAGTATTTATATGTTTAGATATCTGATGTATAAGAGGAATATTTACAACATGGAATCCAATAGGCTCCCAAAAATTTCTTCTACCATTATTCAAAACCCCCACTTTTTCCTCAAGCATGGAAGGCATAAGGATTCCCAATCTTGGCTTAGCCATTGGGGAATTAAGGAGGAGATCAGTATGGGAAGCAGAGATAGTGTCAAAGGTACTATTACCTCCAAGTATAAGGAAAAGATATTGGAGGATAAGGAGTTGGAGGGTAAAAGGAAGCTAAAATAATACAAGGAGGTGATCAATCCCACCCTTGATAACCAAAATTATCGCTCTGTGTTGACCAAAACTAAGAAAAAAATGAACATCGCTAGGATAAGAACTAATTCTCATGAAATTCAAAGTGAGACCGAGAGGTTCTCTATTCCCAAGGCACCCTTGAATGATAGAATATGTCATATTTGAAATACTAGGTAGGTGGAAGATGAAAAATACTTCCTTTTAGACTACTCGACTCTTACTCACATCTGTTCTCAATTCCCTAAAATCTTCCACACTTCTAATCTTCTTGAATTATTCAGCAAGCCTAACTATATGATCTCTTGGAGTGCTTATTTCCCTTCTCTTTGATCATAGAAATAAGATTCTGAAGAATCACACTTAGATATTTTTATTTTTTCTTGACTTCTTTCTTTGAGTTAATATTTCTATTAAATGTTCTCACTCTTAAAGGTTTGCGTAGAGATTTTTCAAAATGAAATTGCCACGTAAAGAGGATGAGTAATTAGAATTATTTCTTCAGTGTTACAATCTGAGGCTCGATGATTTCTTTGGTAATTTCTTCGGTGGTTTCATATATCAATGATTTCGGTATTATTTTAGTGGTTTCACATATGAGTGATTTCAGTGTTATCTCGGTGATTTCTTTGGTGGTTTCTCTATGGCTCAGTGATTTCTTTGGATTTTCTCTAGACATTTTTTCTTTGATGTGGTTCAAATCATCGTGATCCCTACCCTGCAGTAATTATTAAGTTTTTTTATTAGTATTGTCTACGAGTGTTGCAAGGCATCAAGAAGGTTTGTGTAGAGCTCGTGCATAATGAAATTGCTAGAGAACGAGGACGAGTAATTAGAATTATTCTTCACATTTGTAACCAACTTTGGATCTGCTTTCCTGCTACTAAATAATTCATGTCATTCATTTCTCTACATATCGGTGATTTCTTCGGTGATTTCTCAGCTGCTCAGTGGTTTCAGATATCAATGATTTCTATTCAACTCCTTTGAACACCAATCTGAGGCTTTATGATTTCTTTGATATCAATGATTTCTATTCGGCCTCCTTTTAATGCCAATCTGAGGTAAATTTGTGGATAAAATTCATGCTTGGATCGATGCTATATTACTTATAAGATGCAAATACATAGAAAGCTTCGGTGAGTGGATTATCGGTCTTCTTTGGCTCTGTGGTATGACCGTGAGTCTGTGGTGCGACTGTGGATTTTCTCTGAGTAGGTTTGTTTCCATCTCTTCTCTACAGAATCTACTGAGTTTATTATCTGCACCATCATTCAAACTATGCCTTATAGGTGCACACGTCCCCACTTACCCTCCTCTTATTAAGTTGTGTCTTATTACACTATGAATACTTCCCCTCATATTTCTAATCCCCCATCTAGGAAAGGTAGACCAAATAAAATTACTTTAGGGAGTATCTATAAGTATATTGAATCTTTAGAAAGATGAAGAGAAGAAAGATAAAAGAATTTTAAACTAGAAATAACTACAATGCTTGACAACAACCACAAATATTTAAAAAATAAAATAATCACACTCAAAATTGAACTCCAAGAAATGAAAGGTAAAATTCAAGAAATATAACATAGTAAACAGGCAATGGTTGAATAAAATGACACCTTGAAAATAAAGATAAAAATATAAAGTAACATCTTCATAATAAATCAATCCTAAATAGCACATAAAATAACTTATATATTAAACCCATCAAAGAGGAGACTAATAAAATAATTGTACTCAACCATGAGTGTCACAAAAAAGCCTTAAATATTATAATTGCGGGTAGAGAAGAACAAGACAATGAGAACACATTAAAATAGTTAAAGAAAAAGTAAACACAAAATATCATATTGAAAGAACTTTTCTCATGGAAGCAATAAGGGTTTGAAAGATACTTGAGCATAAACATAGGCTCATTCATGTCAAGGTCAATTATAATGAACATAAATTGGACATACTTAGGAAATACCCCAGTCTAAGAGGTACAAGAACCTTTATAGATGAAGATATCATTCCAGAAGACCAAGCTGAACTTAGGAAAACATTACAAAAGGTGAAGGAGGCAAGAAAGGCAGGGAAATGGGAAATGATTAGGAACATGAAAGCTATTATTAGAGATAAAGTCTCAAGCACAAGTGACAAATAGGGACTTGCATCAATCTGGATCCTCTTATGGAACTTTCGTGGCTTTCCATGGTGTAAAGTTCCTATGTTAATTTGGATCCTGAGTGATATTGATCTTATTCTCTTAGTTGAAACTTCAGCGGATGATGAATCTAGGGTCCCTCACCTTGACAATTTCACTCTTTGGTCTTCTTGGAATAAGAAATCCTCTCGGAGGGGTTTTCGTGGTATAGCCTACTATATAAGGAACGTTGTTTCCTATCACATCCAACTTCATAAAAATGACCCTTTCAGTCAATACATTTGGATTGAAATCTCTAATTCTACCACTAATAGGATCTTTCTTGGAATCTACTATTTCGTT
This sequence comes from Pinus albicaulis, assembly GCA_034641835.2. NCBI lineage: Eukaryota > Viridiplantae > Streptophyta > Pinopsida > Pinales > Pinaceae > Pinus > Pinus albicaulis. Next base: position 34,166,932 of record CM076578.1, read on the forward strand.
CCTATAAACTCTACATCCTATAAGAAGAACAACCTTGATAAGAATAATCCTTTCAATACTTTATAAAAAGACATCTTCAGCCTGAGGAATGAAGGTAATATCCTTTTTCTATGTGACTTTAATGCTAGAACTGCTAGTAACCAAACCATTATTTTAAGTAACAACTCTAACCCCGACCCCTTGTGGCTTGATGAAGATACTAACTTAGCTAATAAATTCCAGAGAAAATCTGAAGACATTATGGAGAAATTATACGGCACCGAACTCCTGAAAATTTGCAGTTCCAAGGACCTAATCATTTGTAATGGTATTAATAGGTGGCCCCTCTTCATTCAAATGACCTGTTTCAATGGGGTGGGTGGCAGTGTCGTGGATTATATGATTTTTGACACCCTCGTCCTCAATCGTATTACAAAATTTGAGATTCTTAATCGATTCGAGCTTGACTCTAACCACAGACCTCTGTCTCTATCCCTCAGTCTTGTTATGCATACCACCCACATGCAGGATACCAATGAAAGAAAAAGACACATTCTCTTTGATAGAAGTAAATTCAAACTCTTCTTAAAGGATTTAGAGAGGGATTTAGGCTCTATGACTTATAATAAAAACATTGATCAATTTTATTACCATTTCACTACTATCCTTTCCAATACCATTAGCAACTTCTCTAATGAGACTTCGTTTAAGAAGACTAATAGAACTTCTAATTCATGGTATGAAACAGATTGTAAGAATGCTAAGAAAGCGATTAGAGACACTCATAATGAAATCATTAAGCTCTGGAACATCAATATATACAAAAATATAATCAAGAGGAAGAAAAGGTGACATATCAATAAAAGACAGGACTATGTCATGCCCATAAATTTTGGTGGAATGTGCTTGTTCGTAAAACCAAAGATAATGATTCTATCCCCTTAGAAAACATACACAACTATCTGAAGAAGTTGTATGAATCTCTGGACACTATGGGAACCACCTTAATCCCTCCTATTAAGGAGGATGTATTCTCTCTGGATGAGGTTGAGTGTGGTATTAATAAGATCATTCATGGGAAATCTAAAGATATTGAAGGTTACCAAGCTAAGATCCTTAAAATGGAAAGATATATCCTCATTCCTTATCTCCATAAGATTCTCAATTTGGTCAGAATCATGGCTTCCCTAAGATTTGGATGCAAATCCTTATTGTGCATATCTTTAAAATGGGGAAAAAATCGTTCCTTCTAACTATAGGACCATTATGATTAGCCAAATCCTTGCCAAGCTTTATGAGCTCATTGTGGAAAAGAAGCTTAGCCTTTGGCTTGAAAGCCAGGGAAAAAGAGCTAAAGGACAAGTTGGTTTTAAGAGACATCACTCGACTATTGACCATCTTGTCACTCTCAGAATCATTGCAGATGAATTTCATATTAGTAAATCCAATATATTTTATTGTTTTGTGGATTTTAGAAAAGATTTCAACATTGTTCCTCTAGATAAGATTTAGGAGAGACTTGAAGAGATCATGGTTCCTCATGAACTGAGGATTGTTGTGATATGCCTCTACGGGATTGTCACTGCCAAGCTTAAGACCAACGATGAGTGGTCTTAATACATTAAATGCAATATCAGAGCTAAGCAAGTGTGTCCCCTATCCCTTACCCTTTTTGTTTTATACATCGATAATCTCTAGAGGAATGTCTGGAAAATGTAGGACGCAAAGGCACTGCGCTGGCTGGTGTAATCATTAATATTTTCCTTTATGTCAATGATATCATTCTTCTTGCAAAATGACATGATTACCTAGACAAAAATCTTAAGACTCTTCATGTCTACTGCTCCAATATGGGTATGAAGGTTAATACTGAGAATACTAAATTCATGATCACTAAATCTAGAGAGATCACCCATGGTAGTCTCATTTATGAATAACCAGGGCTTAGAGAAGGTTTCTTCTTATAGATATTTGGGTATTGAATTTCCTCATCAACACAAATAGAATTATATCATCGAGAAAAGGATTATTGGGTATTGGAAAGCTTATTATGAGCTTGAAAACAATTGTAAGTCGGTCGATATTTACATTTGGAGTAAAAAGAGGTTCCACTTTGACACTCTCGTCACTCTTGTTGTCTTATACGAATGTGAAGTTTGGGGTTGCAATATATCTAGAGATTCATAGAGGAATATTGAGATAATTGAAAAGAAATTCATAACCTACAACCTAAATATCAAGGGAAATACTCCCTATCTCATCCTCTTTGATCGAAGCTGGTCCATCCCCCGTTGAAAGTATGTCTATGTTTAGATATATGATGTATAAGAGGAATATTTATAACATGGAATCCAATAGGCTCCCAAAAATTGCTTCTACCTTTGGTCAAAACCCCCACCTTTGCCTCAAGCGTGGGTGGCATAAGGATTCCCAATCTTGGCTCAACCATTGGGGAATTAAGGAGGAGCTACATGGGTGTTTTGAACATAATACACATCATTCCAGTTATCAACAACAAAAAGAAAAAAAAAAGAAAATATAGTGTAAAAAATACTATTACCTCCAAGTTTAAGGACAAGTTGTGGGAAGATCAGGAGCTGGAGGGTAAAATCAAGCTAAGATATTATAAGGAGGTGATCAAACCCAACCATTAATAATTATAATTATCTCTCTGTGTTGATCAACACTAAGAAAAAAATGAACATCACTAGGATAAGGACTAATTCTCACAAGCTTTAGAGTGAGACCGGGCAGTGGTTTATTCCCAAGACTCCCTGGAACGATATAATCTATCAGAATTGTGATACTAAGCAGTTGTAAGATGAAAAGCGCTTGCTTTTAGTCTACCTTGCTCTTATTCACATTCGATCTCAATTCCCTAATATTTTCCACACTTCCAATCTTCTTGACCTATTAAGCCAACCCACCTATAACGATGTTGGAGCACTTATTTTGCTTCTCTTTGATCATAGAAACAAGTTTTTGAAGAATGAAACTTAGATTCTTTTTCCTTTCTTAAGGTTTGATAGGCTGCATTGGTCTTAGCAAGCGTTGTCCATCATCATCATCATCATCATCATCATCATCAAAGTAATTAAGATTTAAATTTAAATAAAAGGTACATTAGAATATTTAAAATAAACCAAAAAAATAATTAAAATTTTTATTGTAATATTATTTTTAATAAAAAAAAATATAAACTTTTTTAATATTTTCAAAATAATTTAAAATTAATATTTTATTTTTAAAAATTAAAATAAATAAAATTAATTAATTAATTAAATTAAAATCCATATTTGTATTATTTATAATTATAAAAGCAATGTATAACATACTCTTAGTAATGATGTTGGAGCACTTATTTTGCTTCTCTTTGATCATAGAAACAAGTTTTTGAAGAATGAAACTTAGATTCTTTTTCCTTTCTTAAGGTTTGATAGGCTGCATTGGTCTTAGCAAGCGTTGTCCATCATCATCATCATCATCATCATCATCATCAAAGTAATTAAGATTTAAATTTAAATAAAAGGTACATTAGAATATTTAAAATAAACCAAAAAAATAATTAAAATTTTTATTGTAATATTATTTTTAATAAAAAAAAATATAAACTTTTTTAATATTTTCAAAATAATTTAAAATTAATATTTTATTTTTAAAAATTAAAATAAATAAAATTAATTAATTAATTAAATTAAAATCCATATTTGTATTATTTATAATTATAAAAGCAATGTATAACATACTCTTAGTAATAATCTAGTGTATATATAAAGAATTTAAGCATTTGATGAAATAGTTTTTTCTAGGGAATTTTTCTTGGTTAATCTTAATCGAAAATTTGAATTTAAGTGTCCCATACATTTTTTAGTGTGCTAAATCCATTTATTATTTTATTAAATAAGTTATATATTAAATATAATCAAACAATTAACAAAGAATTGAAATGGATCATTGTTTAAGATATTTATCAATAATTAAAAATGAACAGGTCTATCTTTTTAAACAAATAAAAAAATGGATATTAATTTGTCAATATGTATTAAAATGATTTATCTTTAAACTTAGTAGTGTTGTCTCACCTTCCCTTAAATTAAAATGTCGGAAGATAGATCTCGCATTCCATATCTGGTTCACTTTCAATTAATTTTAGTTTTGACTTAAAATTAAACTATTATATGCAATGTCTACATTAAAACCCAAAAATAATATATTTTAAAAAATATTTTAATTTAATATTTTAAAATTGTGATTGGTTAGATGTGGTTGCGTCTTATTATGCTCTGATGGTTGTGACACCCATATATGCATTTGTTTTATTTCAAGTACTCACACCATATTTCATATTGGGAATTTTGTAGGGAGTAAGCTAACCCATCGATGGAACTCCCTTTGGGTTTTGCGCCCCCGATGACCGGCGAGTCCCTTCCAGTGAATGCGGGTCCCATCACCCCCTCCCTGTCTCCTTCCCACAATGTTGCCATTTGAAGGTTTCCGTTTTCGTGTTCAGTTTCCATTTGAGGATTTGGTTGTCATTCCCGTTTTCGTTTCCCCTCACCTACACATAGAAGCAACCATGAATGAAAATATTTTCCCGTGTTCCTCGAGCTGGATGAATAGGGACCTGCAAACCAGTCGACGGGAAGATGTGAGCTAGGGTGCCATGAACTATGTTTCATTCAATCGATACTCCCCTTTAAAGCTCCTGTAATCAAATCCTCATGTCATCCCCTGTTACACACCAGTTGGATTGAAATCTATCGCATGAAATAAAATTGAAGGAGTTACTCACTCGACGGAGACCAAGTCTATTTTATAAGTGAATATCTATTTTTTTAAGTGAGAATGTCACTGTTTTTTTAAAAGTGGAATTCCTAAATAAAGAAACATTTTCCTCCCCTATTACTCACTCAACAGAATGAAAGCCCTTGCTCGACCACTACTGAAGGAGTTACTCAATCGACGGAAAACCAGTCTGTTTGTTTTAGTGAATGTCTATTTTTTGAACTGAATGCCTGTATTTTTTGAGTGAGAATCCGCGAATAAAATTACATTATTATACCCATTTAATTTTTTTACCACAACTAGAACAAAATTTTTCAACTCAATTTATTCAGACCATTTTATAAATGAGCACAGGTCAACCATCTGGACAACCATTGTTCCAACTCATTGGTCAACCGTTGCGGAAACCTGCTAGTTAACTATTGCAGCAACAGAATTGGGTCAGAAAAATGTTAAATCAAGTGAAATTGGAGTCAATAATTTCCCTTCTAGTGGAAAACCCTAAAGAAAATCTCATATTCTCTAGGTCAGATTTAGATTGGTCTCTTGTAGAAGGAAAACAAATGGACTCCTTTGATCGGATTGCAAAAATCCCTTCAACTAGAATTGGAGACTTTAATACAGGAGAGGAAATGAACCCATATGCTCCATGTTCTTTCACTCGGGTACAAAACAAACTCCTGGGCTCAAGGCCTACTTATTCCTTGCTATATGAAGTGTAAGTTTTTTTAGAGATCCTACGTATATATGTGGGTATTAATAGTGCTCCATCAGTTTTCATGGAATCATATCTATTGAGTTTTCAATTTTTTTTATGTAGCTATGCTTGTTCATATGGCCCTGATGATAGAAGGGGACAATATGAAATGAAGTGAAGGTATTCATTTGTGAAAAATAGGGGATGCCAATGCCATTTCATTGTAAAAATGATGGTTAAAATCCCTGAGATTGCAATAATAACATATAACATGTATGAGCATGTATATAGCCAAGGATGGCCTTGTCATGGCCAACGGGACACCTCGAGTAATGCTAGGGTGCTGCATCAACCAAATTCATCAAGGGACATGGTTTCCTATGTAGAGAGTTGTTTCTTCTTGGATGTGCTAGTTGACTCTGTTTGAAAAATGCATGTTAAAAAATATATTGACATGGATGCTGCAGCTCGAGATAGGGATTTATTTTTGTGTAGGAAAGATGTTTTTAACATATATAATTTTCTAATGAAAGGAAATTATCAGTTTCATTAGAAGGATGAAATGAGTGTGAACCTTTGGTACAAGAAACACCCAAATTATTTTTTCTTTTATCAAAATCCCAATGGTGGAGATGTCCCTTTTATAGTTGGAATTCAGACAAAGTGGATGTGGGATACCATGGTGAAGCTATCGAATAGTATCCTAATAGCCATGGATTCGACATTCAACACGAATAATTATGGGGTGAGTGTATTAAGAATGATTGGTCTAGTACAATAATTTGATTAATAATGATTGATGATATGAATTTGAATTCATATGTATTTTTAATGTGATAGTATAAATTGTACACACTCATGGCCTTTGATGAGCAACAAAGTGGGTTGCCAGTTGCATGGGTGGTGGCATCCCGTAATACATCACAGGTTTCACTATGGTTGGATTAGCTCATGCATAGGTGGCACCAATTTGATCATAGTTGCAAAGTTAATGCTTTCACGGTTGATGATACATTGGCTGAAATCGGTGATTTAAGGTAACTTCAATATTCTTATTTTACAGTATAACTTGTATTTATTACAAAAATAACATGCTTGAAATGAATTAAGTTTCGTAGGAGAGTCACAAGGTGCAATGTTATCTTGTGTGTTTGCCATGTACGTCGAGCATGGCTAAAAAATGTGAATCGATTGGCCAGTAATCCAAAAATGGAAAAAGAAATGTTTAGTGATTTGGGTTTATAATTATGAATTATTTTTCGCGTTTTGAAGTGAGCAATGCAATTAATGCTTTCTTCAACAAATTTTCTAATGAGGAGAAGTTCCTAGAATATTTCCATAAGAATTGGGTTGCTGGTGACAAGATTTGTAAGTTGAAAAACTCTAAGTTACATTTGTTTTTTTGGTTTTCATATGGATGAAATATCTTCAGTGACCCAACTTTTATGCAATTAGGGATGTCGGTCAAAGTTTTTCGGGAATTTCACCTTGCAAATTAGGAGACAAACAATGTTGTGGATTCATATCATTGTTACCTAAAGATAAAATTTCTATTTGATATAAGAAATAAGTTTTATCGTAGGATGGATTGGTTGATATATGTTCTTCTAACAAATGTTGAACCTTGTTATTGGTTTAAGGAAATTCTAAAAAATGAAGGATTTTTGAATAATTACAAGAAAGAGAAACAATTGAATCATCAATGGAAAAGTAAAAAAAAAATCCAGTTAGTGATTGTAGTCCTCATGAGCAAATGTCTCATGTTTTTTTGGTGATGATTCAATCTAAAGTTAATAAGAAATATATTGTTACTTGTCATCGCAAAAATTTCATAACTTGTGATTTCCCATGGTCTATTCGTGGCAACATATGCAAGCATGCCATAAAGGTGGGCTGGTTGTGCTCTGGTTCAATGGCTTCAAACCAATTACAAAATAATAAAAGCGCAACTGATTCATACAATGACCCTCCTGAGATAAATATTGAGGTAACATTTGATATTCCTGAAGATGAAAACACATCTGCCATGGATAGTCACAATGTTGATGTAAATGTTGAACAAATTGAGATGGCCAAGGAGGAGTTATTTGGCTACTTATACCTGGTTCAAAAAGTCCTCCTACTACTTTAACCAATATTGAATAGTTGATTTCTTTGTTTAAATTTTTTTTGGATGACACCAACAATCTTCATATTATGGATTATGAATTCATGTGTGGATTGGGTGCTTTTGAGTTATCTTTGAAGAGGAAGAAGAGTTTCCTAAGCCCCAAAAAGAGAAGAAAAATAACGCAACAAAATGCAAGATTGGAAATTGACTTAAATATCATAGCAGATGAATATGAACCATTTCAATTTGAACAACTCAATAAGCGAGGTTGCCTCGCTCAAATAATGAATGCTTTTCTAGGTTTCTTGTGCACAATTTTGTTTTCAATTTGATTTTAATATTTATTCATGTATTAGATGTATTTTATGTATTATTGTTTATTGACTATGTCCATGTATGTTTGACAGGTGGTGAGGATATGTTTGGATATTTCTCTAATTTGACAGAATTTCCATTTAAGGTGATTAAATAACTCCATGCATTTACACTCTGTCTTTCAATACATTGATTGTTTTGTAAGTCATGGAAGATAGCTTTCAAGTGGTTTTTCATACTTGCATACTTGCATATATTGGTGTCTAAACAATAATCTGATATATGAATTCAAATAAAAAAATGGAAATGTAACAAAATTATTAGAGGAACTGCAATGAAATTGTAACTAAACATGTCAAACACAATTTTACCAGTTTTTTATAACTTCTCAATGCGACTGGTGATATATTATTGGAGAGTAATATATATTAGAACATCAAATATAATGTGTTTTTTGTTTATGAGTTTCCGCAACGGTGAGCCAGTGTGTTAGCAATGGTGAGCCACTGTGTCAGTAATGGTGAGCTACTGTGTCAGCAACGGTGAGCTAGTGTGCCAGCAACAGTGGGCCAATCTGTCAATCTAAATCTGTGGATGAAGGGGGAATTTCATGAAGATTTACAATACAATAATAACTCTATCATGCTTCACCAGGATGAAGATACCCTCCTATCTCCATAATTACATTCCAACAATCAAACTCTTTTTTTTTAGCGTATATTTGTTTTTATATATCCTTGTTGTAAGCCATATCATTGGATAGTGAAATCTAAGACCTGTCTAGTTATTCCCACACTGTGCGATGGCAATAATATACTGAGCAACCCTTGTTAAGGTTTTATTTAAGTTTAGTTAGTTCAATGGATCTTTATTTCGAGATTTTTTTCCCGAGGTATCCCACCTTTCTTTACATACTACTTTTGCGGCAGTTTCCAATGATTGAATCTGGCCTCCGCAATATGCAATGGTCATCTCCCTATTCTTGGCAATAACCTCTGCTACTTCTAGAAAGTTGATCGAATTTTGATGTTCTTTTATCACCTCCATACGTTTTGGATGTTCTCCTCTAACTCAAAGAAGGCTCTCAGAATTATGAAAATAAAATTTCAAGATCATCCAACCAACTAGCATGATTTCTCAAATATGATACAAAGGCTCTCAATCGGACATCCCCTTTAACATGGTTGGGATTCCATTTTTTTATTATGAGGTACCAAAATATTATGTTGGTACAGTTCACGGAGCAAGTCTCTATCTAGATTATTGCATGTCATATATGCTTCCTTGAAACCATCACTACTTTCAACCTGGAGATAAATATTTTCGATGATAGCATTATTTTAAAAAATCAGGAATTTTTCTGTCAAGTACACATTGTAATTGGTTGGAGGAGCCCTGAAACTAAGCACACCATCCATTATATGTCTGATTTATTTCTTATCATTCTCCAACTTTCTTACCCTCCTTTCCAGCTCATCCAGTGTTTTTTTATGTCTTCGTAAAATTTTGTTTTTATATTCTTCGCATATCCTGCAAAGATCACGAAGTGAGTTTTTGTACAGATTGTAATGTATTATGTGTCCCTGATATGGGAATTTACACAACTATAATTTATCCTTTCGTTCCTCATCATCTATTTGCACACCAATGTATTTGGTCAGTTTGGTCTTTGGTTCCTCATCCTATGTTAGTTTCATATCTGGTTGTTGTTTCTTTGTTTTTACACCCATTTATTTTTTTAGTTTCATATGTGATTCCCGTTCCTCTGTATGGACAACTGTGATTTTGGTATGGTCCTCTATTTGCACAACAACATCATCAGTCTGTTTTTTTCCAAGGGGTATATCTTGTTGGACCCATGGAGAAGGAATACCTATGAAATTAATGGGTGTTGACTCTAAAACTTGGGCCAACCAATCCAATATATCAAAAGTTTCTTTTTGTCTGAGTTTATCTGTTAGGGTTTTAACTTTGATCTATAGTTGTATGTTTTTCATCTGGAGTTTCCTATTCTTCCTCAAAAATGAAATATACAGAGGAAGATTTTTATGGGTACTTACTTTTACAATGTTCTTCTTTATCAATTCTGGTGGTTCAGTTGGTTGGTCCTCTTGATCATCCCCATACAATTTTGGTTGTGCAGTTGGTTGGCCCTGCTCATTTTCCCTATACAATTCTGGTGGTGCAGTTTTATGGTACTCCTCATCATCCCCATACAAAATTTTAATTAAGGGAAGGCCTTTTGATTTGTACCATTCGGCTACTCCCTGTATGTAATCATAGTGAGAATCAGGAGAGGGAATCTTATCAACTTTTTCTTTTGTGTTAGCAAGGTGGCCTAATCCTTGTTCCATGAATCCTTGTTGCATGCATCCTAGGTCCATGATTCCTTCAATCAATACATCCTATGGATACTCTTGCTCTTGTTCTACTTTTGTCTCTTCTAGGAGTTCTTCTGTAACAACACAGAGGGTTTCAGGAACTGGAGCATGACGACCTCTCTTTCTTCTATTATTCTTGGCTTTTGGAACTATTTTTGGATGTTTCCTGTATCCTCTCAATCTCCTGGTCATAGTTTTACTCCCCAATATTTCTACTTCATCATCATCATCATCTTCTTGATCTCCTTTCTGTGCAAATTTAGCAGCAAAAACCCTAGAAACCCTCGTAGTTTAAACATTGGGTGGCTCAGTTTCCATATGGAAAGGTTCTGTGGGAATTTTTGCAAGTGGGAGGTCATGGGGCGGAGTTTTAGGTGCAAGGTCATGGGGCAAAGTTGTAGCTGGGGGGTCATGGAGCGGAATTGCAGGTGGGAGTTCATGGGGAGGAGTTTTAGTTGGGAGGTTATGGTGCGGAGTTGCAGCTGGGACGTCAGGGGGTAGAGTTGCAGCTGCTAGGATGTCCTCTGGTGGGGTGGCAACTTCAACATGCAATGACTTTCCAACTAGTTCATCCCAATTTCTCCCTTCCCTTTACAGCACAAAAATTACCAAAATTTTAACAAGGCATTGGTGGGACAGGATTTCGAGCAGTCGCTTTGATTTTTGCACATCTTGGGCCATTTGGCCTAGGTTTTTTGCAAGAAAGAAAGGCATGTTAAGCAACCTTCCATGACACAGGTTGTCTAACAAGCGGAGGTGCTAATAATAAATAATGACACACCTTCCTTCACACGTGAAAAATCTCTGGACAAGGAATGAATCATTCGACCAGGGTTGTGGTAATGACTTCCTCCCATATCCTGTGCCACTCCTAATCAATTGTTCACATGCCTCAAGGAAATGCCACACAACATCAGGTTGGGGTTTTCGGGGCACAAACCAATTTTCGCCCATCTGGCGTAACCCTAACACTTCCGCAATTGCTTATTCTGTCGTACGCACCACTATCCATGCTACCTCTGATCTACCTTCCCTGTAATGCATGGAAAATTCTAGGGCTATGCCATTGTCATACCCATGAAACCTGCGAAAATAAACTATCCAGCCGACCTGTTCAAATAATTGTTTAACGGGTGGAAATTTGTCTAGCAATTCTTCTACACTTTCTCTGCGTACTCTTGTGCCTCCCATATTTAGTCATAGTTCAGAGTGGCTATGGTTGTGTTAGATGTTTGCAACAGTTCGAATGTGGGACAATGGCGCAATGGAAGAGTTGGGTTAATGGGTATGGTAATATAATTACCTGTCATTTATGGCACTGCCAGTATGCAGACATGTGTTTCCGCAACGACTGCCACCTATTTGACACCAAAATTTCGTTTTTTTCGTGGTCAGGGGAGATTTCTGTTACCATTGTACACAGTCAGAGATTCCTTAAGAGTTTTCAAATCCTTATATAACTTGACTTAAATAGGATTTAGGGTCTATACCACCCATTCCACATACCACTCATCCTTGGGAAATAATTTTTTAGCATTGAGGATAGTCTGACCTGGGCTAATGCAAAAAGGTTGGCTAACAAAGCCCCGTTATATACTATCCCTTTTAGCATCACCCACAGAGCAGGTGAAATCTCACTCGAGGCACCTATGTGGACTGCAAGAACCAAGATGCTGCAATTTTGAAGGTAATCAAAATTGCATCCACAATAACCATTAAACATATAAAAACATTAACCAACTTTAGAAAGGGGTGTTGCACTTTTAGACATTGTGCGGGATTTCAAATTAATGTATTTGACACATTGAAAAAAAACTCAAGACATTAGTATTGCACACTACAAATAATCATATTCTAATATATTAAGCATCCATGATATAAACCATATAAATGGGGACAAACCAACCATTAGCCATCTTCTATTAATACCAAAGGGTGTTGAGAAAAAAATAACATCATTATTACTTTACCTAGTTTGGCTAACCAACCTAATCAAAATAACATTACAACAATCACACTCACAAAATGAACCCCAGAGTAATAAACCCAAAAATTACACATCCAAAATCCTCTTGGATTCTATCTATTTATACATGATGAAGTGGTCCCAAGCCAAACTCATTACTATGGAAAATATTTAGCATGGGAATTTACCATCAGTAGGTATACTGAAAATGCTATTGTTGACCCAATCAAAGCAAGTCGAAAATATCTAATCAAACTTAATCACTTTTAATTTGACCACCTTTAGCATTGCTCCTTTCCATGCACTAATTCCTACTGTGACACTTGTGTGCACTGAAACTTCTACAAAAATATTATGCACTCATACTTGGTGTCATTTTTTGTTCTTCACTTCTATGCACTGATAAAGTGTTGGTTACAGTTTATTAGTTATCCTTCGATGCATATTATAATTTTGCATGGTTGTCAAGTTAACTTCATTGATTTTCAAGTTGTTCATATTATTTTCATTGTTTGCAGGCTAAGCTGTTGTTTTTTTCATGGATTTCAAAATGTGCTTCAGTTCAAAACACCTGGCCTTGTGGCTGTAGATGTTGATAATGGAGAATTCACAACAATTGGATTGTTTGTTTGGATATTTATACATTTCTGCCCCTTAAATGAGGTTGGATCTATGGATTGCAAAAGTGCAAGATGTCACATTTGCATTTTGCATTTAACCATCTATAAAGGGAAAATAATGATTGATATATAATATATCTTGGTTGGCTTGTAACCAAGGGTATCTCGCATAATTTTTCATTTAAGAGGCTTCTTTAAGAAATAAAGCTCATTATATGTTTATTAGAGGCTTGTATAAATTATGCATGTGTTTCTCATGGATAATGAATGAATGAATGTTCCTAGAAGTTGGAATTGTGAAGGTGTATTGAAGGCATTTTAAGGTCTCGTTTTGTTAACATCTTTTGGAATCCTCTATTTGCTGATAAAACTATTTATTTTTTTGTTCATTTTTGGGTTTTGTTTAAAATGATCTTAATTGATAAAATATCATTTATAAAAGGAAATAGTAAGTAAGTATGTTTTATATATATTAATCATCCATCACATAATCTAATGATAGAACTAAAATGTAATAAAAATTAGACAACTGAATTGTAATAACAATGTAATTCCATTAATAGTATTACTGAAAAATACATTTTCTACATACATGTGTTGAGATATAAAAAAAACAAAAAAATATATATTGAGCCCATATATAAAAAACACACCTCATATAAATAAATACATAAAAAATGATGGACATCATGTTGCCCCAATCTATCTCAATAAATATGAACACCATAATAGGACTCCCCCCACAATAACCCCAAGACCAATGATAAGAACAATCCATTCATTAATAGAGCATGCATATTGATGCTTATCGATGATAATTTTTGGAGCACATGCTAACTCCACATATCTGTCACATCCACGTCCATTGGATGCTACTTCAATTAGTATGCAGTCAGAAACCCTTTAGAAATCTGATTTGTAAATAATTTTGAAGCTTTGGAACTGTGCACCAATGGTTTTTGCTTGTTGGTGAAGGGGTTTTAAATTATGTCTTTGGACCTGGTAGGTACCATTTATCTGATTTGTGATTAATTCAGAATTTGTGTAAGTGACAATGTCACTTGCACCATGATTCTGCGTTGTTGTGAGCCCATCAATCAAAGCATGATAATATGCTTCGTTGTTTGTGCTAATGTCAAGTATTTTTCTATTGTTTTGGTGGACTTGGATAAGTTCTTCATTATGAAGCAAAACTCTTGTCTATGAATGCCCTGGGTTTGGGTTACATCATATTCGGATGACCAAAACTCATTTTTGAACCATCTGCCAGAAAAAAAAAATTAATGAAATATTGTTACAATGTTAAAATGCAATAGTGGCAACTCGTTGTTGCCGCTACTGTAACAATGATTTTCCACCACTGTAACAGTGAATTATTGTCGCCACTGTAATATTGAATTTCTGCCACTGTAACAATGAATTATTGCAGAAATAATTCACTGTTACAGTGGTGACAAGACACTGTTATCGCTACTGCAACAGTGAGTTGCCGCTCTCTCTCTGTCTCTCTTTAAATTTGCAGTATATATGTAAAAGAAAAACATAATAGATAACTAAAAAATTATGGTCGAAAAAGAAGTTCGTTTATTAATGGTTAACTAGAGAACATTTTAATATAAATATAAATTTTGAAAATATAAAGAAAATTTTAATTTTGAGATGAGTTACAGTGGTGGAAATTCACTGTTGCCGCTACTGCAAAAACGAGTTATTGCTAATGCAACAATGGGTTTCCGATATTGCAATATATAGTTGCCGCTACTGCAACAACAAGTTTCCACTACTACAAAAGAAACAGATTTGGGGACGAAGGGGACAAAGGGGATGAGGAAGTGACAAATTTCCAAACAGATACACAAAAAAACATTGAGTTGCCTAATAGCAGTGAGGTTCCAAATAAACGTGAGTGAATTTACCCATGCTATTGTTACAGAAAGAAACTCTGAAAGAAAGGGAGGCAACCTAGTATTATGTACAGCTCCACCCTGGGTATTTTTCATGCCTGGTTTTTGCTGGGACTTGTCTATTATGTAAAGCTCCTATTTCAATTCCTGTGCAGTTATTTCCCTTTTAAAGCTCATTGTTAACCATTCACGCTATTTCCCCTTTAAAGCTTGTTGTTAACCATTCGAGCCATTTCCCCTTTAAAGCTCGTTGTTAACAATTCGAGCTATTTCTGCTTTAAAGCTCGATGTTAACCATTCGAGCTATTTCTCCTTTAAAGCTTGATGTTAACCGTCTATTTCCCCAAGCTCGATGTTAATCATTCGACGGAATGAAAGCCTTTCCTCACTCGATCGAATGAATAATGTATACACCTCGAACCATCTGAATTTCACCACTCGACCATATGAAATTGGACTCCCTTTCATCACCACTCGATGGAATGAAAATATAAACCCTTGGTCGACAGAATAAGCTCCTGTAAATTCAAATGGGATAGAAGACCGGTTTCAGCAGTAAAACCAGTCGACGGATCACCCATTTTCTGACAGGCCACACACAATAGATAGCAAGGCCATTCAACGGATATTGAACATTTAATCTCATTAATTCGAATTCCCCTATGTCCCATTCAAATTTGAAATTCGAAGGGTGACTTGTCACTTCGGCTCTAAAGTGGCAATGTGAGTTAGCTGGAATACTCGTGTCTGGCTCCATACGCTGGTCTGCAAACAGAGGGACAACGCTGAAATGGAGAGCTCATTGCCTGCGGGATCTGGACGACGTGTGAGTTAACGAACGTTAACGTCTGTTTCATTAACGTTTGCGACAGAGGGGACAAGCTCGTCGGAAGGCCTTTGCCGATGGTGAAGGGGCGTGGAACCCAAAGGTGTTTCATCGAATGGTTATCCCACTCCATTTTGTAGCTGACAGCCAATAATAACATCTCTGATTATTTCATAGAACTCATGCCACGTCTATGCAACGTCTATGCAACTAATAAATGTTAGCAGATCGCAGATAGGGTAGTCTTGTCTAGTTGACACGAGTGGGCCAATCCAAAGTACATTAAAAATCAAGAGAAGTGGATGTGATTTATCGTATAAATATGGGAGCTGATACCACTTTAACTTTACAAGAAGAAAAGTGGAGGGCAAGAAAGCACAATAATAAAGGCAAAAGTCTCGAATGTTCATATGTATGTAAATAGTAGGTTAAGCGTTTTGTAGTTTGGTAAATTGTTTATATATATATATATATAAAATAAAAGAAATAAAAGGAAGAAAATTAAGAACAAATAATAATAATAAAATTATTCAATATAATAAGATAATGCAAATTATTTATATCTATACTATAATGGTTGTTATATCAAATTATATTTTAATTATTAATATAATTATATTTATTATTATTAAAAAATATTTTATTAATTTTTTGATATGATTGTGATTAATTAAGGTTTGTTTTAGGTATTGGATGGTTATTAACTATTTTTTTTAACATTTAGCAAAGAACTTAAGATAGCAGATGACAATTGGAAAACGGGTGGTTGAATTGAATGTCTTGAAAGTTGAGGATGGATTTTCTTTAGAGTCTTAAATCAAATAATTGAGCAAATACTATGGATTTCGCATATTACTATATTGAGATCATTAAAACCTAATAAAATAAAATAATAATGTTACAAAGAGGTAAAACTATAACATTTACAAATTTTATGATGATATAGAGTTTCATCAAATGGATCCCACTTTGAATCCCACTTTTTCAATTACCAATAAATTGAATTTAATTACTCATACAGATCAAACCCATAACAAAAACACCAACTCCAAGTATTTTTTTTCAATGCAAGAAATCCAAATTTAGCCTTTCAAAATATTTCCTCAATCATCCATAATTTACTAATTTAATGATACAGTGTTATTGTTAAGTAGGAAAATCCTCTCTACAGACAGAGACGATCCCTCTAGCCCTAGGGTGGGTCTAGAAACAAGGAGACATGCTAGAGTGTAGGTTCCTAGCTAATGAATGAAAAGAGGACATGGTAGATAGGCCTACCTTGAGTCCAATGCTATCGTCGTGGCTGTAGTAGTGGTAGCTTCTCACTCATGCCCCGACAAGTCATAATCCTTCTATAGTCATGCACATATACCTGCACTAAGATCAGAAAACAAGAGCATCATACAACATAATAATTTCATTCTTAACTAATATTCAGTCAGAGAGGACTAAACATATTTGCATTCAACAAAGATAAAATGCAAAATAGGAACCAGACAATAATCATGTATATGTATTAAGTAGAAAGAATAGATACAACCAAGCTTTGACGTTGAGGTCTCGTCCAGCGGGGTTCAGCCGAAGCGCGTCCCAATGCTGATCAGGGAATTCAGACGGGGTGAGGGCATGAGCTTAAGTTCTCTCAACAGAATACTTCCTTGTTCTATCTTCTCAATAACTCAGCTATTCAGCTATAATGCATTTGATTCTCCAATTTCAGCTATAATGTGTTATGTTCAGCTAGCTTATGCAAAGAGAGCGAGCTTCTTTATATAGAGGAAAAGGAGGAGGTTGGGATCCATACAAAGGTGGAAGGGAGGTCTATCCTTTAGGAGAGTTCCAAGGGAGGTGGAAACCATTAAATAAAGGAGGGAATTCGTGGTTATGCAGTTCAATCACTCCCAATGACTCATCCTTGAAGTTGTGGGAATGGAAATTTCGCCTCTATTTTTAAAAAAACATTCCATATGTTATCACCCAAAATTTTTCTTTTAACATTGTATGTCAACACTTCTTTTGGTCATGGTCTCAAATAGGTTAGAAAGTCATTTTAAGTCTTGGTAAAGGTTAGGTCATAGTTTTATAAGTTTAAAGGTCATCATTCAAGTTCAAACAATGTTATTTTAGGTTCATTCCATGATCAAAAAGTCATATTTTTCATTTAGGGGTCATGCCATTAAGTTTCGAGTTGAAATTCTACAATTATCCAGGAATCCACTGTTTCGTAGTGCCAATAGTTCAAAAATGATGAAATGCGCTACGAAAGCACTGCTACTTTCGTAGCGCAAAATGCAAAATTTACACTAAGTGCACTACGAAAGCGCGGTTTCTTAGACATCATGTCAAATGAGCCAAAACCTTTTAGATTCAGTTGGGAATGATAGGATAGGAGTGTGGTGAGTCAGTTAGTCATCAAATCCATTGTACCCACCTGTCCTACACTCATCATAATCATGATAGGAATTCAAGAAACCATCATTTGGTTATGAAGGGACATCTTAAATTCAAATTATTTGCCTGATTGAGCCATCTTCGGTTCATTTATCTCCAAAGAAATTGCATGACCTCTGAAGCAGTGATAATTAGTCGATGGTTGTTATATGCATAGACAACTTTCACTTAAATCAAGCGAGGTTGCTATGTTAAATCAAGCGAGGCTATTATGTTAAATCAAGAGAGGTTGTTCTGCAGATTTCGAAAGAAAATAATAAGGTTTTTTTTTAAAGAAGCATGGCTGAGGAGAAAAATATTCACAAAGGAGGACATTATCTGAGATATGAACCTGAGAATATGAAGGTTTAAAGAAAGACTAAAATGATGGAGGATTTTTAGTGTTAGTTGGTTGTTTAAAGTTTTGTAGAAAGCTACAAGGAGGTCACATTCAAGTGTCAAAGGATTTTGCATTACACTTCACTGGGACAAATACAAAAGTTGGAATGTTGAATGTGCCAGTCACACCTGAAATCATAGCTCTGGTGACAGAAATTCCAAGAGGGTAGGAATCTTGGTTTAAAGGTTTTAGGTTTGATATGGAAGCATGCAAGGTATTTATGAAACTAGAATATGTAGACATGGACCTGAACAATGCAATTCCCAAAAGCTGCATTAAGGACAACTATTCCAAAATGTTGTTCAATATTCAAAGATACTTCACATGCGAAGGCAGGTACCACAAATTCTATACTTATCATTTCAAATTTTTGTTACATTTCACAGGTATGATATCACTGGATTTGCCATTTTTCTTACTTATAAGCCTTGACAAAATGGCTGACAAAGTAAAAGCAAAATCTGATGGCTGTGAAACCTCTCTGTTTCACCATGGTTTGATAAAATTGTTGGTTTTGAATGAGCTCCATAAAATAAATAGTGACTGGTCTTATTTTTTTTTCATGAGTGGATTTGAAATGGAAACCCTAACCCCAGCTAAAAATCTCAAGACAAAAGAGAATCCTTCACCACCAGCAGAATCTAGTCAACCAGTGGTTACAAAGGCAAGAAGGTTTGCGAAGTTGAAGCCAAGAATAAAAGTTAAAAATAGGGCACATAAGACAAGGGTGGTTTCATTAACTCCTTCACCTCCAAAACAAGGGTTACAAGGTATCAAAAATACTAAACAAAAACAAGCAACTACCAAACAAAAAGTTCAGAGAGTGACAAGGGGTCAAGCTGCAACATAAAAGGGAAAAGTAGCAATTTCAAGGTCAGAGGATAGCTCACTGATGAAAGGAAACTTGGATGAAATACTACATGCAATAGACATAAAAGAATCACCCATAGTACAAGATGATTTCATTGGGATAAATGAACAAAAACAGGAAAAAGTGAAATTAGCAAAGAAACTGGATTTTGAGGGTGAGAATGCAGCTTTTGTTTTTCAAGCTAGGAAGCTTGTTACTAGGTATTCTAAAAAGCTCAAGGAACATGACAAAGAGGTCCAAGAAATCAATGAGACAGTTAAAACCCTTGAAAAGGTGGTTGACCTCTCCTCACCAGTAGCAGAGCATGCAACTAACAGAATAATCAAAACACAACAAGACCTAGCAGAGTATAAAAGGCTTGAGGAAAAATTGAGATTAGCAAATCATGAGATTTCTAGGATGAAGAAAAGGGCTAGAAAACTTATCATTGAAAAAATAGAATTTAAACGAATGAAGGTTGTTTGGGAAGGCAAAATAGTTTCCAGGTCAGAGATTCCAAGTAGTGAAGAACAATTCTTCACAAGGACAGTCCCAACCATTAAAGAGGCAAAGTTTGTAAGGGTGATCAATACTCATTTAAGAGCCAGTAAAAAAAAATTAAGAAGCCAGGTGGAAGATTTGGAAATATAGTTGAAACAGTCTCAAGATGAATTGAAAAAACAGTAAGGCAAAATGACAAATTTAATAGGCCAACTCAAATGAAAATTGAAGTTTAATTTTGATGAAAGTTATGTTTTCAGTATATTTTGCTGATGGTTATGATAAAATATTTATGTTCTTAAGTCTGGGCATACTCTTATTTAAAATTTTGAAGACATTTTGATAAAAACTGCTTGCACAGCAGTTTCGTTGCGCCAACAGTGCAAAAAAGGTGAAAAGCGCTACGAACCTGCTATAGCAGCCTTTTCACCTTTTTCCTTATCAATTTTGAGGGAAATTTTTGAGAGTTTTGTTATGAAATTTATAGAGAAACCATGTCAAGTGCAGATGAAATTCATCATTAAGGAAAAAGACAAAAATTAGCAAAAGAAATGGGCTAAAACACTACGCTACGAAACTGTGATGCTTTCGTAGCGCAGGTCTGTTTTCAAATTTTTTTGGATAATTCGAAGTCAGGGTTGCACAGCTGGCATAGGGATATGATTGAAGACATATGGTTTCTTATTTGAGAGAAAATGGCATCTAAACATGGTTCATAAATGGTCAAAATGTCCCAAGGAGTCAAAGAAATCAAAGGCCTAAAAAACAGGGAGACAATTTCCTAGGTTTCAGGAGAACAACATCATCAGCCTCATGGTCACAACAAGTTGAAGGTCATCATCAGAATTCGACCTCATGGAAATGAAAGTAGCATGTTATGTAATTAATTTTAGATAAGGTTGTTAGGAGTTAAGTAAAAGAGTTTTAGTCCTATTTGAAATAGGACTGCTCATTAGGCTTGCAAATGTCATTTTGTAATAAAGACCATGTTTATGGTCAGAAAAGGTGTCAAACAATAGGATTTCGAGATATCTAGTGGGGGATAAGGTTATCCTATATTTTAAATAATCTATAAAATTGAAGGAGTCGAAATGCTAAGGGTTGGACATTTTATTAGCAAAAGGACTATGTTTTGTATGTGATTTTTTACAACTTAATACATAGTTTCTAGTTAGAAAACTCAAGATTCATGAGGAGTTCTTGTATGTTATTGTTTTGATGGAATTATTTTCAATATTCCATTGCAGTGGTGTTTATTTATGATACTCAAAATTAATCAATGGTGCTTTGACTTCCTTCGAAGATAAAATGACTGTGTGTTTCACTGTTCTACATGTTTTATTCCTTAAATTGAACTCTGAATGGCTTGACTTCCATGCTAGGTAGATTGTGTTGATTTTGCTAAATATTATCATGAAATCATAAGCCCAATTAATACTTGCTAATGTTATTTTCAACCAGTTCTATCATCTATCTTTTTTTACCTCATATAGAGTTAGCCATCTACTTATTTATCGAAAATAATAAACCCTTGAGAGAGCCCTCTCAGGTTGAGGAGGCTAAGCCTCAGCCAAAATATTGATATGAAACAGTTACAAAAGGTTTACTTGAAGAGCAGCCTATCAGGTCTGATTTTGTGATAACACTATAAAAAACTCGATGCAGGTGTCTAACTGGGACAAAGTGCCAAGTGGCATGGGTCCCAGTGTTAATCTTCCCCATCGGCACGAGGGTAGAACTGGCTACTCGTGCTAAGGCAAAAATAGGGGCTTTTGAAGCTCTGCTCAGGGAATTGTCAACAGGAAGAATATTTCTCTCATGTAAAGGGATGCAATGATGGTCTTTGCAAGGCATGACACTTCGTATTAGTCACAGAAATGACCCTTCAATGTTTGAGATGGGGATTGTAGGGACAATGATAAAATGATGTGTAACAAATGCCCCCTAAAGCATGAGGTCCGAGGGAGAGGGAGGGGCAAAATTTTTTATGAGAACGCGTTCGAACCAAACACTGCTGTCAGAAAAATTGCAAATGAAAATACAACTGATATCTCTGATACATGAACATGTGGTATGGGCGTATTCATCCATAATAGAGTATATAAAAACTGAGATCCGAGGTTTGGACGTAGCCATCCAGCAGTAGGATCAATAAATAGACTCAAGTACGGTCGCAGCCATCCAATCAAAAGAGTCGTTCAATAAGTCATGATAATCCACAAGAACCCGCAGCCTATATTTTATCAAACAAAAATCTGGGTCTTGCGCTCCATCTCGACCCGAATAAGTACAAATTCAAGCATGCAAATATATGAGCTCAAGTCGAACATGCAAGAAAATCATTTTATTACCAGCCAATGATGAAAGTTGTCAACAAGCATGAGAGAAACCACCAATGATGACAATGGCCCTCAAGGTACGAAAGGTACAATCCACGGAATGTGAAGAGTGATCTGGCATCGAACAACTGTAGAGCCACCCGATCGAAGGCCAATGATGTGGAACTTGCGTCAAATGTGAAGAACCTGCCATTAAGGCATGCAGGTTCCAAGGTACCACAAAGGGAGTCTCTAGATCAGATTCCTGGATAATGTGATGAAGTCAATAGGAAGTGACTTGGTCGAAGGAGGGCCATAATGTTTCCCACATCATCGACACGAGACAGAGGAACATGATGATTGTGAATCAGGACCAACAAAGAATCAGAGGAAGGTTGAAAACTACAGAGGTGAACTTCTCTTGAACATATCAGTGTCACGACACTGGATTTGGCAGTATTTGACATCAAGAGATCTAAGGTAATGATGACGTGGAAAAGAGTAAATTAGAGGTCAAAAGAGATTACCCAAACCCATGGAGGAAAAAATGATGAAATGAGATGTCCCCAACCCGACACGAATGCAGACAAGTGCCATATTCAAGAGCGACATACTTCCAACATAACTAAAATCTGGTTCCATTTTCCCCCACCATTTCTAGCGAGTACCCCAATTATTTTTGAAAACAAGCTTGAAGGGGATAGCATATGATTGCAATATAATTTTTTCCTTCGGACAAATCCAACCTAGTACATTTTACGAGCCTAGGAAGGAGGAACTCGATTAATGTCATGGTGACGAAGTCCGATGTCATCAGAGTTTAACTAGTCTGACAAAGGAAGAACTCGACATCTTTTCATGTTTGGAGAGTTTGAAAAGAAGGAAGAAAATGAAACTCCAGCATGGCCCTTTTCGTAAATATTCTCTCATATTCGAAAAGGTAGAAAACAATATCTAAAATAACCTCTTACTCACGATAGGCTAAGGTATTCCTTTTTCGTAAGTAATCCATCCAAGCCCGAAAAAGGGGTAAACGTATACTGGGTAGATATCGTTTCATAGCCATTTAATGAGTTCAAAAAAACAAGTGTCTTAGAAATCTTTTCAGTTTTAGAGAGTCAGAAAAGAGCTAAAATATGACTCCATTAGTGACTTTTTCGTGTTTTTATAGAGTTCGAAAAAGTATAAAATATAACTCGTTACTTCATCACGATCGCATGAAAACCTGTCGCTGCACAAGAGACATGTGTAAAACCCATTTCTCTAGAATAATATAATAAAATAATCGAAAAATATGTCTTAAAACCTAATTAGGGTTCTGAAAAGTTATAAAATGCCAAAAATGGTAAAAAACAATTACTTTTCAATTTTACCTCTTGTGGAGCAATAGTGACCCATTTTTCCTTGTGATTTTGCGGTGACGATAGTGGGTAATCTCACAGACCAATCTAGAATCCGTCAGTTCCAGGTAAGAGCTGAAAATATTCTCCATATTTTAATCTTTCTTTTAGCTTCTGCAATTCTCAATTTGGATTTATGAGGAGGAAATTGCCAAATCTAGGGCACAACGGTCGGTGCGGGTTTCAGGCATGAACTCGCGCCAACCACCCAATTTTTACACTGGGGCCACACCAACCATGCAAACCATTTCATGCTTGAAATACCAGCAAATAGACCCAATTTTTTGCTAATTTCAATTCTTAATTAGGCTAACAATGTCCATGTAAAAATGTATGCAGGCACAAAGCGACAGAATCGTGATTGAGTGGAAGGAACAGGAACATAGTGAAGAAGATGAGCGTGCCATGGAAAATGAGAGATGCATGGAAGCTCTCAGAGACTGTGGACAAAAAAAATTCTTCTTGACACTGTGTCTCTGTGCTCAATCGGAGTTTCTACAGTATCTAATCAGCATATGGGACGAGAATCAAGAAAAGTTCATCCTTCGGGACCAGGAACTCGAGATCAATGTCTCTGATGTTTACTTCATAACAAGATTATAGAGGAGGGGTGCAGCACCACTCCTAACCGGCACCTGGCCTTGCATGGAGAACATGTCCATGGTGATGGACAGGGTATGTACAGGGGCACGGAAAGGAACAGGAAGTGGGAAAGTTGATATCCAAATGATCCTAGACTTGGCACTAAAAATAGTGCTACATACCATCACCCGAGTTGCAGGATCACAAGCACCACACGAAGCGAAAAAGACACAATTACTTCCTGTGATAGACTACTTGACACCAACCATCTACAACTGGGAAGAGGCCGTGACGATCAACATGAAACGCCAACTAACAAAGTGAAAGAAGACCAAATTGAAGCAGTTTGGTTACGAGTCGATCTTGGTATCGTTCTTCCTGGAACGACTACCAATATTTCAACGTTAGGAGGTCATAGTCCCAACACCACCAGCTATGGAACCATGGATGACCCGATGGGTAGCTCTGATGCCCAGGGCAGGGGGCAGTCAATAGATGTCCTAGAGACCATAATTTTTTTATTGGCTCTGCCGACAGTTGATTGTCATGAAGGACTGGCCCTACTCTGGTACAGATTTCACTGGTGATCTGAAACTCCCACTCCTAGAGGGAGAGGATTGGGATGAAGATTTAGGTAAGACTCACTTTTTAATTTTCATGAGTGTTATATATATATATATATATATATTTTTAATTATGCATGTTCTGACGTTAAATCCATGTGTTTTCACATGTTGGCCCAGAGAGACCCACAGGCATGTTTCCAATAGTGAGGCGAATCACTCGCGATTTCAATCCTCATGGTGAGGGTGACGAGGAAGAGGATATAGTGCGCAACATGGAGGGGATCACCTGTGGGGTTCCATATTATACGTGTTTCGATGACGTTCCCCGCGCATATCAGAGGCATACTATAGGGGTGCCAAGCCACATTCCCCGCTTGCTGAGGCGGCTTGTATGGGTAGTGACATGCTATCATGAGCATCACACCAATTAGAAACCTAGTTTTTATTTCTGCATTTTTTTTAGAGACATGATGTCTCAGGATGTAACAGAAACACATATTTTTTGGATCTTATGATGCACACTGATGCAAACATTTGATATATATATATATATACATGGAACTTTTACATATGATGATGATTTTATAGATTATGAAAATGTCTATCTAATACAATGTTAGCCACTGTATCAGTTAACGTATTCATTCACCTAGGAATATGCTGATATGTAATAAAATCAAAATGTTTTTCCATCAAATGAACACGCAAATAAAATCTCAAAATGTATGGGTTCCTGATCGAATAATGACCGTTGAGTTGGAGAACAATAAGCTGTGAATATAGATTTACAAGTAATGCGTGTATGCCAAGGTTAATGGCCTCAGTTAATAGTTCAAGGACAACACTATATTCAACAACATTTTTTGTAGTCCAACATAGACAAATACCTTGCAAATTAATCAATTCACCAGCAGGATTATAAATTGCCCAGGCTGTTGAAGACAAATTCCTGGTATTGCGGGAAGCACCATCTGCGAAACCAACATAAGGGGTAATAGACATCTGCACAATAATCAAGACCCAATAAGCAGGAAAAACGCTTACAAGGCACACCAAATCAAAACATGTGCAAAAATTAAAAAAACACCTATGTGCACAAATAATGCATGAATGACTCACGCATAATAATTTTTGAGATATAACCTATTTTCAGGTTGTTCTAGAGGATGAACTTCATAATCAATGAGCTCATAGACCCCATTCTGCAACACATGTTTGATAATGTAGGGCCCATGCCACATGGGTTGAAATTTTCCTTTCCCTAGCTTATCATGAGTTTGGTCGTACAAGAGGACAAGGTCTCCTTCCATGAAGGAATGAGGGGATACCGATTGATAAAAATGGGTTTTGACCCACTTCTTTTGTGCTTCAATGACCAAATCAACTAAGCTACGAGTTTCATCTAGCCTCTCTAAGTAGAGGAGACGCTCTTCTTCTGGCGAAGTGTTTGGCAGTAATTCAACAACTAACTTAAGTGAAGGCATTTCACATTCAATCGGAAGAGTAGCTTCCAGACCATAAACCAACTGAAAAGGAGTGAATTTGGTTGCACTCTTAACGGAAGTTCGGTATGCCCAAAGAACCTAAAATAACATGAGATGCCAATTGGATTTGTGGATCCCAATCATACGTTGAAGCATGGTAACAAGAACTTTGTTTACAGCTTCAACCTGGCCATTGGCCTGAGGATAGTACGACATTGAGCTGTCATGACGCAGACCCAAATTGGAAGTTAACTCTGCCACCATATAATGCCGAAAACGGGAACCATGATCGGTAACGATGGCTTGAGGGATGTCGAACCGAGAAATAATGTGATTGAAGATGAATTGAGCAGCTATTTTACCGTCAGTGGCAAGTGTAGGCATTGCTTCGGTCCATTTGGTGAAGTAGTCGATGGCTACGATAATATAAGCATACCCCCCAGCTGAGTGAGGGTTACACGTCATAAAATCGATGCCCCACTTCACAAAGGGACCAACGGTAATGGCGGGATGAAGAGGTATAGGTAGTGCACGCATCTTGCATTGATAGATCTGGAACTCATGACACTTGCAAACTGTGAAAATGTAGTCCTTGAAAATAGAAGGCCAGAAATAACCAGCATGAAGAATATTTTGTGTTGTAGCATAACCATACATGTGACCACCACACGCGCCATTGTGGCAGTCATTAAGGGCTTTCTCAGCTTCCTCGAGGGTCAAACATCGGTGGAGTATGGATCCACTCCAACGCGATAAAGCATATTTCCGACTCTATGATAAGGTTGTGAGTGATGTCGAATGCATCGACGGGCATCCTTTGTCAAATCTGATAAGAAAGTAGAAGTCTGGAGATAGACGATGATATCAACGTACCAAGGATCGAGGGTGCTAATCAAGAAGAGCGTATCGTTTGGAATATGGTCCTCAAAACTAGATGGAGCAGAGTTAGAAGGGAGGGAACAGATCAAATCAGCAAAAACTAATTATTTCTTCGACTTGGCAGCAGTAAATTCCAAATCGAACTCTTGGAGGATAGAAATCCACTTCGAGTATTTTCCCCCCAGTAATTGTCGAGACAATATATAAGTCATGGGGTTACAATCAGAAATCACAGGTACCATACACAAAAGGATATAATGACAAAAACGTTGGACTTCCTGGACTGCAGATAATGCTAACTTCTTGACATGAGCATAGCGTGTTTCAGGATCGAGAAGGTTACGAGACAAGTAATAAACAACATGCTCATTACTGTCATCATCGTCTTGTACCAAAACCATGGCAATCGTGTTGAAAACAGAAACTAAATAGGGGAAAAAATCATGATGATAGTTTGGAGGACATAGTAAAGGAGAGTTGACAAGAAACATCTTCAACATATCGAAATATTTTTGAGCAATCTCATCCCAACAGAAAGGGACATCCTACTTCAACAGTCGTGTAAATCCTTTAGCCACTTCTGCATAGTTAGGTATGAAATGGCGTAAGAAATTTTCCTTCCCTTGCAAACTCTACAATTGGTGTAATGAGGATGGAGAGGGGAGATTGATAATAGCCTCAACCTTGAGCGCATCGAGGAAAATTTCATCTTTGGATACGATAAACCCTAACACTCTACCGGAATCAACGCAGAATACACACTTGTGCAGATTAAGCCAAATGTTGTAGCGTCGACAACAAAGAAAAATCTGACGAAGATGGTCAGGGTGGTCCTTAAATTTAGCTTAATGAGCCGGAAGGTCATCCAGATAAGGCTAAATGATGTGACGAATATCATGAAAAGTGTAGGACATCGCTCGCTGAAACATAGCTCCAACATTATTTAAGCCAAAATGGAGTTTCTTATACGCGAAAGTACCCCAAGGACAGATGAAAGTGATTTTATGCTGATCAGGTTGAAGAATATTAATCTGATTATAACCAGAAAAACCTTCCATGAGGGGAAAAATCGCACTCCTGGCACAATATTCAATGATTTGATCGATAAAGGGAGTAGGATAATTATCCTTAGGACAGGCCCAATTTATATCACGGTAATCAACACAGACCCTAATGGTTCCTTGTTTCTTATCTACAGGAACAATATCAAAGACCCATTCTGTCAATGGAATCGGATAAATGAAACCATCTTTGAGAAGTTTTTCAACCTCACCTTTAATGGCAGCATCTTTTATAGGGTGCACCGGATGAAGACGCTAGCAAACAGGTTTCGAACTAGGATAAGTAGGAATTTCATGAACCACTATACTAGGATCAATTCTGGGCATTTCTTCAAAGGACCGTGCAAAGACATCACGTAATTCGTGAAAAGGGCTAGTATAAGCTTGTACTTCATCGGAAGAACAAGTGACCCCAACATGGATGTTCTTGACAATTCCCAGTTTGACAAAAATGTCAATAGGCATCGTCTATGTAATATTGTTCAAGTTACCCTCCGTAAAGACTTCATGTGTCAAGATAGGCATTTGAAGTGGAGGAGAAGGAACTTGAGATGCAAATTTCTTAAGACATGTAGACATGGCCCCGAGGCCAGGAATGAACAAGGAAAAATGATGACCATCATCACATGGTATATCTTCGAGAGACATGGTTTCCACGATTGCTTCATCGGAAGGAAACACTTCTTTCAAAGGATCAGGCAAATCTGAATCACTGAGCCAGGGGGATTGAGAAGAAATGTAAAGAGACATTCTCGAAGGAGCATGATCAAACGACGAAGCATTCGAAGCTACAATGAATTCATAATTTTCGATCTCAATTGGACTCAAAGGCATCAAATCTCCAAAAGAATCGATCTGTTCAGGCGAAGGGATAATCCAAGGGTCATCAGATCGAGAAGTCATATGAACCTGAACATGTTTTGGTGGAGGAAGGGGAAAAATACCCATGAGGGCAGGATCTTTGAAGAGACCCAACCCAACGCTCTTGTAGGGAGTAAGGATCTTATCCACATACAAAACATTGTTCTCAGAAGAAGAGGTGAAGAAAGACAATTGATCGACAGTTATAATTTGTCCCTAGTGTGGAAATTTCAGAACACGGAAGAGGGTGGATGGAACGCATAGCATAGCATGAGTCAAACTGCAACTGAGTAGAAGATTGTAATTAAGCTTGGCCTCAACTACTTCTACTTCAACATTGACAGTCTTCCCTTTTAATGTAATCGGAAAAATAGCGAGAACACCCAAAGGTTTTGATTCCCTTCCATGAAATGCTTCAAGGGAATTTGGTGACGAATTCAGGGCCGGAGAGCCAATGGCCTTCCAACAAGAAGATGACATGACACAGGTTGAAGCACCCTCATCCACAATGGCTCGATGGATATTGAGACCGTTAATAACAACTTGTATAATAGTGCAATTTGGTGTAGAAGTCATGGGATGAAATTCTCTAAATCGAAAGCGAGAAGGCT
Organism: Pinus albicaulis; assembly: GCA_034641835.2. Classification (NCBI taxonomy): domain Eukaryota; kingdom Viridiplantae; phylum Streptophyta; class Pinopsida; order Pinales; family Pinaceae; genus Pinus; species Pinus albicaulis. The sequence continues at coordinate 34,196,458 of CM076578.1, forward strand.
AGTACCAGCAGGATCAACCCCACTGATCGCAGTTAACAAAGATTTTCATTGTGATGGAAAAATCTGAATTACTTCTAACGCGAACATCGCGAATGGCGCATGAGCCAAATCCTTAACAATACTATAATGTTGAGCGGCAAGGGCATTTGGATTATAAGAAGACTTGCGAAGTACACCTTTGGAAGGTGGTCGTACAATGGATTCAGCACTAGGCCTTTCAATCTCAAGAGGGCCAGAGACAGGCAGAGGAGGAGGACCGTCAACGATCTCTTTCCCCGCTACGTTACATGATCCAATATAATCTTTCAACCAAGTAGCAATAGAAACAGTTGTAGAACCGTTCATCATGAACACCTCATAGCCAAATGGGGCAGAGGACTGAGGTTTCTCTACCATCGGGATCTGCTGAGATGGGAAAGGTTCTTTGAGAATAGCAGGAGTCCCCTGACTGCCTTTGAGAAGTTTATTGACTTCGGCCCATCTAGGACAGTCCTTGGTGTAGTGCTCTTCGTCACAAATCAAACAAGGGTACTTTGGCTTGCGATGTGAACCATCATCAGCACGAGATTTAGACGAATCTAGTTTTGGGGTATCAACTTTGGCCTTACCTTTACCCTTATTTTTCCCTTTAGAAGTTTTATATGCCGAATTGGCCTGAACGACATTAACTTCTGAGGTTTTACCAGGATTCTGAGTGGACTGAGGAGCAATATCATTGGAATAATTAGAATTTTTCTTCCTAGGGTTGGGGAGAAGACTTACGAGAATTCTGAGACACATAACCAATAATACCGTCGACGGATGGGTTTGTCGATGATTTAGAAGTTCCAGGTCGAGGGGCATCAGGAAAAATATCATACAATGTGCCATATTGAGAGTACACAAGATCAAGGTACTGGGCATGAGCAATGGCCTATTCCTCAGTTACACATGACCCCATGGCTATGTCTTTCGCACTCTGATTGACAAAGGAGGTAGTGAAATAGTCAATAAGAAGCTGATCAGGAATCTCAAACTTAATCAAGCGATGATGACGTCTACATTCATGAATATGGTCCGAGATATGAGTAGCTCGGTCCTATTTCAAGGATGTGAGGAGATGCATCCCAGTTTCATAATGAACCGGTAACTGAAAATGAGTAAGGAATGCCATGGTGAGAGAGTTGAAATGTTGGAAGAAACCACGACATAGCTCAATGTACCACTTTGTAGAGACACGAGTAAGATTCCATTGGAAAAGATGGAGTCGGATACAATCATCAACCCAAGAGTTAGAGGAACACCACAAGTGGTAAGTCATAACATGCGCTTGGGGGTCTTCTCCGGACTTGCCCTCAAACTTAGGACAATCACCAGGAATCTAAGTTGGAACTGGAGGCCAATACGGGTTATGAAGGATTTGATCATTCGTTAACTTTGACACATCTGGTAAATCCAACATAGCGAGAAATGGTAATTGAGGATTAAAAGGCATGGACAGTCTCTGATAAGGACCCGTGTTCACATTCCACCCAGCATTTTGCCCCCAGATGTTTTGTCCTGGAGGATTCTGACCATAAGGGGTATAAGCAGGATAATTCTGTTGATACTGGGGTCGAGGACTAGGATATTGATTCTGAGTTTACCATTGGGGTTCTTGCTAAGAAAAATATGGATTTTGTTGCGGAATGTAAGCATGGCCTTGCGGTTGATTATAGACCAACTGAGATTGAGGGTGGCAAGTAAAACCTTGGGGCACATTATATACTGGCTGATATTGGCCTTGAGGGTAATAAGTGCCTTGGGGTTGAGCAGGTTAAGTGGGTTGCTGAAAAGTAGGACCCTGTTGAGGTGGATAAACAGGGAGAACCAGCTGCTGAGCAGGTTGAACATATTGAGGAATAGAGTAAATCGGTTGTTGAACCGACTACTGAGCTAGTTGAGCAGGCTGCCCCTGCGGAGAAAGTTGGCCTGGATACTGAGGGCCACCAGGTTGCCCTTGTGGAAGAGGTTGGCCTAATGGTTGTGATGGACCAGGTTGTTCTTGATGACCAGGTTGACCCGGAGCAAGACCGTAGAGTTGTCCTTGTTCTACAACAATTGGACCAGTTTGAACGTGTGGTTGTACAAAAGGTTGTCCCTGTAACGGATGGATTTTCCCCCCAAGAGCATAAGATGGTTCTGGTTGATATGACGGCTAACCAGAAGGACCTTGGGGTTTTCCTTGTTGGACCATAGGTTGATCTTGTAAAGGTTGGCCTTGCGGACCGTAAGGTTTTCCTTGTGGACCTAAAGCAAGACCCTACTGAACCGAAGGTGGTCCTTGTAAGGGTTGTCCTTGTAAGCCAGAGGGTCGTACTGATATAGTCGTCCCAATCTGAGGAACAGTTTGATAAAGGTCATAAACAGGATTCCCCCACCCATCATAATGATGTGGAGTAGGCAACGCATAGATGGGGGTACTGACAACATCATAGTGATGAGGAGCGATATAGGGAAAATAGACAGGATTACCATACTCGTCATAGTGATGTGGAAACGATATTTCCGACAGCATCATAGTGATGGAATCAAGGATTTCTAGGAGCTTGGAGCTTTTGAGAACCTTGAGAACTCTACTGCTGAACAACCAACATATACTCTTCAAAAGTAAGATCGCCAGGAATCACTAGGGTAGTGGAAACTGCACTAGAAGCTGGTGGGGCCTCCGCGGCACTAGATTGTGATCTTCCAGGACCGAGATTAATAGGCCACATATGATTGAGAAAAATAGACCTACGAGTGTGAAAAGATCTTGATGACCGAGTTGTAACAACTGTTGTGGATGAAGCCACACAGACAGTCGGTTAGACTGGGACAGATGTAACAGTAACCGACGAATTAGGTGTCGAAGGTGATAGTCCTAATGAAGGGAGGAACGAACTCTGAGGAGGAGTTGATGTACTGGATTGTGCTATGGATGCAACACAAGACATAATCTGACTCAAGGACCTATATCCAAGTGGAAGTGACACCAATGATGGAGAAGACTGAGTAGAAACACAAGGGAGATCTTTAGGAAAAAGTTGATATTCTCCTATAGAAATAGACATTCCTTCACTGCCAACAAGACTGGATGAATCCATGTCTGACTCTACCATAAGATCTTCGAAAATACCAGGGGGACTAGGAGGTACAACAGTAGCTAAAAACGGTGATCCCGACATAAGAGGAAATTCTCCTTCTTCCCCAAAAGCTAGACCAAGCACCTAAAGGAGGCCAATTGAATTCAAATGACTCTTCAAGGGGAGATCGGGTAGCAAGAGGCAAGAAAGATGAGAGAATAGGCTGCGAAAACTCAACAGACCTAGTTGTCTGAGGGATTTCAAAAGAAACTTCTGGAAAAGAACCACCACTAAAAGGCAGTGAGGACGATGAAACTGGTGGTTTTGCCACTGCTACTGTATTTTAAAACATGAAGGAAAAAGAGATAACCAATCGAAGGCTCCAAGATAAAAATCTAAGGAAAATAGAAATAGGCCAAGTAATAAAACTTTTAACGAGCGTGTAACTGTGGGAAATTAATTTTATGACACTGAAACCAGACTTTGTTGTTTCATATTTTAAGAGTCGAGAAACAGGAAAAAGATGACTCTAGTCACTTTTAATTTTAAACAAGTGTGAAAGGACAAGTGCTCGACGATCTCTTCTCTTTTTAAAGAGTCACGAAAAGATAAAAATGACTACTTAGGTACTCTAATCAAGAGGGTGTACCAAGTTTCCGTGAACTGCCATATACTCCTTGGTGATCAAATGAAAGAGAAATGACCAAGGAATTAACGTACGTGCAGGTAGTCTCCTCGAATGCTGTGTTCGGTGTATCATGGTTACAAGGCGACAGACTCAACTTCGTATGGATTAAAGGATTGCACCCTAGAGGGGTCTCCCTTTATATACTCGACGGTACGGGGAGCATAAGTCCGTACTAGAGCTGTCTAAAGCCAGATGGCGAACGACAACTACTAGGTTTTAAGACGGCGAAACACGTCTCTAGCCTAGACCACTAAAGATGTTACATTAGGTTCCAATGCTTCATTATGTTAATTGAATGAATTTTAAAGTTGATCTTGGATTATGTTGCAGTTTCAAGGCCCTACCGAGTTTGGATCTCAAATTTCCTAAATGAAAGCTATATGCAAAAGAACACCATATTTCATTCAATGAATGCTAATTATGAGAATGATAGAGATCTTTCAAACAATTTTAAACAACGAGAATATGCGAAGAAATCGACTCATGCATCTAATGTAATCAAATGAAAATGAAAAAACTCTTTCCTAGACTATCAATTTCTAGTTATGCAAAAGAATGTTTTACTTTCAATGTAAAGGAAAGAATGCAAAAGATTTTTTTTTTGATTTTCCAATGAAATAAAGCATCCACCTCACTAATTACATGAAAAACAAAATGGAAATTAGCCTGAGTATTGCGAATGTAAGAATCAAAATTGAATGACTCAATCAACACAAAACAAACACAAGAAAGCACTCAAACTAATGCCGCAATCTTCCAAATAAAAAGAATTTTTTCAAAGTGACCCAAACAAGCAATGTAATCTATGCTTGGAGGAACAAGGAGAAGAATCAAACGAGAAATGAAATGATCATTCAACCAAATCAAACACTCAAAAGGATGAAGAAAACTTAGCGTAATTAACCCAGGAATGAGACTAACAACAATAAAAAAAACTTGATTTCCAGATAGAAGGCTTAGTGCACCAAGACACTTAGAAAACCTAAGTCCTTAAACTACACTAATAATAAGATAGAAAAACGACAGAGAAAAACAAGCCTAAAACAGTCAAAATAGTCCCAAAGGCTCAATTACACACAAAAAACAACCCAGAGTCAATCACCACTAACCAAAAGACTCATCAAGGAGGTCAAACCAAATCCTACAGGATTCGGCACGACTGCAAGGTGGTAATCTGCGCCAAACAGGGGTTGGTGCGACTGCAACAAAAGAAACCTGCGCCAATTGGTGTGACTGTTCAAACGAAAAACACGCCAATCCAGATAAATATGGGAAAAAAGGAAAATAAAAAAAATAATGAGCATAGGTCAATCTTGACACTCTGAAGCTGAAAAAGGATATCAAATAAACAAGAAAACCAGAAAAAGACAGATAAGAAAATCAATGACCGAAGTTGACCCAACAAGATGAAACAACAAAATCACACTGATCCCCAGTGGAGTCGCCAATTTGTTAAGTAGGTAAATCTTCTATGTGGACAGAGACGATTCCTCTAGCCCTAGAGTGGGTCTAGAAACAAGGAGACATGCTAGAGTGTTGATTCCTAATTACTGAATGAAAAGAGAGCACGATAGATCGACCTACCTGGAATCCAATGCTGTCGTCGCGGCTGTAGTGGTGGTGGCCTCTCACTCCTGCCTTGGCAAGTCACAATCCTTTTGCAGTCATTCTCAGATACCTGCACATAGATTAGCAAACAAGAACAACATACGACATAATAACTTCATTCATAACTACTAGCCAGTCAAAGAGGGCTAAGCATATTGCATTAAACACGTAACATAACACAAAATGGGAACCAAACAATAGTCACGTGTATGTATTGATAGAAGGAAGAGTTACAACCAAATGCTTTGATGTTGCAGTCTCCTCCAACAAGGTTCAACCGAAGCACATCTCATATGCTCATCACGGGATTCAGACAGAATGAAGGCATGGACTTAAGCTCTCTCAAAGAAGTTCCTTCTTGTTCTATCTCTTCAATAGTTCAGCTATAGTATACTCAATTTTCCATTTCCAGCTAGCTTATGCAAGGAGAGATAGCTTATTTTTATAGAGGAAAAGGAGGAGGTTTGGATCCCTACAAAGGTGGAATGGAGGCCTATCCTTTAGGAGGTTCCCACAAGAGGTGGAAACCATAAACTAAAGGAGGAAATCCGTGGTTATTTGGTCCAACCACTCCCAATGACTCATCCTCGGAGTTGTTAGAGTGAAATCTCCGCCTCTATTTAAAAAAAAAAACATTCCATAAACAGCTCGGCGTAAGTGTTCAATCGGGGATGTATATGTCAATCGGCGCAGGTCCAAAGGTTACCCCCCATCGTCTGCGAACCTGGCCACCACGCCAAGGCAAAAATAGGGGTTTCGAAGCTCTACTCATGAATTGGCTACAGTATGAAATATTAAGCTTTCTGCGTGTGTGTGTGTGGATGCAATAATGGTATTTGCAAAGCATGAAACTTCTTATTAGTCATAGAAATTACCCTCCAATGTGCGAGATGGGGATTAAAAGGATAGTGACAAAATGCTGTGTAACAGATGCCCCCTAAAGCATGAGGTTTGAGGGAGAGGGAGGGGCGAAATGCTTTATGAGAATGCGTTCAAACTAAACACCACTGTCGGAAAACCTGTAATTACAAACACAGTTGATATCTCTGATACATGAACATGTGGTATGGGCACATCCATCCATAATAGAGTATATAAAAACTGAGATCCGAGGTATGGACACAGCCATCCATCAATAAGGATCAACGAATAGACTCAGGTATGGGCAAAGCCATCCAATCAAAAGAGTCATGTAATAAGTAATGATAATCCAAAAGAACCCGCAGCCTGTATTTTATCAGACAAAACCCAGGGTCTTGTGCTCCATCTCGACTCAAACAAGTACAAATTCAAGCATGCGAATATATGAGCTGAAATTGAACATGCAAGAAAATCACTTGATTACCAGCTAATGCTGAAAGCTGTTAATAGGCACAAGAGAGACCACCAATAATGACAATGGCTCTCAAGGTACAACAGGTACAATCCACGGAATGTGAACATTGATCTGGCATCGAACACCTGTAGAATCACCTGATCGAAGGCCAATGATGTAGACCTTACGTCGAATGCAAAGAACCTGCCATTGAGGCATGCAGGCTCCAAGGTACGAAAAGAGAGTCTCTAGAGCAGTTTCCTGGATAATGAGCTGAAGTCGACCAGAAGTGACCTGGTCGAAGGAGGGACATAATTTTTCCCACATCATCAACACGAGACAAAGGAACATGATGATAGTGAATCAGTACTAACAGAGAAACAGAGGGAGGTTGAAAAAATGCAGAGGCAAACTTCTCCTGAAAAAATCAGCGACACGACACTGGATTTGGCAGTATTTGACATCAAGGGATCTGAGGTCATGATGACGTGGCAAGGAGCATATAAGAGGTCAAAATAGATTACCCAAACCCATGAAGGCAAGAATGAAGAAATGAGATGTCCCCAACCCGACACAAATGCAAATGAGTGTCATTTTCAAAGGCGACATACTGCCGACATAACTAAAATCTGGTTCAATTTCCCCCACCATTTCTGGCAAGTACCCCAAATATTTTTTAAAACAAGCTTGAAGGGGATAGCATATGCTTGTAATGTAAGTTTTTCCTTCGGACAAATCCAACCTAGTACATTTTACGAGCCCTAGGAAGGAGGAAGTCGTGTAACGTCATGGAGACGAAGTCCGATGTCATCAGGGTTTAACGAGTCTGACAAAGGGAGAACTCAACATATTTTCATGTTTAGAGAGTTTGAAAAGAAGGCAGAAAATAAAACTCTAGCATGGCCCTTTTTGTAAATAGTATCTCAGATCCGAAAAGGTAGAAAACAATATCTGAAATAACCTCTTAGTCACGATAGGCTAAGGTATTCCTTTTTCGTAAATAATCTATCCCAGCCCGAAAAAGGGGTAAACGTATACTGGGTAGATATCGTTTTGAAACCATTTAACGAGTTCAAAACGACAAGAATCTCGACAATCCTTTCAATTTTAGAGAGTCAGAAAAGAACTGAAAGATGACTCTAGTAGTGACTTTTTCGTGTTTTTATCGAGTCCGAAAAAGTATAAAATACAACTTGTTAATTCATCACTACCACGTGAAAACCTGTCGTTGCATAAGAGATACATGTAAAACCCATTTATTGAAATAATATAATAAAATTATCGAAAAAGTATGTCTTAAAACTTAATTAGGGTTGTGAAAAGTTATAAAATGCCAAAAATGGTAAAAATAATTACTTTTCGCTTTTTACCTCTTGTGGAGCAATAGTTACCCATTTTACATTGTGATTTTGCAGCGACGATATAAGAATGAGTTCATGGATGAAGAAATGAGTTCATGGATGAAGAAATATTGGAGGCTTTGTATGACAATCCTTTTCATCACCAAAAAGAGCAAGTGTTTTCTCTCATGGAAGGAAAATATGATGTATATTGTCTTGATGTTCATAAAGAATTCCCAAAGGAGACACTTCTCTGCGTTAGTACAACAAGTTGATCAACCAAAGGTTAAAGAAGATATTCAACATCCTTGTGAACCTTTAGGAAGGAAATAAGATAATTACTATTTCATCCAAAGAAAACAAAGAGTAATTCCTCCTTTGACTGAAGATGAGATAGATCAGCTCTTGAAAAGTCATGTTACAACCCAAACTAATGCAGGTTTGCAGTGTTCACATAGTCAAGAATGTGTTAGTGAAACTTCTTCCATTAGTGAAAATGAAAATCCGGTTTTAAATGATGACAGTCATGAGATTTATGAAACTATATGGGAAGTTGTTTAGAGTAAGCCAATTTGTGATGATGATTTCCTGCTGTTGCACTAAAATTTGTCCCCATGACATTTAGCTGTCTATATGGGTTCATCATTACCTATTTATTGCTCCCTCATAGGTCTAAGAACATAAAGTTCCCCAAATCAAGTCTTGGAACTAGAAGAAGCTCTTAAAAATCCTAAAAAGCCTACTCCCACACTTTTCCTAGCCATTCCCTGCAGTACCGGAGCTAATTGCTATAAAAAATATGGTATATCCTGCACGTAAAGCTCATTAAAACTGCAGACCCCCGTAAAAGGTAAAATAAAGAGAAAAGTAAGTTCTAGAAGCCCAGCTGGTCGAATATTCACCCATATGGGGCCTTCTAGAAGCACTATTTGGTCGAGTTTCACCCCTTCCATTCATGAACCTTCATCCCTTCATAAATGGAGCTATCTCTTGGTTTTTGGAGCTAAAATCCCATGATGAGAAGGATTTATCCCTTCCTTTTTGGAGCTGAAACTACCTCTCTGCAGCTATAAATTGAGACCATGTTTTAGTCTCAAGGGTACTTAGTACTTGGTTTTTAGTTCAGAATGCTTGCTTTTTGCTTTGGAGTGAGTACTTAGAACTTAATAGTTTCGAGAGGAATTTCTGAGTGAATATACTCTCCATATTCTGCATCATTGGCATGAGAGAGATTACAAACTGATAGCCATAGCCTTATGCTGATAAAGTGTGTCGAAGTCTTGTCAAACTAAGGGAAACAGTTGTTCGGGACCCCGGAAGAACCTGTACGAACATCAAGGCGTAACGGTTGTAAGGTTTCTTCTTTTATTCAAAGTTAATACAAATGGATTGTTTTTTTTCATTGAGTTGTTCATTTATCTTTTGAATGATTTAATTATTAGACTCCTTGATCACTAAGATATATTATTGCTTTTGAATTATCATATTTTGCAGATGATTTTGATTTGGTTTTCCTGTCTTTGATTACAGATCTTATTGCTGGATCGATAAATTCTGGAGCGACTGGATTTAAGACCGAGCAAGCATTGGACTTCAGGTAGGAGTATCTATCCATAGTTAATGAGTAATTCTTAAGAAAAATAGTCTAGAGAAAATGGTCTACATCTGTCTGTTTGTTTCTAGATATCCTTAGGATATTAGGGAGATCGCTCTTGTCCGCAAGAGAGATTCGTTTGTGTAACAAAATGGAGACTCCACTAGGGAAAGTCTAAATTTAGTTTTCTTTTATTTTCAGTTTGATTTTTGAGATTTCTTTGACTGAGATTAGCTCAAAACTTGATTGGGTAGAAAGCTCAATAGGAATCTGTATTTTTATTTTTTCTCTACTTTTCCTGCCTTCCACACTTTTTCCTTTAAAACAGAGTGGTAGAATCTGCAATCTTTAGTAGAATAAAGTGCAGTACCGCACCTTATTCCATTAAAAATTGCGGATCTCTGGAAAATTTTAGAAAAAGTAGAGATTCTGTTTTCTGGCATCCCATTACTTGATTTTTGTTCTTTACCCAATTTATCTTGATTGTCAAAGACTTATGTGAAGGTTTCTTTCAGCGATTTCTGTAATTAAGTGATCTATTCAGTTAGTTTTCATAGTATGAGTAAACAATTTGCCTAGTCCTCCCATTGCTCTGAATGAGAAAATTTTGTATACCTCAGCTACTTTGTATTTCATTGGTTTTCTGTTGAGCCATTGAACTTGATGCAATCGTTATTCTTATGAAAATTTGATTCTATTTTCATTTGAAAACCTGTATAACCTTTAGATTGATAAGGTTTGAATTTAATTTTAAAACTATTTTTGGATGCTTTTATTTCTTGCTGGAATAAGAAAAAAATTCTTGGTTATATTACAAACCAGGCTTTAACATCCTCCAACTTTTAGATAGAGTTCAAGATTAGAATTTTCTTTTAGTTTTGAATTTTATTATTTTATTATTTTTAGTTTTATTTTGGAAGAAGTTTGTTTTTGTTTCTGATCTAAATGATATAGGGAATTTCATTTTGAGCAAAATATCTTTTTGGAATTGAAATCTCTAAATTGTCTTCTTTTCAAAGTTTTTCATACAGAAAAGAAAGAATTGATATTTTGAAAGTTTATGAAAATCTCTCAACTCTTTCCTCTAGTTAGATTTCATTGAAAAGAAATGAGTTGTTTATCATATAGATGCATTGTAGCGAATTTTGAGTCGGGTCATTAAAACATCATCAAGTTTCATTTCCATATTTATTGTCCTAAGAAAATGGCAATTTAAAAGTAACGCTTAATTAAAATCAATCTAGAAATTTTATATTTTCTAGGGCTCTTTTCCACCAATTTAGCTTAGGCTAGTGTCTTGGAATAGGTTTTAGTTAAATCTCCAAGAAAGTAAAAACAAACAAGTAGTTGATCTTGTGGTAGGAAAATCTAATTGTAGCATGTATGCTCTAGGAAGCTCCTCCTAAAGGAGTCAAGCACGAGATCATATCCGAACCAGTGAGGTAAACATACCTATCTCATTGGGAACGATAGAAGGTGTGCATGTATTAAAAACAATAAACCTTGGATAGACCATTGTCGAGGAGCCTAGGGTCACTTGTCGGTAAACCTTGGATTATGTCAAGGAGCCTTCAAGGGGATTGAGCTTGTTACTCTGCCCTTGCATGTATATTGGATCGTAGACTGTTCCCATAGGTCTATGTGTTCCTGTTGGTGACCTTAGTGGCCATAAATTATAGGATTCTTTCCCAAGGTGACGATGGAGGGGAGGTTCCACTGTACCTGGAGCAGATGTCGGCTAGACTCACTTAGACTCTCCAGAGGGTTATCTTCACTCGAGATGGTTTAAGTGGAGAAACTTGCACCGATCTGTTTCATTAAGCATGTTTTTGGGGTAACTGTTCCAACCGCCATTTCTGCATTAAAATTATACGATGTTGGATTTCATCATCAACTAGTGTTTTTAGTGTGGGGATCTACTGTTTATGTGTGGATTGATCTCTTAGATTTTTATAGGCGCGTGATTCATTTTATTGTTTCCTTAGCGAATTTAGGGTTTTTTTGAATTTTTTTCTTTGTTTGAATGTGTTAAAAGTTTTAATCGTGGCTGAATTACCGAGACGATCACGTAGAACTCAGGGGAAGCCCCCTGAGTACACACCGAGCCAACTAGAAAGACTTAAATCTCTGATACCAAATGTTATCGGTAGAATTGGATTAATGGAACAAGGAGAATCATCTATAATTATTCATCTTGATTCTGAAGTAGATCAACCACAAATAACAGAACATACTCCACAAAAAGTTTCAATTTCCAAATTAACCGAAGTTGCTTCTAGAACAAGTGAATTATCACCTGAAGAACTTGAAATTTCTGAACCGGAAACTGAACTTGCTACATCAAAACCTACTTTATAATTCACTGCTCCAACTTCCAATTATCCTGATTCACCCAGAGTAAGAAATCAGATTACAGAAGATCTTCTTCTTGGTCTCATTAGTATTGAAGAAACCACTGATATAGAGGAAGAGGTTGTTATTCCTTCAACTTAGGAAACTTTGGAACTTAGAGAACGTGAATCAAATTTTTATAGTACTTTTAGACAAGACGCTTGGTATTATTAATTGACAGATTTTCTACAAAATGTAGGTCTTCAATACTCACCACCCCGAATTCATTTTTTCCCTACACCAATAGGTTATAGACCTCAGCTAAACATGTCTAGTGAGTCATCTATGTTTACTGAATTTCCAGAAACATTTTTTTATGGTGGTCCGTCTGTTCCTGTAGGCTATCAGTCTCTCTCTGGTACATTATCGGGAGCATCTCCTCTTCCTAACAAACTAATGTCATCATCTAGCATGAATGAATCAAATACTGGAACTTTCAACAATGAGCAAGTTTATATGATGTCTGGAAATATCCCGAACCCCGGTTCTCAAGGTAGTAATTTATCGACTAGGGGGAAATATCAAAATAGTCAAATATAGCCTGGGGAGCAACCTCAAGGAAAATACATTATTCAAGGTCAGTATCAACCACAAGGAAAATACATACCCCAAGGTCATCCTCAGGGACAGTATATGCCTCAAGGTCAGTATGTTCCTCCAGGTCAATATCAACCTCAAGGGCAGTACCCATTTCAAGGATTGCAACCTCCTTTAGGAAAACAATTCTATCCAGAAAAACAAATGTTACAAGGAGGTGGAAATTATCCAGCCAATTATCAGCCAGATGTTCAACCAAGTTATGGTCTGACTTATGTACAACCTTCATTGGAACCTTCATATCCCGGAATGGTGTGGGATCCATCTTAAGTCCAACATAATTTACAACCAATTATGCAAGTACCCTATTATCAAGCTGGAAAACAAGTTGGTTATAATCAACCCCAAAAACCTGTCCAACCTGTCATTCTAACACCTGAATCTAGTTTTGTTCAACAACCTGGTCTGAGTACACCTACGACTCCGCCCCAAATTGCTGCTCAGAATTTTGTTCAACCTACCACACCTATTCCTGGAGTGTCTACAGCTCCTATTACATCTGCCCCTCAAACATCAGTACAAATTCCTCAGGCTTGTATTCCGCAGTCTGGACCTACAATTCAGACTACTGTTCAGATGCCGACAAGACAACGTGGTACAAGTACAATTATAACAAGTCAACCTTAGTTTAATTATCAACCATATCAGGGGCCGTATCAATATGGACCTGTTCAAACTCTAGTATACCCCCAACAACTGTACCGTGGGTATACATATTAGACACCTTTTCAACCCCAGTATGGTCTGGTTATTCCTGGTTATCCAGGGGGCACTCTGATTCTAAATGCACAACCTATTACAGGTTATCCTGGATATCCTCCTCCTGGGACTGGTTTAGTCTCACAAGGTTATCAACAAGACCCTACCCGTCGATTTCCATTCATAGCAACTTTAGATTTATCGTATTTATCTTGCCTTACGAATGATCCTATCTATTATCATCCGTATTGGCCTCCTATGCTGCATAAGTTGCCCAGTGATATCCCAAATTTTGAAGGAAAATCAGGAGAAGATCCTTCTAACCATGTCATGACTTACCACCTTTGGTGCGCATCTAACTCATTAATCAACTATTCCATTCGACTTAGATTTTTTTAGAGAACATTAATAGGATTAGCTGCTAAGTGGTACATTGAACTACCATGAGGCTCATTTAACAATTTCAATGCTCTAGAAAATGCTTTCTTAAATCATTTTCAGTTTCCAGTCAGATACGACAATGGCACAGAATTATTAACTTCACTAAAAAAATCTACATCTACATACATATCTGATCATATACATGAATGGAGACGTAGAACACGTTTGGTAAATTTTTTTATCCCAGATAAAATATTGGCAGAATGGTTTTTCAAAGCATTGCTACCAAAAATCACTGAAGATGTAGCCAAAGCAGGAGTTGTCACCGAAGAACAAGTTATTGGTCAAGCACAGTATCTAGACTTGGTATATGCCCAGTCTGGAACTTTGTATGAGAAAATTCCCGATTTACCACGTCCTGGTCAGATAACATCGACTCCTTCAGGGTCTAATGCCACTGATGGTGTAATTGGTTCAGTTAGTACAACTAAGGGTAAGAATAAATCTTCGAAGGTTACTTCCCCTATTATAACTTTACCTGATTCACCAAAAGGAGAATATTCCTTGGAGACTTCTTCCGATATTCACATTATAGATTCATCTACTACAAATTCGAAATCCGGCAACAAGAAGAAAGGGAAGAAAAAGAATAAACAGACTTCATCTCTCAAGGAAAAAGCTGATAAAACTGAATCAACTGATGATAAATGGAAACCTCGTTATCCTTGTCTTATATATGATGAGGATCATTTCACCAAGGAATGTCCGCATAGGGCTGAGGTATCTAAGTTCGTCAAAGGTTCACCCACTCCCGCTGTCTTGAAGAATCCTTTTCCGGTTCAAGATAATAAAATTATTGGATCTTCCTCTAATGCATCAATAGATATTTTTATGGTTGCAACTCGATCGCAAGATTATGGTAGTAAAAACCCTGTTGCTGGTAAAGAAGTAGAAAATTCTAGTTCTGCACCAGCTACATCTCCTTCAGTTTCTGATCCACTGCATATCGAGAAACCAAATCCTGATTTAGTAATCAAACTGCCTGCTAAAGGTGTACTTCATAAATCAGCTTTCAATCCACATGCGAGAGCTGCTCAGAATTACAACATTGTGGAGGCTTTAGCAATATCTCCTTTAGCAGTGTCGGCTTTGGAAGTGCTGCAATCATGTCCAGCACAAAGGAAATTACTCTTATTAGCCACTGGAGCTGTAGATCTTCAGGATTCAAACCTAATGGTCTTCGATTTAGAAAATTTTACACCTCGTCTCCCTCATCAAATGGCCTTTCAAATCCCAGTACTAGTAAAAAACAGACGTTGCTTTCGTACTATTATTAATGAAGGAGCATCTATGTGTACCATGTCGTTAAACTATTGGAAATCATTTGGTTCTCCAACCCTTAACCAACCACCGAAAATCCTCAAAGCTTTTGACGGAAGAGGATTCCATCCATTCAGAATTTTACAAGATCTACCTATAGAAGTCGAAGGAAAAACCATTAATTTAGATGTGGAAGTAGTTGATGCCCCTCTAGATTACAACCTTCTTCTAGGTCGAAGTTGGTCTTATGCTATGAATGTTGTCATGTCATCAGTCTTTCGAATAATTATGTTTCTTCATCAAGGAAAGATTGTGAAAGTCGATCATCTCTCATATTATTCGTCTGACCCAGCTTCTACTGATAGTATTCAGCACGTTGGAAAAACAACTATCCCTTATGAGGATGTAGGAGTAGGTTTAATCCAATATTCTGCTTTAATGGGAACTTTTTCTATGCCTCCACCTAACGTACCGCATAATATTGCTAATATCAATATGATTACTTCAAGCACTATTCCATTTGTTGATCCTTGGATAGTGCCTTTAGAATTAGAACTGGATTCATTTAATGGCATAATGCCTTTGATTCCTTTTGAGATAGCATATCAAGCAGTACAGTCATTTTCTGATCCTTTATCAACTAATGATGATCCAATGAATGTGATCAATGAAGAGTAATTTTCAACATCAAGCTCGGCTACAACATCAATTCCTAATCCTTTTGAACAAGTGTTTCATACTGATGAAAGCATTCGTGAATTCTTGTCTGTAAATGAATTACCATGGGATGATCTCCATCATAGGTCATCATTTTTATCTGAGCTTGATAAATTCGAAAATAATTTTTCCTCTATTTTTACAGCTGACTATGTTGAGGAACCTAAGAGTCCAATATCGATCACAAATTTGGATTCTGAAGTAAATTTGGGGAAAATTTCTTCTACCATTCCTGTTGACATATCAGTGAAACCCAGAATTATTGAAAACATTCATATAGGTGCTTCGTGTACTTCAGATGAAATTTCTACGTATAAAGCCCTATTTCAAGAATTCCGCGACATATTTGCTTGGTCTTATAAAGAAATGCCAGGAATCGATCCCAACATTGTCATTCATGAAATAAAGACTTACCCGGATGTTAAACCGGTCAGACAGTGATTACGTCCGATACATCCACGAAAAGCTACTGCCATTAAAGCCAAAGTTGAGAAATTAATGAGAGCAGGTTTTATTTATCCGATCCCGTTAACGGACTGGGTATCTAATAT
Source organism: Pinus albicaulis (assembly GCA_034641835.2). Lineage (NCBI taxonomy): Eukaryota > Viridiplantae > Streptophyta > Pinopsida > Pinales > Pinaceae > Pinus > Pinus albicaulis. The sequence goes on from CM076578.1 coordinate 34,212,742, forward strand.
TGTTCTTGTTATGAAAAAACAAGGAACCATACGAGTATGTGTTGATTATAGGGATATTAACAAAGCTTGTCCTAAAGACAATTATCCAACTCCTTATATCGACCAAATTATTGACGATTGTGCTAGAAATGAAATGTATTCATTTATGGATGGATTTTCCAGATACAATCAAATCAACATACTCCCTGTCGATCAACCAAAAACAATGTTCATTTGTCCTTGGGGAACGTTTGCTTACTGTAAATTACCTTTCAAATTAAATAATGCTGGGGAAAATTTTCAAAGGGAAATGTCCTATGCTTTTCATGACATTAAACACATTGTGCAGCCTTATCTCGATGATTTACTTGCTCATTCATTATGCAGAGAAGATCATCCAACTCACTTACGAGCTATTTTTATGCGATGTAGGTATTATAAGATTCGCTTAAATCCACACGTGTATTTTTTGTGTACAATATGGTAGGTTACTGGGATTTGTCATTTTAAAAGAAGGAATTCGTGTCGACCCTTCGAAGGTTGAGGCCATTATCAATTTACCTCCTCCTTCCTCACTTCTCCAACTCCAAAGTTTGCAGAGGAAAGAAAACTTTCTACGTAGATTCATCCAGAACTATGTCGATTTAACCAAAGGTTTTACCAGGATTTTGAAACAGAATGTTCCTTTCGTTTGGGATGAGATTGTTGATCAATCTTTTGATGCTTTAAAACACGTGTTGACCCATGCACCATTACTGCATCCACCAAATTACAGCCTGGATTACTTTTTATACTTAGCAGCCTCTGATTCCACTATTGGAATGGTATTAGTTCAGGAAGATGAATTCCACAACAAAAATTTCATTTACTATCTCAGTCGGAATCTCAATCCCGCAGAGATTAAATACTCACATGTGGAGAAATTGGCCTTGGCAACAGTTCAAGATGTCCAATGTTTTCGTCATTACATTTTGTTACGAAAAACAACTGTGATTTCTAAATATAACCCGATGATATATATTCTGACTAAACAATTGCTCGGGGGAAAATACTCTAAATGGATAGTTATCCTTCAGGAGTTTGATTTAGAATTTGAAAAATCCAAATCAAATAAATCACTGGTGTTCGTCAAACTTATGTGTGACTTCCCGAATACTGAGACAAAAATTGTGGTAGAGCATCCGATTACTAATGAATATCTGTTTCTTATCAGTACGTTAGATCCTTGGTATGGGGATATCATCATTTATCTCCAAACCCAAACTTTTTGGCCTGACATTTCACGTTCACATCGTACGAATCATTCTGTCAAAGGAATCAGATAAATGAAACTAGCTCTGAGAAGCTTTTCGAATTCACCTTTAATGGCAGTAGATTTTCTAGGGTGCACAGGACAAAGACACTGGCGAACAGGTTTTGAACCAGGGTAAGTAGGAATTTCATGCACCACTATACTAGGATCAATGCCAGGAATTTCTTTGTAGGACCATGCAAAGACATCACAAAATTCACAGAAAAGGCTAGTGTAAACTTGTACTTCATCTGAAGAAAAAGTAACCCCTATATGGATGTTCTCGACGATTCCCGGTTTAACGAAAATGTCAATAGGCATTATCTGTGTAATATTACTCAAATTACCTTCCGTAAATACATCATGTGTCAGAACAGGCATTTGAAGTGGAGGAGAAGGAACCTGAGATGAAAATCAATCAAGATAAGTAGACATGGCCCCGAGGCCAAGCATGAACAAGGACCGATGATGACCATCGTCCCACGACAGATCTTCGAGAGACATAGTTTCCACGATGGCTTCATTGGAGGGAAACACTTCCTTCAAAGTATCAGGCGAATCCAAATCGCCAAGCCAAGGGGAATGAGAATAAATGTCAAGAGACATGCTCAAAGGAGCATGATCAGAGGACGGAGTTTCCGAATCTGCAACGAGTTCACAATAGTCAATCTCAATCGGAATCAACGACATCGAATCTCCAAAAGAATCGATCTATTCAGTCAAAGGAATGATCCATGGGTAATCAGATCGAGAGATCATATTGATATGAACAATGTTTGGTAGAGGAAGGGGAAAAATAACCATGAGCGCAGGATCCTTGAAAAGACCAGGCCCTACCCTCTCATAGGGAGTAGGAATCTGATCCACATACGGAACATTGTTCTTGGAAGAAGAGGTGAAGAAGGACAATTGATCAACAATAACAATATTTCCTTCATGTGGAAATTTCAAAACATGAAAGAGAGTGGACGGAACACATAACATGGCGTGAGTCCAACTGCAACAGAGGATAAGATTATAATTGAGCTTAGCATCAACGAATTCGACCTCGACATTGACTGTCTTCCATTTCAAAGTAATCAGTAAACTAGCAAGAACACCTAAAGGTTTTGATTCTCTTCCATCAAATTCTTCTAGGGAATTTGGTGATGAATTCAAGGCTGGAGAACCAATAGCTTTCCAACACGAAGATGACATGACACGGGTTGATGCACCTTCTTCCACAACTGCTCGATGGATGTCGATACCATTAATAACAACTTGAATAATGAGCGAAATATGATGCGGAAGTCGTGGAATGAAATTATCTAGATCGAAAGAAAGAAGGCTAGTATCGACAGGATCAATCCCACCAATCGCAGATAACAAATCTTTGTGCTGCGACGAACAAATCTAAAGTACTTCTAACGCAGACATCGCAGACGGCGCCTGAGCCAAATCCTCAACAATATTTTAATGGTGAGTGGCACGGGCATTGGGATTATAAGAAGACTTATGGAGTACACCTTTGGAAGGTGATCGTACAATGGATTCAGCATTGAGCCTTTCAATTTCAAGAGGACAAGTAACAGGCGGAGGAGAAGGACCATTAGCGATCTCCTTCCTCGTGGCCTGCCGAGATCCAGTATAATATTTCGATCGAGTAGCAATAGGGAACTTGGGAAGCGTTTCCTGGAACCAATTCCTCATGAACACTGAGAGCCAAATGGGGGAGAGGGCCCGAGTTGCTCTACCATACGGGGTTGCTGATATGGGGAGAAGGTTCCTTTAAGAACGTAGTAGTTCACTGAGGTGCCTTTGAGCAACCGCTCACTTTGGATCGTCAAGGACATTCCGCGGTGAAGTGATCTTCATCACAAATCAATCAAAGGGTAGCAAAACGGGTGAGAACCATCGCCGGGCGCGAGAGGTTGCAGAATACGTGTTTCGGGGTATCGGCTTTGGCCTTGTACCCTTCTTTTTACCTTTAGGCGTTATATAGGATTGGCACGAACGACATTAACCTGCCAAGTTTGAAATTTGAGGTGGTGGTAACATTTTGAAGAAGTAGACTTTGGCTTACCATAGTTTGAAGAAAGAAGACAATTCAAAGTGAATATACGAACAATAATACCATCGACGGATGGAGTTGCTGGTGGTTTAGAAGTTCCAAGTCGGGGAGCATCAGGCAAGATATCATATAACACACCAGATTGAGACTATACAAGATCAAGGTACTGGGCATAAGCAATGGCTTGTTCCTCTGTTACACGTGCCCCCATAGATATGTCTTTGGCAATCTGATTGACAAAGGAGGTAGTGAACCAATGAGTTAGAAGTTGATCAGGAATTTCGAATTCGATCATGCGACGACGACGTCGCCACTCATGAATATGATCCGAGATATGAGTAGCTTGGTCATCGACCGGTAAGAGTGAGGAGGTGCATCCCGATCGGGCCAGGTAGCGAAAATGTAAGGAATGCAATGGATAAATAATTGAAGTCTTGGAAAATGCCACGAGATAGGTCAATGCCACTTTGCGGCGACACACTGTGTCATTGTTGGAAAAGATGGAGCGAATGGAATCGTCAACCCAAGAGTTAGAGGAACACCATAAGTGGTAAGTCATAACATGCGCTTGGGGGTCTTCACAGAAGTACCTAAAACTTAAGAAAACCACCAGAAATCTTGGTGAACCGAAAGGACAATATGGGTTATGAAGAATGGGATCGTTTTGTTAACTTTGACTCATTTGGGTAATTCCAACGTAGCGAGAAATGGCAGTGAGTGACCAAAAATTTGGAGGTCTCGATGAGACTGTTATTCACATTCCACCCAGTCCGAGAGGAATTCTGCCCCCATATATTTTGTCACGGAGGATTCTGACCATAGGGGTTAGAAGAAGGATAATTCGGTTGATACTGGGGTTGAGGACCAGGATACTAAGTCTGAGTAGAACATTAAGGTCCATGTTGAGCAACGTATGGAGTCTGTTGTGGAATGTAAGCATGGCTTTGAGGTTGATGATACACCAATGAAGGTTTATTTTGAGGGTAAACAACTTGGGGCGCACTATATACTGGCTGATACTGACCTTGAGGGTAATAAGTGCCTTGTGGTTGAGCAGTAATACCCTGTTGAGCAGGTTGAGTAGGCTACTAAGCGGGTAGACCTGGCTGAGGTGGATAAACAAGTAGAACCGACTACTGAATCGATTGAACTGGCTGAGGAGTAGGTTGAATCGGTTGCTGAGCTGGTGGAACTGAGTACTGAGGGCCACCGGGTTTCCCTTGTGTTAGAGGTTGGCCCGATGGTTGTGATGGACCAGGTTGTCTCTGGTAACCAGGTTGACTCGGAGGAGGATCGTAGGGTTGTCCTTGTTGCACAAAGTTTTGGCCATACTGAACGTGTGGCGACAGTTGTGGTGCAAGAGGTTGTCCCTGTGGCGGATAGATATGCCCCCCAGGAGCATAAGATGGTCTTGGTTGATTCTAAGGTTGACCAGATGGACTGTAGGGTTGACCTTGTTGGACCAAAGGTTGACCTTGTGAAGGTTGGCCTTGTGGACCATAAGGTTGTCCTTATGGACCAGAGGCAGAGCCCTGCCGAGCCAAAGGTTGTCTCGATGAGGGTTGTCCTTGCAAGCGAGAGGGTTGCACAGGTAAGGTGGGTCAAAGATGAGAAACGGTCTGATAAGGATCATAGAAATCCTGATGAGGATTAATAGGAGGCAAATAGACAAGATTACCATATACATCATAATGATGTGGTAAGGAATAAACGGTATTATCGACATCATCATAGTGATGGAATCGAGGATTACTAGGAGCTTGGAGTTGCTGAGAACCCTGAGAGCTATGCTGCTGAACATCCAACATATACTATTAAAAAATAATACCGCTAGGAATCACTGGGGTAGTGGAAACTGCACTAGAAGCAGGTGGGGCCTCCGCGGCACTAGATTTTGATCTTCCAAAACCAGGATTAACTGGCCACGTAGGATTGAGAAAAATAGACCTGCATGTGTGAAAATATCTTGACGATTGAGTTGTAACAACTGGTGTGGATGAAGCCACACAGACATTCAGTTGGACTGGGACAGATGTAACAGTAATCGATGAATCAGGTTTTGAAGGTGATAGTCCTAACAAAGGGAGGACCGAAATCTGAGGATTTGATGTATTGGATTGTGCTATGAATGCAACACCAGACATAATCTGACTCAAGGACCTATACCCAAGTAGAAGTGACACCGATGATGGAGAAGACTAAGTAGAAACACGAGGGAGATCTTAAGGAAAAATTTGAAATTCTCCTGTAGAAACAGGCATTCCTTCATTGCTAACAGGGCTGGATGAATCTATGTTTGACTTTGCCATAAGATATTCAAAAATACTATGGGGACTAGGAGGTACAACAACAGCTAAAAACCGTGATCCCGATGTAAGAGGAGGAAATTTTCCTTCTTCCCCAAAGCCAGGCCAAGCACTTGAAGGAGGACAATTGAATTCAACTGACTCTTCAGGGGGAGATCGAGTAGCAAGAGGCAAGACAGATGGGAGAATAGGCTGGAAAACTCAGCAGACCTAGTGGATTGAGGGGTTTCAAAAGAAAAGTCTGGAAAAGAACCACCACTAAAAGGCAGTGAGGACGATGAAACTGGTGGTTTTGCCACTGCTACTGTATTTTAAAACATGAAGGAAAAAGAGATAACCAATCGAAGGCTCCAAGATAAAAATCTAAGGAAAATAGAAATAGGCCAAGTAATAAAACTTTTAACGAGCGTGTAACTGTGGGAAATTAATTTTATGACACTGAAACCAGACTTTGTTGTTTCATATTTTAAGAGTCGAGAAACAGGAAAAAGATGACTCTAGTCACTTTTAATTTTAAACAAGTGTGAAAGGACAAGTGCTCGACGATCTCTTCTCTTTTTAAAGAGTCACGAAAAGATAAAAATGACTACTTAGGTACTCTAATCAAGAGGGTGTACCAAGTTTCCGTGAACTGCCATATACTCCTTGGTGATCAAATGAAAGAGAAATGACCAAGGAATTAACGTACGTGCAGGTAGTCTCCTCGAATGCTGTGTTCGGTGTATCATGGTTACAAGGCGACAGACTCAACTTCGTATGGATTAAAGGATTGCACCCTAGAGGGGTCTCCCTTTATATACTCGACGGTACGGGGAGCATAAGTCCGTACTAGAGCTGTCTAAAGCCAGATGGCGAACGACAACTACTAGGTTTTAAGACGGCGAAACACGTCTCTAGCCTAGACCACTAAAGATGTTACATTAGGTTCCAATGCTTCATTATGTTAATTGAATGAATTTTAAAGTTGATCTTGGATTATGTTGCAGTTTCAAGGCCCTACCGAGTTTGGATCTCAAATTTCCTAAATGAAAGCTATATGCAAAAGAACACCATATTTCATTCAATGAATGCTAATTATGAGAATGATAGAGATCTTTCAAACAATTTTAAACAACGAGAATATGCGAAGAAATCGACTCATGCATCTAATGTAATCAAATGAAAATGAAAAAACTCTTTCCTAGACTATCAATTTCTAGTTATGCAAAAGAATGTTTTACTTTCAATGTAAAGGAAAGAATGCAAAAGATTTTTTTTTTGATTTTCCAATGAAATAAAGCATCCACCTCACTAATTACATGAAAAACAAAATGGAAATTAGCCTGAGTATTGCGAATGTAAGAATCAAAATTGAATGACTCAATCAACACAAAACAAACACAAGAAAGCACTCAAACTAATGCCGCAATCTTCCAAATAAAAAGAATTTTTTCAAAGTGACCCAAACAAGCAATGTAATCTATGCTTGGAGGAACAAGGAGAAGAATCAAACGAGAAATGAAATGATCATTCAACCAAATCAAACACTCAAAAGGATGAAGAAAACTTAGCGTAATTAACCCAGGAATGAGACTAACAACAATAAAAAAAACTTGATTTCCAGATAGAAGGCTTAGTGCACCAAGACACTTTCCGAAGCCTAAGTCCTTCAACTACACTAATAATAAAGATAAGAAAAATGAGGAGAAAAACAAGCCTAAAATAGTCAAAATAGTCCCAAAATAAGTACACACAAAAAACAACCTAAGTCCATACAACTAACCAAAAGACTCCTTGAGGAAGATTAAAACCAAATCCTATAAGTTTGGCACGGCCCCAACAAAAAGCACAAACGGCAATTGGCGCGGCACCTCAACAGAAAAGCGCGCCAAACCGGATAAATATGGGAAAAAAGGAAAAAAAAAAATGAGCATGGGTCAATCTTGACACTGCGAGAGCTGAAAAAAGGATATAAAATAAACAAGCAAACCGGAAAAGACGGAATCTCATCAATGATCCAGGAAGTTGACCCAACAAGATGAAATGACAAACTCACACTAATCCCCAGTGGAGTCACCAATTTGTTAAGCAGGTAAATCCTCTCTGCGGACAAAGACAATCTCTCTAGCCCTAGGTGCATCTAGAAAAAAAGAGACATGCTAGAGTGTTGATTCCTAATTACTAGGACACGGTAGATCAACCTACATGGAGTCCAATGCGCCAAGTCGCGGGCACGTAGTGGTGTGGTGGCATCTCACTCCCTGCCTTGGCAGGAATTTCTCCTTTTGCGGTCATGCCGAGATACCTGCACATAGATTAGCAAACAAGAACAACATACGACATAATAACTTCATTCATAACTACTAGCCAGTCAAAGAGGGCTAAGCATATTGCATTAAACACGTAACATAACACAAAATGGGAACCAAACAATAGTCACGTATATGTATTTATAGAAGGAAGAGTTACAACCAAAGCTTTGACATCGTAGTCTCCTCCAGTGGGGTTCAGATGAAGCGCGTCTCAGAGGTTCATCAGGGGATTCAGACGGGATGAGGGCATGGACTTAAGCTCTCTCAATAAAGTTCCTTCTTGTTCTATCTCTTCAATAGTTCAGCTATAGTATACTCAATTCTCCATGTTCAGCTAGCTTATGCAAGGAGAGATAAATTCTTTTTATAGAGGAAAAGGAAGAGGTTGGGATCCCTACAAAAGTGGAAGGGAGGCCTACCCTTTAGGAAGTTCCCACAAGAGGTGGAAACCATAAACTAAAGGAGGGAGTTCGTGGTTATTTGGTCCAACCACTCTCAATGACTCAAACTCGGAGTTGTTAGAGCGGAATCTCTGCCTCTATTTAAAAAAATAATTTCCATAAACATCTTGGCGCAAGTGGATAACTGGGACAGAGCGCCCACTGGCGCAGGGTCCAGTGTTAATATTCTTCATTGGCGCGCAGGCAGAACTGGCTACTCATGCCAAGGCAAAAATATGGGTTTTTGAAGCTCTAGTTAGGGAATTGTCAACAAAAGGAATATTGCTTTCATGTAAAGGGACACAATAATGGTATTTGCAAAGCATGAAACTTCTTATTAGTCATAGAAATTACCCTCCAATGTGCGAGATGGGGATTAAAAGGATAGTGACAAAATGCTGTGTAACAGATGCCCCCTAAAGCATGAGGTTTGAGGGAGAGGGAGGGGCGAAATGCTTTATGAGAATGCGTTCAAACTAAACACCACTGTCGGAAAACCTGTAATTACAAACACAGTTGATATCTCTGATACATGAACATGTGGTATGGGCACATCCATCCATAATAGAGTATATAAAAACTGAGATCCGAGGTATGGACACAGCCATCCATCGTAAGGATCAACGAATAGACTCGGGTAGGGCGAAGCCATCCTCAAAAAAGAGTCATGCAATAAGTCATGATAATCCACAAGAACCCGCAACTTGTATTTTTATCGGACAAAACCCGGGGTCTTGCACTCCCATCTCGCTCAAACAAGTACAAATTCAAGCATGCAAATATGTGAGCTGAAGTCGAACATGCAATAAAGTCACCTGATTACCAGCCAATGATGAAAGCTGTTAACAGGTACGAGAGAAACCACCAATAATGACAATGGCTCTCAAGGTACAAATAGTACAATCCACGGAATGTGAACAATGATTTGGCAGCGAACACCCACATAATCACTCGATCGAAGGCCAATGATGTGGACCTATTGTCGAATGCTAAAAACTTGCCATTGAGGCATGCAAGCTCCAAGGTACCAGAAGGGAGTCTCTAGATCAAATTCTTGGAAAATGAGCTGAAATCGAGGGGAAGTGACCCGGTCAAAGGAGGGCCATAATGTTTCCCACATCATCAACACAAGACGAGAGGAACATGATGATAGTGAATCGATGCCAACGAGAGAGAACCGGTGAGGTAATCATACCTATCTCATTGGGAACGAGTAGAGGTGTGCACGTATTAAAAATATTAAACCTTGGATAGACCATTGTCGAGGGGCTTTGAGGTCATGGGTAAACCTTGAATTGCAAGGAGGTGTGAGGGATTGAGCTTGTCACTCTGCCCTTGCATGTATATTGGATCGTAGACTGTTCCCATAGGTCTATGTGTTCCTGTTGGTGACCTTAGTGGCCATAAATTATAGGATTCTTTCCCAAGGTGACGATGGAGGGGAGGTTCCACTGTACCTGGAGCAGATGTCGGCTAGACTCACTTAGACTCTCCAGAGGGTTATCTTCACTCGAGATGGTTTAAGTGGAGAAACTTGCACCGATCTGTTTCATTAAGCATGTTTTTGGGGTAACTGTTCCAACCGCCATTTCTGCATTAAAATTATACGATGTTGGATTTCATCATCAACTAGTGTTTTTAGTGTGGGGATCTACTGTTTATGTGTGGATTGATCTCTTAGATTTTTATAGGCGCGTGATTCATTTTATTGTTTCCTTAGCGAATTTAGGGTTTTTTTGAATTTTTTTCTTTGTTTGAATGTGTTAAAAGTTTTAATCGTGGCTGAATTACCGAGACGATCACGTAGAACTCAGGGGAAGCCCCCTGAGTACACACCGAGCCAACTAGAAAGACTTAAATCTCTGATACCAAATGTTATCGGTAGAATTGGATTAATGGAACAAGGAGAATCATCTATAATTATTCATCTTGATTCTGAAGTAGATCAACCACAAATAACAGAACATACTCCACAAAAAGTTTCAATTTCCAAATTAACCGAAGTTGCTTCTAGAACAAGTGAATTATCACCTGAAGAACTTGAAATTTCTGAACCGGAAACTGAACTTGCTACATCAAAACCTACTTTATAATTCACTGCTCCAACTTCCAATTATCCTGATTCACCCAGAGTAAGAAATCAGATTACAGAAGATCTTCTTCTTGGTCTCATTAGTATTGAAGAAACCACTGATATAGAGGAAGAGGTTGTTATTCCTTCAACTTAGGAAACTTTGGAACTTAGAGAACGTGAATCAAATTTTTATAGTACTTTTAGACAAGACGCTTGGTATTATTAATTGACAGATTTTCTACAAAATGTAGGTCTTCAATACTCACCACCCCGAATTCATTTTTTCCCTACACCAATAGGTTATAGACCTCAGCTAAACATGTCTAGTGAGTCATCTATGTTTACTGAATTTCCAGAAACATTTTTTTATGGTGGTCCGTCTGTTCCTGTAGGCTATCAGTCTCTCTCTGGTACATTATCGGGAGCATCTCCTCTTCCTAACAAACTAATGTCATCATCTAGCATGAATGAATCAAATACTGGAACTTTCAACAATGAGCAAGTTTATATGATGTCTGGAAATATCCCGAACCCCGGTTCTCAAGGTAGTAATTTATCGACTAGGGGGAAATATCAAAATAGTCAAATATAGCCTGGGGAGCAACCTCAAGGAAAATACATTATTCAAGGTCAGTATCAACCACAAGGAAAATACATACCCCAAGGTCATCCTCAGGGACAGTATATGCCTCAAGGTCAGTATGTTCCTCCAGGTCAATATCAACCTCAAGGGCAGTACCCATTTCAAGGATTGCAACCTCCTTTAGGAAAACAATTCTATCCAGAAAAACAAATGTTACAAGGAGGTGGAAATTATCCAGCCAATTATCAGCCAGATGTTCAACCAAGTTATGGTCTGACTTATGTACAACCTTCATTGGAACCTTCATATCCCGGAATGGTGTGGGATCCATCTTAAGTCCAACATAATTTACAACCAATTATGCAAGTACCCTATTATCAAGCTGGAAAACAAGTTGGTTATAATCAACCCCAAAAACCTGTCCAACCTGTCATTCTAACACCTGAATCTAGTTTTGTTCAACAACCTGGTCTGAGTACACCTACGACTCCGCCCCAAATTGCTGCTCAGAATTTTGTTCAACCTACCACACCTATTCCTGGAGTGTCTACAGCTCCTATTACATCTGCCCCTCAAACATCAGTACAAATTCCTCAGGCTTGTATTCCGCAGTCTGGACCTACAATTCAGACTACTGTTCAGATGCCGACAAGACAACGTGGTACAAGTACAATTATAACAAGTCAACCTTAGTTTAATTATCAACCATATCAGGGGCCGTATCAATATGGACCTGTTCAAACTCTAGTATACCCCCAACAACTGTACCGTGGGTATACATATTAGACACCTTTTCAACCCCAGTATGGTCTGGTTATTCCTGGTTATCCAGGGGGCACTCTGATTCTAAATGCACAACCTATTACAGGTTATCTTGTATATCCTCCTCCTGGGACTGGTTTAGTATCACAAGGTTATCAACAAAACCCTACCCGTTGATTTCCATTCATAGCAACTTTAGATTTACCAGATTTATCTTGCCTTACAAATGATCATATCTATTATCATCTGTATTGGCCACCTATGCCACATAAGTTTCCCAGTGATATTCCAAAGTTTGAAGGAAAATCAAGAGAGATCCTTCTAACCATGTCATGACTTACCACCTTTGGTGTGCATCCAACTCATTAAACGATGATTCAATTCGACTTAGACTTTTTCAGAGAACGTTAATAGGATTAGCTTCCAAGTGGTACATTGAATTACCACAAGGCTCATTTACCAATTTCAATGCTCTATAAAATTCTTTCTTAACTCATTTTCAGTTGTTAGTCAGATACGACAATGGAACGAAATTATTAACGTCACTAAAACAATCTACATCTACATACATATCAGATCATATTCATGAATGGAGACGAAGAAGACGTTTGTTAAAAGTTTTTATCCCGGATCAAATATTGGCGGAATGGTTTGTCAAATCATTGCTACCAAAGATCACTGAAGATGTAGCCAAAGCAGGAGTTGCCAAAGAAGAACAATTTATTTCTCAAGCTCAGTATCTTGACTTGGTATATACCCAGTCCGAAACTTTGTACGAGAAAATCCCTGGTTTACTGCGTCCTGGTCAGATAAAAGCAACTCCTTTAGGGTCTCATGCCGCTGATGGTGTAATTGGTTCAGTTAGTACAACTAAGAGTAAGAAGAAATATTCAAAGGTTAATTCTCCCATAATAGCTTTACCTGATTCACCAAAAGGAGAATCTTCCCTGGAAACTTCTGCCGATATTCACATTGTAGATTCATCTACTACAAAGTCAAAATCTGGCAACAAAAAGAAAGGGAAGAAAAAGAATAAAAAGACTTCATCTCCTAAGGAAAAAACTGACAAAAATGAATCAATTGATGATAAATGGAAACCTCGTTATCCTTGTCTTATCTGTGACAAGGATCATTTCACCAAGGAATGTCTGCATAGGGCTGAGGTATCTAAAGTCGTAAAAGGTTCATCCACCCCTGCTGTTTTTAAGGATCCTTTTCCTGTTCAAGATAGAAAAATGATTGGATCTTCCTCCAATTCATCAGAAGATATTTTGATGGTTGTGACTCGATCGCAAGATTATGGTAGTAAAAACCCTGTTGCTGGTAAAGAAGTAGAAAATTCTAGTTTTGCACCAGCTACATCTCCTTCGGTTTCTGATCCATTGCATATCGAGAAATCGAATCCTGATTTAGTAATCAAACCACCTGCTAAAGGTGTACTTCGTAAATCAGATTTCAATCCACATGCGAGAGCTGCTTATAATTACAACATTGTGGAGGATTTAGCAATTTATCCTTCAACAATGTCAGCCTTGGAAGTGCTGCAATCATGTCCAGCACAAAGGAAATTACTCTTATCAACAATTGGAGCTTTATATCTTTAGGATTCAAACCTCATGGTCTTCAATTTAGAAAATTTTACACCTCATCTCCCTCATCAAATGGATTTTTAGATCCCATTACTAGTAAAAAATAGATGTTACTTTCTTACTGTTATTGATGAAGGAGCATCTACATGTATCATGTCTTTAAAATGTTGGAAATCACTTGGTTCTCCAACCCTTAACTAGTCACCATCAATCCTCAAAGCTTTTGATGGAAGTGGATTCCATCCATTCAGAATTTTACAGGATCTACCTATGAAGTTGAAGGAAAAAACGTTAATTTAGATGTGGAAGTAGTTGATTCCCCTCCAGATTACAACCTTCTTCTGGGTCAAAGTTGGTCTTATGCTATGACTGCTGTTGTGTCATCTATATTTTGGATAATTATGTTTCCTCATCAAGGAAAGATTGTGAAGGTTGATCAACTCTCATATTATTCGTCCGACCCAGCTTCTACTGATAGTATTCAACACGTAGGAAAAACGACTATTCCTTTTGAGGATGTAGGAGTAGGTTTAATAAAAGATTCTGCTTTAATGGGAACTTTTTCTATGCCTCCACCTAACGTACCGCATAATATTGCTAATATCAATATGATTACATCAAGCACTATTCCATTTGTTGATCCTTGGATAGTGCCTTTAAAATCAGAACTAGATTCATTCAATGGCAGGATGCCTTTGATTCCTTTTGAGATAGCATATCAAGCAGTACAGTCATTTTCCGATCCTTTATCAACTGATGCTGATCCAATGAATGTGATCAGCGAAGAATAATTTTCAACATCAAGCTCGGCTACAACATCAATTCCTGATCCTTTTCAACAAGTGTTTCATACTGATGAAAGCGTTCGTGAATTCTTGTCTATAGATGAATTGCCATGGGATGATCTCCATCATAGATCATCATTTTTATTTGAGCTTGATAAATTCAAAAACAATTTTTCCTCTATTTTTATAGTTGACTATGTCAAGGAACCTTAGAGTCCAATCTCGATCACAAATTCGGACTCTGAAGTAAATTTGGGAAATATTTCTTCTACCATTCCTATTGACATCTCAGTGAAACCCGGAATTATTGAAAACATTCATATAGGTGCTTCATGTACGCCAGATGAAATTTCTACATATAAAGCCCTATTTCAAGAATTTTGTGACATATTTTCTTGGTCTTATGAAGAAATGCCAGGAATTGATCCCAACATTGTCATTCATGAAATAAAGACTTACTTGTATGCTAAACCTGTCAGACAACGATTACGTCTAATACATCCACAAAAAGCTGCTGCAATTAAAGCCAAAGTTGAGAAATTACTGAGAGCAGGTTTCATTTATCCGATCATGTTAACGGATTGGGTATCTAATATCGTTCCTGTTACAGAAAAACAATGAACAATACGAGTATGTGTTGACCATAGGGATATTAACAAAGCTTGTCCTAAAGACAATTATCCAACTCCTTATATCAACCAAATTATTGACGATTGTGATGGAAATGAAATGTATTTATTCATGGATGTATTTTCCGGATATAATAAGATAAACATACTCCCTGCCGATCAACCAAAAACAATGTTCATTTGTCCCTGGGGAACATTTTATTATTGTAAATTACCTTTTGGATTAAAGAATGATGGGGAAAATTTTCAAAGGGAAATATCCTATGCTTTTCATGAAATTAAACACATTGTGCAACCTTATCTCGATGATTTACCTGCTCATTCATTACACAGGGAAGTTCATCCAACTTACTTACGAGCGATTTTTTTGAGATGTAGGTATTATAAGATTCGCTTGAATCCACACAAGTGTGTTTTCTGTGTACAATATGGTAGGTTACTGAGATTTGTCATTTTGAAGCAAGGAATTCGTGTCGACCCTTCGAAGGTTGAGGCCATTATCAATTTACCTCCTCCTTCCTCACTTCGCCAAATCCAAAGTTTGCAAGGGAAAGAAAACATTCTGTGTAGATTAATCCAGAATTATGCTGAGTTAACCAAAGGTTTTACGAGGCTTTTGAAACAGAATATTCCTTTCATTTGGGATGAGATCGGTGATTGATATTTTGATGCTTTAAAACACATATTGACCCATGCACCGTTACTGCATCCACCAAATTATAGCCAGGATTAATTTTTATACTTAGCAGCCTCTGATTACACCATTAGAATGGTATTATTTCAGGAAGATGAATTCCAAAACGAGCATGTGTTTTACTATCTTAGTCAGAATCTCAATCCCACAGAGATTAAATACTCGCATGTGGAGAAATTGGCCTTGGTAGCAGTTCAAGATGTCCAACATTTTCATCATTACATTTTTTTACGAAAAACAACTGTAATTTCTAATTGTGCCCCGATGATGTACATTTTTAATAAAAAAATTCTCGGGGGAAAATACTCGAAGTGGATAGTTATCCTTCAAGATTTTGATTTAGAATTTGAAAAATTCAAATAAAAGAAATCATT
Source organism: Pinus albicaulis (assembly GCA_034641835.2). Taxonomy (NCBI): domain Eukaryota; kingdom Viridiplantae; phylum Streptophyta; class Pinopsida; order Pinales; family Pinaceae; genus Pinus; species Pinus albicaulis. The sequence continues at coordinate 34,228,589 of CM076578.1, forward strand.
GGTGTTCGCCGAACTTATGTGTGACTTCCCAAATACTGAGACAAAAACTGTGGTAGAGCATCCGGTCGCTGATGAATCTATGTTTCTTATTAGTACGTTATATCCTTGGTATGGGGATATCATCATTTATCTCCAAACCCAAACTTTTCGGCCTGAAATTTCACATTCACATCGACGAAAGATCCGTTACCAATCCCAACAATACAATATTGTTGGAGACACACTTTATCGTCGTGGTGCAGATTTTGTATTTCGACGCTGTTTAACTCATGAAGAGGCTGAACAAGTTTTGAATGACTGCCATTTTGGATCATGTGGCGGTCATATGTCTGTGTATGCCACAACCCAAAATATATTGCATGCTGGTTATTTTTTGACTTCGTTATTTAAATATTGTATTCTTGCAGCCTGAAAATTCCACACTTGTCAAATTTTTGATTGGAAAATGCATGCACCACCAGCTCCTCTTCACCCCATAATTTCTGTCGGTCCTTTTTCAAAATGGGGCATTGATTTCATTACATGTAACCCTCACTCGGCCAGGGGGCATGGGTATCTTATTCTAGTAGTAGATTATTTTACCAAATGGGCCGAGGCGATGCCTACATTTGTGGCAGATGGAAAAACTATAGCTACGTTTGTATTCAATCACATGATTGCTCGATTCGGTATACCCGAAGCTATCGTTACCGATCATGGGAGCCATTTTTGAAACATTATGATGACCGAAATTTCTGACCATCTTGGCCTGTGCCATGATAGTTCTACTCCATATAACCCGCAGGATAATGTTCAGGTTGAAGCTGTTAATAAATTTTTTACCACTATGATTAAACGAATAATCGGAATTCATAAATAGAATTGGCATACTATTCTTTTCTCAGCACTTTGGGCATACCAAACCTCAGCGAAAACCGCAACAAGTTTCATTCCTTTTTAACTAGTCTACAATTTAGAAGCCGTGCTACCGATTGAATGTGAAATACCATAACTCCAATTATCCATAGAGTTACTACCAGCTACCTCTGAGGAGGAAAAACGCTTTTTGTACCTGAAACAATTAGATGAGACTCGATGCATTGCTGCATTGGCAGCCAAAGCTCATAAAAAACGCGTTAAAGCTCAATACGATCGAAGTGTTACACCTCATGTTTTTTCAGAGGGTGACTTAGTATTGTTATATGACCAAGCTAATGATAAACTAGGAGCTGGGAAATTTGAACCTATGTGGCATGGTCCTTATATTGTCAAGCGAGTGCTTGCAAAAGGGGCTTACGAATTGATTGATTATGATGGGGTCTCTTTAGGTAAACCCAAAAATGGAATTTATATGAAGAGATATTATGCTTGATTTTTTGTGTGAAGATCTTACCTGTAGCTTAGTTATTTTTTCTAGATTAGCTGCTTTAGATTAGATGAGTGTGTCTAGTTAAAGTTTGTGTTGAATACTATTCTTCTTATCTTGATTACTCTTCATATTGCAGACGTCGAGGTCCCTTCAAGCCTACATTAGTTTTGCTGATGGTGCCTGTCGTATTACACATAATATCTCTTCCGCGGCCTGGGTCATCTATTCACTCACTGATGAGTTAGTTTCTATGCATGGGGTAAGCCTTGGTCAAACAACGAATAATGTTGCAGAATATAGCGCAGTGATTGAGTTATTATCTGATGCCATTTCATTTGGCATTCAGCGTGTGATCGTTAGGTTAGATTCTGAACTCATTGTATTACATTTAAATAGAGTATACGTAATTAAAAATCCACTGTTACTAAGATTATTCTTGAAGGTTTGTCTCTTGGAAAGGTAGTTTGATTACATTGAATATCAACACATTCCGAGAAATTTAAATACATTGGGTGATGTATTAGCTAATAATATTAAATAGACATTTGCGACATTAAAACAGTAAGTAAGTTAAAACAACATTTGATAAGTGTTGAACAAGATAGCCATCGAAAGTAGTCATATCATAGATAGAGTTTGTGTTTCAAAAAATATTACATCGTCTAGGAACATAGGTTTAAAACACCTTATGATCCGAAAGGTAGTGATATGAAAAGAAAAAATACAATGATCTGCGATGATCATCCACTATCCGTGGTGATGATCATGATAATACACTATCACTTGTGCCACTCTACATAGATATCTCCAAAACGGGCCAGGAACACTAGAAACATGCCTATGGAGGTGTAGAGGAATATCATCCATACTAGTCTCTAGAATTTATCTGGTTAACCTCTCCATGTTCTACTCTAAATCAGCGAGAATCTCTGCTGCCTGATTCTCTGGCGGTGCAATAACGTCTGTTCCCTTCCTCTCGAAGCGGCAAAGATTAGCTGGTCTTCGTGGACCAACAATTGCATTTAAATTTTTGCCATCAGTACTAGACGATTGAAATAAAAATAAAAAATTAGAGTTAAAAACACATCAAAATGATTGATTTACCTGACTCATCCCACTATGTTCCTGGAGGAAGTGGCATATCAGGGTCACTGCGAAAATCTATCCTAGCATACGGAAAATATTCAATGGCGAAGATTTGGTTCTGTAGCCAATGAAAGTATGCAGGTGTAAATCGAACTATCTCAAAACCCTCTCCATGATGGGCCATCACTTGTACCTAGCGGGCCATCCGAGGCTCTCTGACTCTACCAACATCAATTGAGGTAAGCTGGGGGGCATGAGATGGAATCCTCTCCAGAGCAAAAGAAACTATGATAGCTCCATATCCAAAGTTTTTCAACTTTGCGTTCTTAGCTCTGGTCAATTTTCCTTTTACATTAGCCAATACTCCTTCACACCAGTTGAAGATGGTGCCTCTATAGCATTCAACCATTGTCTGCATCTGGGCTTTAGTAGCTACGCGTGGAGCTTCACTCCCACACAATCTAGCCACTGTGAACATAACCACTTTGAGTTCAAGACAGATAATGGTTTTTATATCAATGAGGTTGTCTTTTGGATCAGCCTCTTCGTTAAAAAATTCTTGTTGATAGCTAGCTATAGAATGGCCACCTTGCCTAGCCCCAAACAAGGAAATAGGTTCTCCTCTTTTGGACAAACCTGTAAGGAAGTATATATCCTCCAGCTCAATTTCGAGCCGGCGATCATCGATAATGAAACACTGTTCTTGAACATCCCACCTATTCACCAACCATATCAATAACTCTACTTGAGCCCTCTTGCCTTGCATTGCCCAATATTTGTATAATCCACAGTTTTTCAAAACATGCAATGTGGGTAAACTTCCAATAGCTGCCTCATATTCTACCGCATGTTCACGTTCTCTCCATTCAAGCTTTGTGGATACTCTGCAATAGACACATTGAAAGATTAGATCCAATTAGAATGGAAAAATTTGGCTTAATTTGAGAGAAATCATATTTTTATTTTGTTCACGATGCCTCTGCACTTTTTTCATTAAGACACTGTGAGCTACCGCATGCATTATACACGAAAAGTGTGGGACCCCAATAATTTTCCTTTGGAAAATTATCGGGGTCCGTAAGCACTGTGTGTTTTACCTGCGGTACCCTGAGAGCGATTTTTTGAACCTATTTTTCTCTTAAAAAATGATTCTAAAGCCTAAAAAGAGAATGTAAATGGACAAAATGAAGAGAAATGAATTGTGGATTACCTGGAGTCGACGGTTTTGGATTTAGATGGTCGGTTCTTCTGATATATCCTTTGGAACATTTTCTACCAAAAGCTTTTAATTTTCACTCTGGATCAAATGGTAAAAATGAATTAGTTAAACTACTTTTTATAAGATTTTTTGAATAAATAAAATAATATTTTATTTATTTTCCACTTTGAAAGGTTGTTTTTCAAACAATTTTTACTTATCTAAAATAGGTATGTTTAATTTTTTGGGTTTTTGTGCAGAATACAGGATTTTAGGGTGAAATAATCATTTTGGCAATGAGTATGATTTTTGTCACTTTTTCGAACTCGTTAAAACTTATAGAAAAAGTGAAACTATATGAGTACGTTTTTATCACTTTTTCGAACTCGTTAAAACTTACAGAAAAAACAAAACCATGGATTCTTCTTTTAAGTCCTTTTTAGACTCTCTAAACATGAAAAGATCACCGTGTACTTGACTATTCGAACTCGTTAAAGGAAATGAATAGTCGTCCCTTCAGTATAAGTTTACCCCTTTTACGGACTGAAATGGACTATTTACGAAAAAGGTATACGTTGACTAATCATGGTCAATATATTTCTCTCCTGCATTATTTTATCCCTTTTCGAGCTTGAGAGACTAAATTTACGAAAAAGTACACCCATGGAGTTTTCTTAAGTTTTTCTTCTGACTCCCTAAAACTGAAAAACACCGAGTTTCATCTATACTGTACTCGTTAAAATTTAATAGTAAAGGACCTGTAAATTATAAACAGGAACGAACCATTCCTTCTTAGGGTTCGATTTAATACTAAGTTGGACTCATCCGAAGGATGAGCTTATATAACAAGTAAATGTTATCCTCCCCAAGCTTGTCAAAAATAAAGAGGTACTTGCCAGAAATGGTGGGGGAAAAAGAGAAAAAATGAATCCAGTTGTTGTACTTTGTTTCAAAAAGTTGTATACCACTCTTGAACACAACACTTTTGTCACATTCATGTATGGGTTGGGAAAATCCTTTGGCCAAACAGTTAATCAAACCACATTGAAAGTCTTTAGCTGGTTTCTGGGTATTAGCTTTAGGTCAATCATCACCATCTGCAGTGTCATTATGTGTTGAAGAGATCAGTTTAATAAACCATTCATTTCAAACATTTGTCTCCATTCGCGTTGACCATACCTGAGTCAGTCCTTGCTTAAAATTTCTTCAAAACTTGACCTAATGGTTTCGAGTTGTGAGCTTTCCTACGACGGATCACTTTCTATCGATGACAACTCATCATCTAGAAAGTTGATCTAGAATCCTAACACTACCTTGGAATCTGCATGCCCTAATGGCAGGTTTCTCGCTTTCGACGATAGGTTGCACCATTGAACTTCGATTGAATGATTCTGTGAAATGTTTGAATTCAGATCATAAATTCACATTTCATAGATTGTATTGAGTACTTTGAGAACCATTGTCATTATTGGTGGTTTCTCTCACACTTGTTAACAGTTCACATCATTGATTGGTAATCAAGTGGTTTCTACCATGTTCAAATTTGGCACAATCAATCAAATGGATAGAAACGTACTACTTCGAGAAGCAAGAATCAAGACCCTGGATCTAGTTTCCACCATCTAGGCTACGAGGAATTTTATTATTCATCATACTGTAGACTACTTCTAACAGATGGCTGCGTCCATACTGTGTCTACTCTTTATGTAATTCTAAAATCATTTTTGTATCAGAAGATGTATTTAGTTTTAATCTGAATATGGGAATGCCTACCTCGGCGATGACATACATATATATATGCTTGCATTGAATGTTTTTTCAGGGTTTCAACTGGTGTGCCTGCAGCTTGATCCTCGGAATGATAAAACACTTCACTCTTCAGAACTCTTCAGACTTCGCACTTTAGGGGGCAATCTGTTACACTAAAATTTGTCACCATGACATTTAGTTATCTATATGGGTTCATCATTACCTCTTTATTGCTCCCTAAGAGGTATAAAAACATAAAGTTCCCCAAATCAAGTCTTGGAATTGGAAGAAGCTCTTAAAAATCATAAAAAGCCTACTCCCACACTTTTCCTAGTCATTCCCTGCGGTACCACAGCTAATTGCTATAAAAACTGCGGTACATCCCGCACGTAAAGCTCATTAAAACTACAGACCCTCTTAAAAGGTAAAATAAAGAGAAAAGTAAGTTCTAGAAGCCCAATTGGTCGAATATTCTCCCAGATGGGGCCTTCTAGAAGCGCTATTTGGTCGAGTTTCACCCCTTCCATTCATGAACCTTCATCCCTTCATAAATGGAGCTATCCCTTGGTTTTTGGAACTAAAATCCCATGATGAGAGGGCTTTATCCCTTCCTTTTTGGAGCTGAAACTACCTCTCTTCAGATATAAATTGAGACCATGTTTCAGTCTCAAGGGTACTTAGTACTTGGTTTTTAGTTCAGAGTGCTTGCTTTTTGCTTTGGAGAGAGTACTTAGAACTTAATAGTTTTGAGAGGAATTGCTGAGTGAATATACTCTCCATATTATACATCATTGGCATGAGAGAGATTAAAAACTGATAGCCATAGACTTATGCTTATAAAGAGTGTCAGAGTCTTGTCAAATTGAGGGAAACGACTATTTGGGACCCCGGAAGAACCTGTACGAACATCAAGGTGTAACGGTTGTAAGGTTTCTTCTTTTATTCAAAGTTAATACAAATGAATTCTATTTTCTCATTGAGTTGTTCATTTATCTTTTGAATGATTTAATTCTTAGGCTCCTTGATCACTAAGATATATTATTACTTTTGAATTATCATATTTTGCAGATGCTTTTGATCTGGTTTTCTGTCTTTGATTGCATATCTTATATGCTGGATTGATAACTTCTGGAGTGACTGGATTGAAGACTGAGCAAGCATTGGGCTTCAGGTAGGAGTATCTATCCATAGTTAATGAGTAATCCTTAAGCAAAATAGTCTAGAGAAAATGGTCTACATCTGTTTGTTTGTTTATAGATATCCTTAGGATACTAGGGAGATCGCTCTTGTCCACAAGAGGGATTAGTCCGTGTAACACTTGCAAGGAGATCAACTAACAAATATTGTTTTCTTTCATGAAGATGATAGGGCTGTGATGTTTGATAATCTTGAAGAATGTTTTATGTTTAAGGATGACTTAGAACATGAATTCGAGGAGTATGAGCCTGAGAGAGACAATATGTCAGAGATTGAGTCAAAATTTCTCTTGATGGAGGAATTTATAGACAACACTCAGATAGAAAAATTCATACTTCCCTATGCTCTCCTATGGATCAACAACCAAGTGTTCTTTTAGATCAGAATGAAGGGAGTACTTGTATTTTTGCTGCTGGATCTTAACACAAGGTAATGCTTCAGGATTTTTAGGATCCCTTTGGAAATATTTTGCAAGATTTGGAGAATATAAATGTTGTCTTGTTTGTTAGCATAGGCCTTGGTTTCAATTTTTATTGTGATTTTCCTACATGTACATCATTCTTCCTGCTCGAGGAAAGTGAGAGCAGAACTTCAGTAAGTAGCCATCTCCTGGATTGGCTACATTGGAAGGATCATTTCACCTAATCATCAATTCTGCAGCAGATTAGAGTAGGTTGGCATCATTTCAGTTTGATTTGATTTTGTTTTTAGCATAAATTTTCTTTCAATATTTAGTTTTGTGAAAGTGTGAAGTAGAAAATCACTGGAGTTCGGAGACCAAAGTGAAGACCATGGAGCTTCACTGATTTTCTGCCATTTTAAAAAAAGTTAAGTTTTCAGTCAAATAAGTTAGTATTGAGTCAATTTTTAGTCATTTGAGTTTGTATTGAGTTAGTTTATTTTTCCAAGTTATTAGTTTTAAGTCATGTTATTGTTTGAGTTTTGACTGTATTGGCCCAATGGATGAGGCATTGATCTGCAAAATCCAGAGTTCTATGGTTATTGACACCTCTTTCAAAGATATCATCCCCAATAAGTCCAATGTTAGTGTTAGTATTTTAATACTTCCATAAATGATAAAAAATACTCTTTTAATATCATTTTAGAAGTCCCACTCAGAAATTTTTAGTCATTCCATTAGGTCATGCAAAAAAATTACTCACTGATAGTAGCCCTAGTAAAAAAATATCACTCCTCCTCAAAAATTCATACTTACTGGCCCATCTTCATGTCTCTTTGAGCATCATTTAGTCATGAAAGTCCATTTCATCATGTCATTATATCAAGTCAGGTCACCATGAAGTCTGGTCACTCAAGGTCTTCATTAGGTCTCTAGGTTTTCATTTTCCAAGGTCCAATAAAACACCATTTCATTGCATATGGTAAGAAAAAGTATGAGAGTGATTCAAATAATATCCATTTACCATATAAAGAGGATTTTGAAGCATGATCAATCTGAAAATCAAACAAGACAGAGTTAAAGGGTATTTTGCAAGGTTTTAAAGGTGAATTTGAACATAGCAAAGTGGGTCCCAAGAACTAATTCATTCAATCCATCAAGTATAAAGGCCATTAAAATATCAAAGAGGCTCTCATTTTCTCTCTAAGCCATCAATATCACCCTCACCTACACTCCTTCTAAATCCCCTAACCTTTTCCCAAGCCCATTCCTCTCATTTCCCTCACTTTCCTACAAACCCTAGCCTATTGCTACACTTTTGACACCTTCCTAGGTTAGGGCTGTGTTTTTTTCCTTTTGGACCCCTTCCCCTCATCCATTTATAGAAATTACACTTCCCTACACTCTCTAAGATCTATCCCTATCCCCAAAAATTTCCGCAAGAATTTAGACAACCCCTAACCCCTTCATTTTTGCATCCTGATTCTACATTTTTTGACAAATATTGGGAGAATTGATTTTTGAGGGGTTATACTTGATCATTTTCAGTGCTTGATAGGCCCATTGTGTAGCCAAGAGAGAGATATTTCCAACTAGCTATCATAATATCAATTTGGACACTAGGAAGGTCTCCAAAAGTGACCTGCAAGTTGGAGCTGCACCCCTGTGTTGTGTGCTGCGCCCTTGTGTTGTGTGCTGCACCCTTGTGTTGTGCGTTGCACCCTTGACCAGCTGTGGGAGAATCACTTTTTGAAATGGAAAATCAATTCCATTCATAAAAATAAAGGTATATTTGGAAAGTAGACAGGATATGATTTCTAAAAGCCATCCTGAGCCCAATTTGGACATTGGGAAGGCCTTCAAAAGTGGCTTGCAACATGGCAGTGCGCCGCTAGAATTGGCATTGCACCCTTGAAAAATGTCTGATTTTTCAGTTTTTACTGCAAATTTAATTTTCGCTGGGAAAATGAGGATTTCAATTATGTAATTGATTAAAGTAAATGTAAATATCATGTTTTTACTGTTACCTAGGGTAAATACATTAGATGAAAACTCATGATGAGGTGTAATGAATAAATTCACTTAAGTTAGGGATGAGTCAGTATGACCACCCTACACTCTAGGTATTCAACTCAGTTTCGGTGGAACTTCTCATCCTCTCATGGACTCGACCTGTGAGGCTGGGAGGAGTTTGTTTGAGGCCTATATCATGTAGTTTTTCACTCATTTCACAGTTGGAATCAGTTGGATGTTGGCATATTGACCAAAGACTCTATTGTAATCATTTTGGCAGGAGCTTAATGAAAGTGTTGCAATTATTTCTTTGGGATACATGTCGTATGGTTGTCTAGCATGATTTCTTATTATGTATCATTATGTTTGAATGCTTTGTGTTCAGAATCCATTGCACTTCGATTATATTATCACTTTTAAGTTATAAAAATAGAATTAATCTCACAGGCTCTATTTTGGGAAAGTTTTCATAGTTTGTTCATATTTCTTTCAGTTTAGGAAGAATTCATCTTTTATGCTCTTCGTAGCTCCTCACCTGTCTGAATCATTCCATCCCAAGAACCCTAATGTGCCAGCCTTCCCACCTACCTTTTCCCATTGAATTGACTGTAACCCTAATCATATTTTCCCTGACTTAACATATTTGACCTAATATCCTCATCCAACAACCCAATCAAATCAAATCAAAACCCCTGAACTCATAGCTAGCCTAAAACACTAATTTATCCAACCCTCTTGGATGTGACCTTGTGGAGAGAGCCCTCTCTAGTTTGGTAGGGCTAGATACCAATCCAAAGATTGGTCTATGGTTCCCTCTATTTGGATTTTATCTCCAGCCTTAGAGATATGGAGAAGTGATAACATACAGGCACCGTTGTCGAGGAATGAAAGTTCAAATATTCCCTGGGAAATACCAATAAAGTTTAGATCTAATTGTTGATTATGAACAATATATGGGCACATAGGAATAATGTACCATTCACCTGGCGAATCCATTGACTAAAAGATCCAGAAAATCAACACTTCATGGCCATACCACTGCATGAAAATTAGTATCTTGAAGAAATTTTCAAGATGGAATCTGTTGCAAGAAGGTATGCTCCAATGAAAAGAGATCACATTCCATGTTTCCCAAATAAAATTCCTAAGGTAGATTGGCAAAGTAATTTGCCTATGTTTAAAGATGATGATAGGAATGATGCTACTTTACATATAGTTAAATTCCACATGCATACACACAAGTTGAAGGTTGAATTTCCTGAATATTGTGTCTTAAATATGTTCATGGATTCTCTTGAAGGAAAAGCATGATCTTGGTATGAAGGTTTTCCACCTACCAGTATTTTTTCTCTTAAAGTTTTCCATTCCAAATTTTATGAAGAATACAAGGAGTCCTACCCTTCTTTGTCTTTGGTTAAAAATTGTTGTGATCATTTTCAGGTTTTCATTCAAAATCTAGAGAATTCTTATGATGATAATGAGTTCATGGATGAATAAATCTTGAAGGCTTTGCATGACAATCCTTTTCATCACCAAAAAGAGCAAGTGTTTTCTCTCATGGAAGAAAAAGATGATGTATATTGTCTTGATGTTCATAAAGACTTCCCACGTGAGACAATTCTTGTAGCAGTACAACAAGTTGATCAACCAAAGGTTAAAGAAGATATTCAACATCCTTGTGACTATTTAGGAGGAAAGAAGACAATTACCGTTTCATCCAAAGAAAACAAATATTACGTCCTCCTTTGACTAAAGATGAGATATATCAGCTCCTGAAAAGTCATGTTATAACCCAAGCTAATGCAGGTTTGTAGTGTTCACATGGTCAAGAATGTGTTAGTGAAATTTCTTCCATTATTGAAAATGAAAATATGATTTTAAATGATTATAATCATGAGATTGATGAAAATATACAAGAAGTTATTGAGAGTTAGCCAATTTGTGATGATGATTTCCTGCAAGGATATCATCTAACATATATTGTTTTCTTTCATGAAGATGATAGGGCTGTCATGTTTGATAATTTTGAAGAATGTTTTCTATTTAAGGATGACTTAGAATATGAATTTGAGGAGTATGAGCCTAAGAGAGATATTATGTTAGAGATTGAGTCAAAATTTCTCATGCTTGAGGAATTTACAACCAACACTCAGATAGAAGAAATTCATACTTCCCTATTCTCTCCTATGGATCAACAACCAAGTGTTCTTTCAGATCAGAATGAAGGGAGTACTTGTATTTTTGCTGTTGGATCTCAAGACAAGGTAATGCTTCAGGATTTTCAGGATCCCTTCAGTAGTATTTTTCAAGATTTGGAGAAGATGAATGTTGTCTTGTTTGTTAGCATACGCCTTGATTTTAGTTTTTATTGTTAGTTTCCTACATGTACATCATTCTGCCTGCTAGAGGAAAGTGAGAGCATAACTTTAGTAAGTAGCCATCTCCTGGATTGGTTACACTAGAAGGATCATTTCACCTAATCATCAATTGTTCAATATACTATAGTAGGTTGGTATCATTTCAGTTTGATTTGGTTTTATTTTTCAGCAGCAAGTTTCTTTCAATATTCAGTTTTCTGTAAGTGCGAAGTATAGAATCACTAGAGTTCGAAGCCCAAAGTGAAGGCCATGGAGCTTCACTAATTTTCTGCCATTTTCAAAAAAATTCAGTTTTCAGTCAAATAAGTTAGTATTGATTCAATTTTCAGTCATTTTAGTTTTGTGTTGAGTTAGTTTATTTTTCCGAGTTATTAGTTTTTAGTCATGTTATTATTTGAGTTTTGACCGTATTGGTCCAATGGATGAGGAATTGATCTGCAAAATCCAGAGTTCTGTGGTTCTTGACACCTCTTTCAGAGCTATCATCCCCAATAAGGCCAATTTTAGTGTCAGTATTTGCATACTTCCATCAGTGATAAAAAATACTCTTTTCATATCATTTTAGAAGTCCCACTTAGAAATTTTTAGTCATTCCATTAGGTCATGAAAAAAATTTACTCACTAATGGTATCCCTAGTAAAAAAAATATTACTCCTCCTAAAAAATTCATATTTGCTGGCCCACCTTCATATCTTGCTAAGCATACTTTAGTCATGAAAGTCCATTTCATCATGTCATTATGTCAAGTCAGGTCACCATGAAGTCTGGTCACTCAAGGTCTTCATTAGGTCTCTAGGTTTTCATTTTCCAAGGTCCAATAAAACACCATTTCATTACATAAGGTAAGAAAAAGTATGTGAGTAAACCAAATAATATCCCTTTACCATATAAAGAGGATTCGAAAGCATGATCAATCTGCAAAGCAAACAAGACAAATTTAAATGGTATTTCACAAGGTTTTAAAGGTGAATTTGAACATAGCAAAGTGGGTCCCAAGAACTAATTCATTCAATCCATCAAGTATAACATCCATTAAAACATCAAAGAGACACTAATTTTCTCTTTAAGCCATCAATATCACCCTCACCTACATTCTATATAACTCCCCTAACCTTTTTCCAAACCCATTCCTCTCATTTCCCTCACTTTCCTACAAACCCTAGCCTATTGTTACACTTTTGACACCTTCCTAGGTTAGGACTGTGTTTTTCCCTTTTGGACCCCTTCCCCTGACTCATTTCTAGAAATTACACTTCCCCACACTCTCTAACATCTATCCCTATTCCCAAAAATTTCCCCAAGAATTTATACCACCCCTAACCCCTTCATTCCCTTCCCTCTACAAGGTAGTCCTAAATCCCCTATTTTTCCTACACCAAACCCTATTTTCCTCTCCCACTGAGCTATGATTTTCTATGGAATCAGAGACATATGAGAAAAGGAGGAATGGGGAGGTAATTTCAGCAAATTATGAGGCCATTCCAACTCATAAACATCATGTTTCAATCATTTTTCAGGAATTCATTCCAAGGGACAAATCATTTGCTACACATAGGGCCAGTTTTTATTCAAACTGTGTTTCTGACCAAACAAAGATGATTTTGACAAAATTAAGAGAGGTTTTTTTCCATAATAGGCCAAGGAAGAAAAAATCCTTCCATTTTTACACAAGTGTCATGATTTTGGAGAAATTTCAAAAATATAGTTGCTACAAGAGAGTTGTTGCACTTCTGGAGAAACCTTGGGAAAATCAATTTGTCTCCTTGATGGCGCATCCAAATGACTTCATTGATAAATAAAATGAAAAATAGACATAGATATATTTCTAATGAGCTATCATGAGCTCAATTTGGAGTTGAGGAAGGTCTCCAATAGTTTCCTGCAAGAGCACACTTCATTTTTGCACCCTCATTCTGCACTTTTTGACAAGTCTTGGGAGAATTGGTTTTTGAGGGGCTATACTTGATCATTTTCAGTTCTTGATAGGTCCATTGTATATCCAAGAGAGACATATTTCCAATGAGCTATCATGAGGTCAATTTTGATATCGGGAAGGCCTCTAAAAGTGACATGCAAGTTGGCATTGCGCCCCTATGTTGTGCGCTGCGCCCTTGACCAGATGTGGGAGAATCAATTTTTGATAGGGAAAATAAACTCCATTCAGAAAAATAAGGCTAGATATGGAAATTAGACTGGATATTCTTTCCAATAAGCCATCTTGAGCCCAATTTGGACATCGGGAAGGCCTTCAAAAATGCCCTGCAACATGGCGCTACGCCCTTGGCACTGGCACTGCGCCCTTGGCACTGGCGCTGCGCCCTTGGCGCTGGCGCTGCACCCTTGGAACTGGCGCTACACCCTTGACAAATGTATGATTTTTTTAGTTTTTATTGCAAATTTTATTTTCATTTGGGAAAATGAGGAGTTTACTTATGTAATTGATGAAAGTAAATGTAAATATCATGTTTTTACTGTTACCTAGGGTAAATACATTAGATGAAAACTCATGATGAGGTGTAATGAATCAGTTCACTTAAGTTAGGGATGAGTAAGTTTGACCACCCTACACTGTAGGTATTCAACTCAGTTTTGGTGGAATTTCTCCTCCTCTCATGGATTCGACCCTTGAGGCTGGGAGGAGTTTTTTTGAGGCCTATATCATGTAGTTTTTCAGTCATTTCACAAGTTGGAATTTTGGATGTTGGCATATTGATCAGGGACTATTGTAATCATTTTCAGGAGCTTAATAAAAGTGTTGCAACTATTTATTTGGGATACTTGTGGTATGGTTGTCTAGCATTGTTTCTTCTTACGTCTCATTATGTTTGAATTTGTTGTCTTCATAAGCCATTGCACTTCTATTATATGATCACCTTCAAGTTAGAAAAACAAATTTAATCTCACATGCTCTGTTTTGGTAAAGTTTCCACAGTATGTTCATATTTCTTTTAGTTTAGGAATAATTAATATTTTATGCTATTCCTAGCTCCTCACATGTCTAAATCATTCCATCCCAAGAACCCTAATGTGCTAGCATTCCCACCTACCTTGCCCCATTGAATGGAATGTAACCCTAATGTTATTTGCCTTGACTTAGCCTCTTTGACCTAATATCTTCATCCAACAACCCAATCAAATCAAATCAAAACCTCTGAACTCATAACTAGCCTAAAACCATAATTTATCCAGCCCTCTTGGCTGTGACGTTGTGGAGGGAGCCCTCTTCGGTTTGGTAGGGCTAGATACCAAGCGAAATGATTGGTCTGTGGTTACCTCTGCTGGGATTTCTTCTTCAGCCTTAGATATCTGGCGGAGTGATAACATCTTCCTCTATAAACTGTGCACAAGACTCAACAAAAAGTAAAAATAAAAATTGAAAACTAGAAGCTTTGTTGGGTGAATATATCCCAACTAAAAGCGTCAAGGCCATTCTTATTTGAGCCCAAACCCTCTAATCATGGAGCTAATTCCCTTTATTCAAGGAACCCTAATCCCACATTTACTGGATCTCATCCTTGAGATAAGGATCTGATACTTCCTCCTCTTGGCCTATTAATCAAACACAAGCTAGAGGGTTTGGGGGTATTACCGAAGGTAGACTTATGATTCTCAAATAAGGTGGAAGGATTATCATCCAAGGAGGAGATTTTACATCATTGGGAGGAGCAAAATTTCATCAAGGCCAAGGTTGTGTAACCCCTCTATTTCTAAGATTAATACAAATGAGTTTTTCTTCCCACTATATTGTCTAATGGAATTCATAAATGGTTTATTCTGCTTTTATTTGTACATCAAAATGATATTAGGCTAGTCTCTTTGATCAATAGTATGAGTTGTATTGAATCATTTATTTTTCAGATGCCTTTTATCTCTTACTGTTTCTATGTCTGCAAATCTAGTCTTTTAGAATTGGGGAGTTGCATCAAAACATAGCAGGATCTTCATCAGGCATTTCGTGAAAGGTATGGATTCCATCTCTTACCATTCTATTTTATGATTTAGTATATATAATCTCAGGGAAAGTTTTTCTTGGTTGTATCTTTGTTACTAGGGTCAGTCATTGAACCTATGGAGATTTATTTTGTCTGCATTACCAATTAGTCTGCCATAACAAATTGGAAAATCCGTTGGGGAATGTCTCGTTCTTCACCATCTCCTTGTTTTGGTCTTTCAGACCTTGTCCGATAGCCTTGTCTGAGTGTCTGAAAGATAGTGATATTTTGGATATTGTGATTTGTTTGCTTGAATTTTTTATTTTTTCTTAAACTTTCTCGACCTGCATGGTTCCTGTTTAGCAACATAACATAGATCTACATGTTGTTTCCTTTGCAACAGTGCATATGCTCGCTGAACTATATTTTCTGTATGCACACATTCCTGGAATTTTTGAAAATTTGAGTTTTCCTGTCACTAAAGTATAAAATTTTGGTTTTTAATCCTTCATTATACTTTTTAGTACCTTCAAATAAACTCTATGAGTTTGATTGAGTGGTGTGAATAATTCCTCTTGAGAATTTTTTGTTTTCATGAATTAGGGAAAGGGATTTGTCTGATTGCTCGTGGATCCGTCAAAAGAGGGAGTATTTTATTTTGATTCATTGTCTTGTTGTGTTTTTTTCTATCAAACATATCAGATTAAGTGATTATTTTACTCATTTGTGAAAGATATTTTCATTAGTGAAAGCTAGGGTTTGTCAAGGATAAGTGTTTTGATGAGATGTACTTCTTTGGATGAACTTGGAAGCGAAAGTCCTTTTTCTTTCAGTATTGAAGTTTTTCATAATTACACTTTAGACATTATTGATTTCATAAAATTCATTTGAGAAAATTCATTTTAGGGATTTTATTTGTTTCTTATGCATTTTGGAAAATTTTGGGTGCTTCTTTGTCAAAGGAAAGTTTCATAGCTTTTTAGTTGTTGAACAAATTGAAATCTGAATTTCTGCATTTGGCTCATTGTAAAGTGAAAATTTGTGTTTATGAAAAGAGGCAAAGTGAAATTAAGAGTTATTTCATTTTCTTTGAAAAATTTGAAAAGAGATTTCTTTCCTGTAATTAGGAATTCATCGAAATGAAAATATCACAACATCATGTTAGATTACATTAGAGTTTTGAGTCAAGTCATAATATCATCAATTTCACATCCATTTTCCGATTGGGTAAATAAAAAATTTAAAACACAATTCTAATAAAATTTTCCATCTCCATTAGATCAGGATGTAGGGCTTTGGAATAGGGAAGAGAGTTAAATTTCCAAAGCCACAAATAAACACGAGTGAATCTTGTGATAGGGAGTAAATCCAATTATTACAGTTTAGCTTTGGGAAGCTCCTATAACAAGGGATTTAAGCACGAGATCATATCAGATCCAGTGGAGTGATTGAACCCACTTCATTGGTTATGGTAGAGTTATTTTCACACATTACAAATGGTGCCGAAAGGTACCTAGGAGTCACTTGAAAGTAAGCTTGAGATTAACCATGTTTAGGAACTTTCAAGGGGATTGAGCTTTATTACTCTGCCCTTGCATGTTCATCCGATCTACAACTGTTCCCCCAGGTTAAATTGTTGTAAGTGGTAACTTTAGAGACCATAATATTAGGGATGTTACCCAAGGTGATGCCGGAGGGGAAGTCTCTGCTATACTTGGAACAAATGTTGACTAGACTCACTTTGACCTTTTTGGAGGTTATTCTTCACTCGAGATGGCATAAGTGAATTTACTTGCACCAAATCGTGTTCATTAAGTAGGTTGTTAGGGTAATTGGTTCCGACTGCTCTATCTTTATTTAATTTTTCACATTGATCTCTGCAACGTTGGATTTCATCACCAACTAGTAATTTCATTGTGATTTTTTTTTGCATGGATTGATTCCTTAGATTTACTAGTGTGTGTTTATAGTTTGTTTTTACTTTTTAGAGGATTTAGGTGTGAATTGTGAATATTATTTGAATTCTTAATAAACATTCATCGTGGTTGATTTCTGAGGCATTAGTGTAGAATGCAAGGATTTTCCCATGAATACGCACCGAGTCAGTTGGAAAAAAATAAAGCTGAGAAGTCAAAATCATTAGGAACTGCGACCTTAGACCAAACCGAAACATCTACTATTATAGAATCAGAGACAATAGAAACTGGAGTGGTTAAAATTCAATAAGTAGAATTAGGCTTAGATCCATTTGGTCCAGTAATTACCGAACTTGCTCATCAAGAATATGATACTGGTGAGGTTTACGATACATAATACAATGAACCAGAAATTGACGAACCTAAATTTGATATTTCTGAACCTAAATCACCTTCATCTTGTATAGCCCCTACTCCTATGCTACCTTTACCACGAAGGGAACTTATAGTTACAAATGAAATAACTCCTAGTCTCCTTAGTATTGAAGACATTACCAGAGAAGAGGAGGAAGAATAACCACATACTCCTATTTGTTCCGGTGAAACGACAATTTTTCCAAGACTTCCATTTGACCCTTTCTGATCGGATCCTTGGTATTTCACACCTTTGTACTATTTATGTCAAGGTCTTCCACCTATATGGACTCCTTTTTAATTTTCACTGATATGAAATATGTTAGGAATGCCTTATGGGAGTATACCTACCGATACTTCTATGTTTTCAAGATCTCAAGAGTGAATATTGTATGGTGTTCCATTAGTTCCTGCTGAATACCAGTCGCTTTTTGGATTTTTTTTCAGGAGCTTCTCCTTCACCTCAAAGTTATACTTTTTTATTTGGTGTATCTACCTCTACTATCCAAGGCATGAATTTCACCCATAAAATACCTTTGACATCAGACCAATATATTGACATGGTATCTTGCAGTTTAGGTAATCCTCAAATAACCCCAATTGGTGTTTACTATATGTCTAGGGGGAAACTCCCTTATCCTCCACCTACAGGACAACCTTTTGTTGGGTCATATCCTATGGCTGGAGGAAAACATTTTGATGGAAATTATGCAAACTATAGTTAGATACCTCCGGTAGGTCTAGGTCAACTTGTTGTGTCTCAAACCTTGATTGGTGCTCCTTACCCATGGATGAATACTATTTGGAACCCTGATTTTGTTCAATAACCTATCCAAGTTTCTCCATAAGTGGAAATTTATCAACCTGTTCAGCCTACAAGACAATCTATTGTACAAATACCTATTCAAGGTATTACAATACAAGTCAAACAGCCTGTCCAGGGGATTCCACAAATGCCTGTCCAAAAACCTTTCCAAGGAACTCCACGGACACATATTCAACAACATGTTCAAAAACATGTCTAAGGTAGTATTCAAACACCCGTTTAATATATTTTTCAAACATTTTTTCAACAATCGATTCCGAGTTCGCCCCAAACACCTATTCCTGGAGTATCACAAACAACAATCTGAACTATGCCTCAAATAATGGTTCCAAAAACTACACAGGTTATCCCTCAAGCATCTTCTTATCAAACTAGGCCCACTTCCCAGTCTACCACACAGATTCCTATGGGACAACCTAGTATAGGCATTA
The DNA here is from genome assembly GCA_034641835.2 of Pinus albicaulis. NCBI lineage: Eukaryota > Viridiplantae > Streptophyta > Pinopsida > Pinales > Pinaceae > Pinus > Pinus albicaulis. Next base: position 34,247,477 of record CM076578.1, read on the forward strand.
TGTAGACACCATATCAAGGTCAAGCTTTTCAAGGCCAACCTTTCCAAAGTCAATTTGTTCAAGGTCAACCTTTACAAAGTCAACCTGTACATGGGAAATATTACTTAGTCCAAATCGGTCAAAGTCCACCTTATCATAGTTAACCATATCCGGGTTATACGTTTCAAATTCCATTTCAATTACAACATGGTATGTCTCATCTTGGTTACCATGGAGAAATGCAAATAGCAACCGCACAAGCTAATCCAAGATATTCTAGGTACCCTCCTCTAGGTATTGGACTTAACCCTGAGGGTTATAAATATTCGCAAGAAGACTCCAATCGATAGTTACCGTTTATCGCAACTTTAGATTTTTCAGATTTGTCTCAGCTAAAAAATTCTTAAAACCCAATGAAATCCTAAAGTTTGAAGGAAAATCAAGAGAAGACCCATAAAACCATGTTAATTCAAATAATCTTTGGTGTGCATCGAATTCATTAATTGATGATTCCATTAAATTACGTCTTTTCCAATGAAATTTAACCGGTTCAGTAGAAAAATGGCATATCGAGTTACCACGAGCCTCTTTCTATAACTTCAACTCCTTAGCGACAACATTTTTGACACACTTTCAGCTACCAATCCGATACGATACTGGTACCGAAATTTTGACCTCCTTAAAACAATAAAAATCTACCTACATTTTCAATCATATACATGAATGGAGGCATAAACGCCGTTTGGTCAAAATTTTTATTCCTGATCAAATTTTAGCTGAATGGTTTACAAAATCATTACTTCCCATCATTACAAAAGATGTTAACAAAGGAGGTGTTGTAACAGAAGATCAAGTAATTGCTCGTGCCCAATATATAGACATTATTTATACATAGTATGGTACTTTTCATGTGAAAATGCCAAATCTCCCTTGCCCAAAAATTTCAGATCAACCAGAATGAACCCCTTTAGGATCTCACACCATTGATGGTGTGATTTTTTAAGTTAGCCATTAATATAATTGTAAAAATAATACTTCTAAAAATATTTAGATGTTGGCTATACAAAATTCACTCAGTGAAAACCCTTCTCTAGAAATTACTTCTGAAATTAATGTCATAGAGTCATCTACTGGCAAGAATCAACCCTTCGGAGGTAAAAATAAGGGGAATGTTAAAGCAGAAAAAATCTCTTCTCAGAAAAAGAAACCAAACAAAAACAAACCCTATGACGAAAAAAAAAGCCCCGTTATCCTTTCTTGATTTATGATGAAGATCATTACACCAAGGAATTCCCACATAGGGCAGAGGTTACTAAATTTTTTAAAGGTTCTCCTACTCCTACTGTTTTGAATTATCCTTCACCCTTGTGAGCATCACACGATGCAATGAGTGCTAAGTGTATTATTCAAAAATCATGAGAAATTAGTTAGTTACGACTACCTCTCATGAAAATGGTCATAGATGAATGACTTACTTAACGTAGTTGAATCCCAAAAATGATATCTAATCCTTTCCCTTCTCAAGGAAATAAGATGATTTCACATAATAAATCCTCTTCTTTCACATCAGTATATATCATGATGATGTTGTTTCAAGTGATGGTAGCCATAAGATCTAAATATTACGGATTTGAGGGTCTTGTAGCAAGTCGAAATGATACTAGCCCATCTAGTCAACCTTACAATTCAATTCCTCGTCCTTCTAAACCATTACATATTGAAAAGAAAAATTATAACATGGTGATTTGACCATGTCCTAAAGGTGTTGTTTGAAGATCAAATTTTAACCCTCATGCTAGAGTTGCTCAAAACTACAACAATGTTGAAGATTTGGAAATGTATCCTTTAACAATGTCAACCTTTGAAGTGTTGCAAACATGTCCAACTCAAAGGAAACTATTATTATCAACGATTGGAGAAATTTATCCATGGGATTCCAAACTTATTTTCTTTTATCTCGAGAGCCACATACCTAGTCTCCCACATCAAATGGAATTCCAAATACCAATTTTCGTCAAAATTAAACTAGTTTTTCACATAGTAGTTGATGAAGGAGCTTCTACGTGTATCATGTATATTTCTTGTTGGAAAGCCTTGGGTTATCCAACCATCAATCAGTATCATACCACTCTTAAAGCCTTTGATGGAAGAGATTTTTGTCCATATGGAATTTTTAATGATCTACCAATTGAGTTAGAGGGTAATAAATTTGCAGTCGAAGTTGAATTCGTCGATGCCTAACTTGATTACAACCTTTTACTTAGTTGAAGATGGACCTATGCTATGTCTGCGATGGTCTCATCACTCTTTTGCATGATAATGTTTCCTCATCAAGGGAAAATAGTGAAATTGGTTACTACACTCCAGAGCTTAACTCTATTGGTAGTATAAATTTCGTGGGGAAAACGATTGCTAACAATGAAGATGTTGGTTTCGGTTTGCTAAAAGATTCATTACTCATGTGAAATTTTGCACTCCCTCCACCCAACTTTTTTTCTAACATGTCCCAAGTTAATATGATCACATCAGGTGCAATGGAACCTTTTGATACATAGATTGTGCCTTTAGAATCTGAATTGGTCTAGTATGGAAATGATATTCCTTTAATCCCATTTGAATTAGCTTATTAGGAAGTTCCAACGTTTTCTGATCCACCACACTCTGAAATTGATCCAGTGAATGCGGTCATTGATGATTATTCTCAACTATCTTGGTTAAAACCAATTTCATTTCCAGATCCCTTTGATCTAATGTTTCCAAAAAATGAGAGGATCATTTAAATAATGACTTTGGATGAAATTCCATGGGCCAATTTTCATCATCATTCATCTTTTTTACCTAGACTTTTTAAAATTGAGAATGATTTTTCTACCATATTCTCGCCTGAGATCGTAGATAATCCTGAATGTCCTATGTCAATTCTTCAAAATGACTTTGAAAATAATTTGAGAAATATATCTACAACCACTCCAATTAACATCTCAGTTAAATCAATAATTATTTAAAACATTCACATAGGCTCTTCGTGCTCACTCGAAGAGATTCAAACGTACAAAGCCCTGTTTCAATAATTCTGAGACATTTTTACTTGGTCCTATGAGGAAATTTGAGGAATTTACCCTAGCATAGTTTTTCAAGAAATAAAGACTTACCCAGATGAAAAACCTGTCAGACAAATATTACATCCAGTGCATCCACGAAAGGCTGCTGCTTTAAAATTTGAAGTTGAAAAATTACTGAAAGCAAGTTTTATTTATCCTGTTCCCTTAAGTTATTGGGGTTTCAATATTATTTTAGTTAACAAAAAACAAGGAACTATCAGGGTATGCATATATTATAGGGATATTAAAAAATATTGTCCCAACGACAACTATTCTACCCCCTATATCAACCAAATTGTTTACGAATATTCCAACAAAAGAATATTTTCTTTCATGGACGAATTTTATGGCTACAACCAATCAACATAGTGCCTGCCGATCGACATAAAAATGTGTTTATTTGTCCATGGGGTACCTTTTCTTATTGCAAATTCCCATTTGGATTAAAAAATGTAGGTGCAACCTGCCAACGAGCAATGTCTTATGCTTTTCACGGTATCAAGCATATTGTGAAACCTTACTTATATTATTTACCAACTCATTCATTAAAATGAGAAGATCATCCGATGCATCTGAAATCTATTTTTATCAGATGTAGACATTACAATATTCGTTTGAATTCCCATAAATGAATTTTCTGTGTACAATCTAGTTGATTGCTGGGATTTTTCATGTCAAAGGAAGGCATTTGTGTCAATCCGCTCAAGGTTAAGGGTATTTTGAATCTGACTCCTCCTTCCAATTTGTTAGGGCTCCTTAGTTTCCCAAGGCTGAGAAAGGAAACCAAAGAGGTAACCACATACAACCTTTTGACTTGGTATCTAGCCCTAACAAACCAGAGAGGGCTCTCTCAAAATAAATCTCACAGCCAATGATAGTGACTAGAGAGTATTAGGGTTTTAGGCTAGTTATTAGCTTAGTAGGGTTTTTGATTTAGGTTTTGTTGGATAAGTAGCACCAGGTTTGGGAACTAGGTCAAGTGTTCCAAAGGATCAACTATTAGGATATTTTGACACATAGGAAATAGTTAAAAATAACTTATTCTAGTGTAGAGTTAGGTAAAGTGTGTTTCTTTACTATGTACATTTGTAACTTATGATCCGACGGTCACGATTTGTAGTGATCCGACAGTTCACTCTCTCCTCGGTATTAACGACACTTGATCCATGGCTTAACACCTGATTGGTCCATGATCTCTATTTAAAGAGCATGAAGGGTCATTTTTCCGGTAACCGTTTATGAGATAAACATATGTAACATTTTTTTTTATATTAATAAATTGCCTGAAGTGGCCGCGTTGGCTCAGGCCGTGGACTGTTTCCCTCTTTGAGGGTTTTAACCACGTGATAATACTGGTGTACTGATTTTTGATCTGTTTGTGAGTGTTGAAATTTGGTTATTGATCTACGAAACTTACCCTATAAATTCCTACATGGTATGAGAGCTATTTTGAGGGCCTCATCCATTGTTGATCAAAATCCGAAGCCGGTTTGACTGTAGGCGACTACCGTTTTCTAGATCTACTGTTTCTGAACATTTTAAGGCTTGGAGAGCCACTTTGTTGTGTCCGGAGTGTCTATTACAATGAGGAACACCTTTCGTTTCATGCGAAAAGTTTTGCGGTTGCACAAGTTATGTTAGTTTAGATTTGGAGGTATAAAGTATCTCTTTTGCAGTTTTATTTGTTAAAATTTTTGCTTATTTATTATTTTGGTTCCTTTTGTTTATTTCAGTTTTAGGTTTTATTTGTTTTCTATATCTATACCCTCTTCTCTATGTATGCTATTTTCTCTGCGCTGTGTGCGATCTTGGCAAATCAGAAACAGTCAGAAGGATTTTTTTTTTGCTATGTATGCTCTTTCCCCGCGTCTTTGTGCGATCTTGGGAAAGCAGAAATAGTGAGAAAAAAATAGTTTCCGGTAAGGCTAATCGAAAATATAACATTCTGCCGTAAGGTTTGCATTAAATTTTTTTTTTTGCTAAGTTTTTTGTGTTTTTTATGTAGGAGAAGGCACGCACACCGAATATTTAAAAAAAATTAAAAAAAACCCCTTCCTCCTTTCAAACGATTACATAATCCTTTTACTATCTCACTTTGTGAGAAGTTAGTTTGTGAGAATAGAGGTCTTGGGTTCAAGTCTCTTTCTCAAGCTTCTTTTGTAATTTTTTTTTTTTGTTAAAGGGGCGGGATTTTTTTTTAAAGTTGAACTTCATCATCAAATTTCAAACCGTTCCAATAACTATTCGACATCTTCAACTCGTTTTTTCAAAAAGGCATAACTTCTTCATTCGGAAGCCATTTTTCAAGATGTTTTTTTTGAAGCAGCCTAATTTTTTGAGCTCTTTCCATTGGAACAATTAGTTTCAGCTTTTCTCAGCTTCGATGTTTTAAAATGGAAAGTGCATGCCTGATCATTCTTAACAACACCAATTATTTCCAATGGCTACCTCACATGGTAGATATACTTAGAACTAAAGGGCTTTATAGAATAGCCACAGGACAAGAAACTAAAACTTATGATGATGATAAATTCACTAAATGGAAAAATAAACAAGATCAAGCACCAGGGTTGATAGGAATTTCCATTGCTCAAGATCTTCGATTTCATATCCTTGACATTGACACCCCTCATGAAGCCCTGGATAAGCTAAATATTGTCTTTGGCATTCAAAATCAAATCAGGGCCCATTAACTTGAAAATGAGTTGCTTACTTTGGACCCTAATAATTTATCCTCTATTGAAGACTTTTTGTCCAAATTCAAGACCCTTATACTTATTTTAGTGTAAGGTCAAAAAGGAAGATGGTAGCCTCATATATTGCATTCTTGCTAAGCTTGGCTCTGCAAACTCTGTATTTGTTTCCAACTTCCATTTCACTAGATAAGCCATCATTTCTACAGGAACCACCTACAAGAACCCCTCTTTTGATGCCTTTTGCAATTCTTTGATAAGAGAACAAGAAAAACTCTTACACCTTGGTATTATCACTTCTGGAAATGCTTCTAAGAAAGCCTTAGCAGACCAACAACAATCATATCAAAAGAATACCAAGAAGTAGTATCTTAAAAAGTATGGTCCAAAACCAAACAAGGGTAAAAGAAACTCACCAAAATGATAAGGCAACTCAAAACAAAGGGAAGAATACAAATAGACATTGCAAATTTTTCAATCGTGATGGCCATATAGAGTCCAAATGTTTTAAGAAGATGGAAGCCTTAGAAGCAGCAATGAAGAAGCACAACATCAATTTGGAGCACTCTTCACTTTCATCTTCATGAATGACACTTTCTGCTTGTGGTTGTCAAGCATCAAGATCTGGTTATGCATTAAATGTACCTTCTTCTTCTCACTCTCCTAAGTGGATCATTGATTCTGGAGCTTCTTACCACATGGCCAAAAATGAAGCCATGTTTTCTTCTTTAAATGATTGCAACACCAAACATATTTATGTTGGTGATGATAGATCTCTTAGTGTTGTAGGATTTGGAACCATTCATCTAGATAATGGTTAGTTTAATGATGCACTATGTGTTCCTACCTTGTCATGCAACCTTCTCTCTGTTTATCATATAACTCATTCAGGTGAAGGGAAAATAGTAGAATTCTCACCTCATGATGTTGTAATCAAGGACCTCAAAGATCATAGACATATTTTAGCTACTTGCATTGCTGATGATTCCACAAGGTTGTATAAGTTTGAAAACTTTGGGTCATCCTGTCTTCCCTTAGTTTTTGTTGCTCATAATGATGATGTGAGCAAACTTTGGCATGAGCGATTTGGGCACTTAAACTATCGCCCTCTTCAAACTCTATGTAAAGAAAATATGGTGACAGGTATTCCTATGGTATGTTGCTGAGATGGTGTTTTCTTCAGATGTGTACTTGAAAAACATCATCGGGATAGTTTTGACAAATGTGCCTCTTAGCACGCTTGACCTTACAAACTTGTACAATGATACAACAGGTCACTTCTTGTTGTTTCTTTCTTCTTCCATGCTTCTCAACTTTCATTGATTATTTTTCCGGACTTTCACTTGTATACTAATTCTTAAAACTCAATAGTGAAGTTTTAACATGTTCTTGGCCTTTAAGGCCTTTGTTGAGAAACAATATGGACATCCAATTCTTAAGTTAAGATTAGACAATGGAGGAGAATATGTTAACAACAAATTATCAACTTCTTCATGGGCATGGCATCCAAATTTGCAACCTACGAGATTCCACCATCCTTTGAAAAAACATTTGTAAATTGAAACAAAGAATCACACCTTAAAATAAATGGCTAATTATATGCCTCGATACAAGGACTTAGTCTCAGATTTTGGGCGAGAAGCAATTAAATGTGCAAATTACATAGTAAATCGCACTCACTACTGAGTTTTTAAAGAATATAACTCCAAAAGAAGCTTGGAGCTCAATAAAACCAAATGTAAGTCACTTTCATGTTTTTGGAAGTGATGCTTGGGCCCATATTCCATATGCAAAACATAAAGCCTTAGAACCTAAGAGTGAAAAATGCATTTTGTTGGATATTCTGAAGATGTCAAAGGATATAGACTTCTTCAACCAAAATAAAAAAATATAATCATTAGAAGAGATGTAAATTTTGATGAAAATATATCGGCTTGCGATCCTAGTTTGGTAGGTGTTCCACCTTTGGCCTGTGAGCCTAATTCGGCATATGTTCCACCTCTCTCTCTCTCTTATATTTTTAATAGCATTCCTTCTAGTTCAGATGATGACAACGAGGATGAAAATCCTCCTCCACCTCTTGAAATTGTTCCTTATACTCCACCACTTCCAAGATGGTCAGCTCTACTCGGGATGGAGCAGAGTTCTCTTGCGGGTGACACGGATCAGCAGCCGTACACGTTCTCGGTTCGAAAGAGCCTCTTGTGGCTCAATTTCAATCTTTGTTCCGAAGAGCAGCACGAAGCCTCGGTCATCAGTTGGGATGAAGCTATGAATGAAGAGTATCTTTCCTTATTGGCAAACGATACTTGGGATCTTGTTCCTCTTCCAAAGGAAGAAAAAATTGTTGGAGTACGGAGAAAAATTGTTCCTCGTCTTGTCGCTAAAGGATTTGCACAAGTTGAAGGCATTGAATATACTAAAACCTTCTCCCCTATTGCCAAAATGAACTATATCCACCTTGTTCTTTCCCTTGCTGCCTCCTTTAAATGGGAAGTCCATCAGGATGTTAAATCTACCTTCTTACATGGATATTTGCATGAAGAAATATACATGGAACAACCCCCTCGCTTTATCCAAAACGATTCCAGCCTTGTTTGTCACCTTATGAAGTCTCTCTATGGTCTCAAAGAAGTTCCTTGGGCTTGGTATGCCAAAATGGATAGATTTCTATTAGATAATGGCTTTTCTAGGTGTCATTCTGACAACAATGTCTACACCAAGTAAATGGGTAAGTCCTTCACCATCCTTGTTCTTATGTTGATGATCTTATCCTTACTGGTAGTGATCCCAAACATATAAAACATGTGAATTCTAGCCTCAAAAAGAAGTTTTAAATGACAAACTTAGGACAATTGCATTATTTCCTTAGTCTTCAAGTCTTGCAATCCAAAGAAGGTATTTCCCTCTCTTAGTCCAAGTATGCCTGTGATCTTCTACACCAATTTCACATGGAAGATTGTAAGCCAGTCCCTTCACCCTTTTAGTCTAGATTCAAGCTTTCGGTCACTTGTACTACCCCTGAAGTTGATGCTACCTTATACTGTCAACTTGTTGGTAAACTTCTGTATCTAACCCATACCCGTCCTGACCTTTCCTTTGCCGTTGGTCTTGTTGCTCAGTTTATGCACCAACCTCATGAAAGTCACTTGAAAGCAGCTAAAAGAATACTTCGATATATTTGAGGTATAGTTTAGTTCGGGATTCATTACAATGTAGGAGCATCTCCACTCTTGATTGGTTTCACTGATTCTGATTGTGCTGGTGACCCTGATGATCGAAAGTCTACTGCAGGATATGTATTCACTCTTGGTTCAGGACCTATTACTTGGTCTTGTAAGAAAAAAAGTGCCATCTCTCTTTCTTCGGTTGAAGTAGAGTATCATAGTGCAGTTGAAGCCAACAAGGAAGCCGTGTGGCTTCGTCAGATCTTGTCTGAATTTGGTATTCATTAGCAACATCCAAATACACTTTGGTGTGATAATCAAAGTGCCATTAATCTATGTAAAGATCCAATTCAGCATTAGCCTATGAAACACATTGAACTCCACATACACTTCATCAGAAAGCTCATTCATGATCATGTTCTTGAAGTGCAGTACTGTCCAACCAATGATCAAGTATTCAATATCTTTACGAAGGATCTCACAGAAGCGAGGTTTACCATACTTCGATCCATGCTTGGAGTTTAGGAAAGTTGTCATTAAGGGGGGATAGGCTCTAATGCCTCCTTCCTTCTCCTATTGTGTCACTTTTGTAAATCCTTCAATCCTATCCCAATTTGTTCTTAAGGGGGAATGTTAGGATATTTCGACACATAGGAAATAGGCTCCTTTTGTGTCACCTTTGTAAATCCTTCAATCCTATCCCAAGTTGTTCTTAAGGGGGGATGTTAGGATATTCCGACACATAAATAGTTAAGAATAACTTAGTCTAGTGTAGAGTTAGGTAAAGTGTGTTTATTTACTATGTAAATTTGTAACTTATGATCCGAAGGTCACGATTTGTAGTGATCTGACAGGTTCACTCTCTCCTCGGTATTAACGACACTTGATCCGAGGCTTAATTCCCGACTGGTCCATGATCTCTATTTAAAGAGCATGGAGGGTCATTTGTCCAGTAACCGTTTATGATAGAAACATATGTAAATTTTCTTTTTATATTAATAAATTTCCTGAAGTGATAGCGTTGGCTCAGACCATGGATTGTTTCCCTCTTTGAGGGTTTTAACCAAGTGAAAATAATGGTGTACTGATTTGTGACCTGTTTGTGAGCGGTGACATTTGGTTCTTGATCTACGGAACTTACCCTATAAATTCCTACATCAACTACAGTTATAGAACGAGGCAAGATAAATTTAACTATTGACACAATTTGAATTTGTCGTTGTAGTGTAGTGAGGAAGGAATCATGTAGAAGGAATAAAATGAGCATACACGTATGAATTAATTTACTTAGAAGTTAAAACATTATATGCAAATCTTAGATAAAACATAGCATATGAGGCACTGTATCCTGTTTAAAACTTATGATATTAGCTTAAGAAGAATATAGATGGCTGCTTGAAAAAATTGATCATCATATGCATAAGAAAAATGGAGAAAAACACTGTCACTAACCACATCACAAGAATCCCATAAAAATAACTGAAACTGCCTGTAAATTACTTCTGCAAATAGTCAAGCACACCAGTTCCAAAAGAGTGTGAACTTAAAATATCTAACCCTCTAATTGACTTGATTCTGAGTACATATAGAAAAGAAAAAAGATTCTACCTCTAGGGGTTGAATCCTAATCCATAGCAACTAATTAATGAACCTAATGACTCATTGCCTAATTGTAGGGAAGTTAGAAACAACTTTCCCACTTTTTAGCTAACTAATTGAGCTTATCTCTCAAGGCATTAATCATAATATTCTTTACAAAGATGACCATTAATAAGCCTATTACTCATCAGACAACTCATAAGACAGCTGTTACATCGACCAAGTTTTTACCTTTGACCTCCACGTGTAATAAAAATTTTCCAAACAAAGAAACACATCAAAGTTTTTCAGTAGAAATGCAACAAAGTGCGATTGATATTTGGGTGCCTTCCCGGATGATTCTTTTGCTGAAAAAGGTATGGTTGGAAAGATGAAGATGTATAATACACAATGGAGTCATCAAGAACTGTAAAAAACAACTCTAAACTCCTAAAAATTGACTTGAAGTCAAACTATCCCAAAAGTGCAACCAGTGGTCTGAAAAAGCAGCAAAAAGGTCAAAAATAAGGATTGTATGGTCAATTTCTGAAAATGTGTGTACTTTTAAGCATCCCCATGAACGTTTTTTACTTCCTTATGCTATTATCCATCTACACATGCTTGAAATTTAGAATTTTGGCCTCCTGAGAAAAATCACAACAAGTACTTGCTATGCTTTTGTTGACCAATTTTCCTGTGTGCACAAAAAAATTCAAAGTCTACAAAATTTGCCTTATTTACTTGCTTTCAGTCATGCCTTCAAACAACTAAGGATGCATCAGCCAAGAGGTCACATATTTTCTTCATTTTAATTTTCATTTGGTTTCTGTTGAGATTCTTCTTCATTTTTTTGACACTAACCTTTCAAATCATGTTCCTAGTATAGTGCCTTGCCATATTTCTTTGCATGGTGGTATCCCTGTTTGCTTTCTATAGTAGCTTTTCCAAGCGTACATTTACTCTGTCAAGCCAATAATCTCTGTGTTGGGCCGTGAATATGACCACTTTTTAACACTTATTTCATCCATTTTTACTCTTCTTTATCATGTCATTTATTATAATTTATCATATAAATCCATTTTATAATGATTTATGCTCTTATGGATGAAAATTATTTCTTCTCCTTTATTTTTAATAAATTGATGATTATTATGCATAATTTTATCAATAATGGTTTATTAATATATTTTGTAATATCACTCACCATTTTAGCCTTCAATATGTTTTCCAGATTGCAGATTTGATCTCCAAATCATCATGAAATATTTTTAACTCATATATTCGCTGGAATAAGAAGTGACAGTTTTGTGGTTGAGATTCTAAGCAAATGAAGAATAATCTAGAAAATATGGAACATGGGTTTTGTCCAGAACGGGCCCAATTAATTTTAAAATAGAACGGTTTGCCAAAATTCAGCCTGTATTGAGAGAAACGCAGGGTTATTTGAGCACGATTTTCTCAGATTTGTTGTTGCGGCCGTCCTTCAAATCTCAGCTGTAAAGCCAAATTCGCCTTGCTCTTGTTGAAAGATTGTTGGAAATGTATTTTCTAGTTGATCAAGTTGTTGGGAACAATCTAATAATTTTATGGGATATCATATTTGCTATTTAATTTCTCCTCCTTCTGATAGGAGAACATGTATTGTGTATTGAAAGAGAATGGATGATTATTGAATTCCCTTTGTAACATTGTAATTCCTTGACTCTTGTGAGAAAAGAGAAACTAATGTGAAAGCTATTCATGTTTGATTAATACAAAGAGATGTTCTCGTTCCATTTCTCAATTTCTGCAGTAGCCCAGTGGTGCTTTCACCGGCAATTGAGGGCCCGGCCCTGGTGGAGCGATCCGTTGTTTGTATTTCTATTCTTTTATTTATGTTGTGTGATAATTGCATTTAGATTTATTACGATTACAGAGTTATTTGATTGCTGTTGGATTGAATTCAGATTTGATGTATACTTTGATGAATTGCACTGCTATTTTACTTTAGCAAGGATCGTATTTACTATCTTATTCATCTTGCTATCTTTTATAAAGCGTTGTTGTTCCATTGATTTATGATTCATTCCAATGAATTGTTTCATAGTCTTGGCTGTCGACAGGTTTGGAGTATTGAGATTAGTTGCCTGATTGCGTTAGAATTAGAATTGCTGTTCATATTGCTGTTCCATTTCTGTTTATTGTTTATTTCTTATTCGTAGTTTCAGATTAACAAATAGATGAGTTACAATGCAAGTTGTTGTTCCTCTTAAGGAACAACGACCGTTCCTCTTAGGAAGCAGTGCGTTTATGTGTTTATTTTTGTTGATCATTCGAAAAGGAACAAAATTTTCGCTGATTAGTTTTGTTGTTCTTTTAAAAAAGAACAACATTTTTTCTGCATGTTTTTGCTGTTCCTTTCAAAAGGAGCAGCAGTTTTGTTGTTCCCTTTAAAAGGAACAACACCGATTGTTCTTGCTGTTCCTTTCCAAAGAAATAGAATTTTCGCCGACTGTTCTTGTTGTTCCTTTCCAAAGGAACAACATTTTTGCAAATTATTCTTGCTGTTATTTTCCAAAGGAACAACATTTTCGCAGATTGTTTTTGCTGTTCCTTTCCAAAAGAGCAGTACTTTTTGAGTGCATTTTTCTTGTTTTTTAAGCAACATTTTTAGAACTCTTTTTGAAATTTTCATGACTTTTTGAAAGGCAAACATACAATTTATGGAAGGATATAAAAATTAGAGCTTACTGTAATCAACAAATCAAAAGAAATCGTCACTTTTAAGAAAGTTGTTTAGTAATGATAAGAAAAAGGAAAAATGGACAAATCAATAACATGATCTTGTTGTCTTACTACCACTAAATTCATATGATCGATTATATTTATCATGTTGGTTCTTTCCCATATTTTATAACTTTATTTGATTTTTACTTATGGAGTAGGAACAAGGGCATATTATTTTCTATTGAGCTGTTCAGACTTCTTCCACCATCCCTACTCTTAAGGAGTGCTGAGCCATCCTTTATGAATAAATATGAAAGTTCTATATGAAAAGAAAAATATTTACATATTTCATTAATAATTTTATAATTTTGCAGATGGAGGATAGGGGGTCTCATCAAGAGCCGGCCTACCATGTTCATAAGGAAGCAAGTGAAGTGGCATTCCCATCATGGCCACCAAACGAGGGATATGGTCCAATGGACAATTGAAAAAATTAAGAAGTCCTTGGAGCATGAGATCTCATCACGAGCCGGCCTGCCCACTTTTCACTTCTTCTCAGTGAATGGCATTGCGATTTATCTGGTCACCAAGCCAGGACAATGGCCTCCGTTATGAAAATTAATAAACACTTCCTCAACATAAATAAAGGACAATGGTTCCAAGGGTGAAAGAGCAACTCTGTCAAGGTTATGGACACCTGTGGGCAACAGAGCTTTGCTGATGGTATTGGAGTCACATTTATACACAGCAATAGTAATATTAAACTCTTTTTCCTATATCTCTATTTAAATATCAGATGAAAGTATGAATCCTTAACCTTTGATTTTGAACCTATTATATATGAAAATCATCATAAATCGATCACATTAGTTTAAGTGGATAATAAACGCATTTGTACTTATGTTTATCTTAAGCCGTCCCTTCTCCTTATTCTTGAATCATTACAAAACGCTTCTTTATCTGTTTACGATTTATCACATGCATGGATTTCAGTAAATGCTATAATTTCATTGATTGTATCATAAGTATGTATGCCTTTCCATGCTGTACAATTGCTGTGCAATATGCTACTCTTCTATTTTGCTGATTTTCCACAATATTAATACTGCATTTTTACATAATTTTTTTAATTTTATTTTATTTTTAATTAATTAATTTATTTTATTATTATTTTTTTTTCTGCTTGAACTTTTTTTCATGCATCTTATCTGTTGCCATTCCAAATTGAAATTGTGGATTCAAGAAAATTGCATACATAATTGTGATTTGTTTACAGGAGAACAACAAATATGGGGGGAAATTCTATTCGCAACACGACCACACCATTGCAATCAACAGCAAAGGTTCGTGAACGTGCAAAATTCTTTAGACATGATGTGTTTGCATGGCTTCTACCTTTTGCATCACTTTCAGTATCCGCTCAGCCTACATCAGCTTCAACAAAAGCCAGTCCCTACATGTCTTTCCATATTTTTTTGGAGGTAACACTTAAGGTAAAATAGCATAATTTTCTGATTTATTATGAATTTAGGAGAATTTCATGAAAATCCATGGAACATTATTTATCATCATTCATTCCACATCTTCACCACTTCCCATTTTTTTAGACACGTCTCATCTTTCAGTTTGGGGGAGTGTTGCTTTCCTTCATTTCTTTCTTGTGACCATGTCAATAATATTCTTTATCATCCATTGATATTCTTATTCATTCTCAACACCTCCCTTATTCCATGTTGTTTTATACCAAGCATCGATGTCAACAGATTGTAGCAACCACCTCTCTATGTTTTCTAGCATTGCATGAGGACATGCTAATTTTTCAGTTTGGGGGGGAGAATTTCTACACACGATGTATGTTTTTTACTCTCTTTCTCATTTAAGGCATACAATTTCATTTGTATATAGTGCATAAATTGATTTGCATATATCTTTAAAACTATGAACTAAATTCTTGTGATTTCTGGATAACAAAGAGGTATCATTAAAATATACAAACCCAGATAATTTCACGCTAAATTGGTTCATAAAATTTCGAAAATTATGCACTATCACCTACAACCATTTATTTTATATCTTATAATCCATGCATCCAAACGATTTGATTTTTAAGAAAATGGTTAATGAAGTTTGCTGTTACTTATGTCACATTTTTCTGCAACTTCATATACATATAGTTGAACGTCAACTGTAAACATTGTTACGCCTTTATCAAGATTGCTAAAATTGAATTTTCATTATTTGAGGAAAAAATCATTTATTCCATCCATTTCATGAGTTGGGATGAACAATTTTCTTTGCTTGGTTAACACATGGATTTTGTTTTTGGGTTGCATGAGGACATGGAATATATTCAGTTTTGGGTTGCATGAGGACATGCAATATATTCATTTTGGGGGGATGTTGGGTCGTGAATACGACCACTTTTTAACACTTATTTCATCCATTTTTACTCTTCTTTATCATGTCATTTATTATAATTTATCATATAAATCCATTTTATAATGATTTATGCTCTTATGGATGAATATTATTTCTTCTCCTTTATTTTTAATAAATTGATGATTATTATACATAATTTTATCAATAATGGTTTATTAATATATTTTGTAATATCACTCACCATTTTAGCCTTCAAGATATTTACCAGATTGCAGATTTGATCTCCAAATCATCATGAAATATTCCAACTCAAAAATTCGCTAGAATAAGAAGTGACAGTTTTGCGGTTGAGATTTTGAGCAAATGAAGAAGAATCTGGAAAATCCGTAACATGGGTTTTGTCCAGAAAGGGCCCAATTAATTTTTCTGAAGAATGGTTTGCCCAAATTTGGTTCGTGTTGAGAGAAACACAGGGTTCTTTGAGCACGTTTTTCTCAAATTTGTTGTTGCGGCCGTCCTCCAAATCTCAGCTGCAAAGCCAAATTCGCCTTGCTCTTGTTGAAAGATTGTTGGAAATGTATTTTCTGGTTGATCAAGTTGTTGGGAACAATCCAATATTGTTATGGGAGATCATATTTGCTATTTAATTTCTCCTCCTGATTATAAAAGGAGAACATGTATTGTGTATTGAAAGAGAATGGATGATTATTGAATTCCCTTTTTAACATTGTAATTCCTTGACTCTTGTGAGCAAAGAGCAACTGATGTAAAATATATTCATGTTTGATTAATACAAAGAGGCATTCTCGTTCCATTTCTCAAGTTCTGCAGTAGCCCAGTGGCGCTTTCACCGGTGGTTGAGGGCCCGACCCTAGTGGAGCAATCCGCTGTTTGTATTTCTATTCTTTTATTTATGTTGTATGATAATTGCATTTAGATTTATTACGATTACAAAGTTATTTGATTGCTGTTGGATTGAACTCAGATTTGATGTATACGTTGATGAATTGCACTGCTATTTTACTTTAGCAAGGATCGTATTTACTATCTTATTCATCTTGCTATCTTTTATAAAGCGTTGTTGTTCCATTGATTTATGATTCATTCCAATGAACTGTTTCATAGTCTTGGCTATTGACAGGATTGGAGTATTGAGATTAGTTGCTTGATTGCGTTAGAATTAGATTTGCTGTTCCATTTCTTTTTATTGTTTATTTCTTATTCGTAGTTTCAGATTAACAAATAGATGAGTTACAATGCAAGTTGTTGTTCCTCTTAAGGAACAACAACCGTTCCTCTTAAGAAGCAGTGTGTTTATGTGTTTATTTTTGTTGATTCTTCCAAAATTAACAACATTTTCGCTGATTAGTTTTGTTGTTCTTTTAAAAAAGAACAACATTTTTGCTGCATGTTTTTTCTGTTCCTTTCAAAAGGAACAACAGTTTTGCTGTTCCCTTCAAAAGGAACAACACCGACTGTTCTTGCTGTTCCTTTCCAAAGGAACATCATTTTCGCCGACTGTTCTTGTTTTTCCTTTCCAAAGGAACAACATTTTCGCAAATTATTCTTGCTGTTCCTTTCCAAAGGAATAACATTTTCATAGATTGTTTTTGCTGTTCCTTTCCAAAAGAGCAACACTTTTTGAGTGTATTTTTCTTGTTTTTTAAACAACATTTTTAGAACTTTTTTGAATTTTTCATGACTTTTTGAAAGACAAACATACAATTTATGGAAGGATATACAAATTAGAACTTACTGTAATTAGCAAATAAAAAGAAATCGTCATTTTTAAGAAAGTTGTTTAGTAATGATAAGAAAAAGGAAAAAGGAACAAATCAATAACATGATCTTGTTGTCTTACTACCATTAAATTCATATGATCAATTATATTTATCATGTTGGTTCTTTCCCATATTTTATAAATTTATTTGATTTTTACTTATGGAGTAGGAACAAGGGCATATTCTTTTCTATTGAGCTGTTCATACTTCTTCCACCATCCCTACTCTTAAGGAGTGCTGAGCCATCATTTATGAATAAATATTAAAGTGCTATATGAAAAGAAAAATATTTACATATTTCATTAATAATTTTATAATTTGGCAGATGGAGGATAGGGGGTCTCATCAAGAGCCGACCTACCATGTTCATAAGGAAGCAAGTGAAGTGGCATTCCCATCATGGCCACCAAACCAGGGATATGATCCAATGGACAATTGAAAAAATTAAGAAGTCCTTGGAACAGGAGGTCTCATCACGAGCCGGCCTGCCCACTTTTCACTTCTTTTCAGTGAATGGCATTGTGATTTATCTGGTCACCAAGCCAACACAATGGCCTCCATTATGACAATTAACAAGCACTTTCTCAGCATAAATAAATGACAATGGTTCCAAGGGTGAAAGAGAAACTCTGTCAAGGTTATGGACACCTGTGGGCAACAGAGCTCTGCTAATAGTATTGGAGTCACATATGTACACATCAATAGTAATATTAAACCATTTTTCCTATATCTCTATTTAAATATCAGATGAAAGTATGAATCCTTAACCTTTAATTTTGAACCTATTATATATGAAAATCATCATAAATCGATCACATTAGTTTAAGTGGGTAATAAACACATTTGTACTTATGTTTATCTTAAACTGTCCCTTCTCCTTATCCTTGAATCATTAAAAAACGCTTCTATATCGGTTTACGATTTATCACATGCATGGATTTCAGTAAATGCTATAATTTCATTGATTGTATCATAAGTATGTATGCCTTTCCATGCTATACAATTGTTGTGCAATACGCTGCTCTTTTATTTTGCTGATTTTCCACAATATTGATACTGCATTTTTACATAATTGTTTTTCTACTTGAACTTTTTTTCATGCATCTTATCTGTTTCCATTCCAAACTGACACCGTGGATTCAAAAAAATTGCATACAGAATTGTGATTTGTTTACAGGAGAACAACAAATATGGGGGGAAATTATATTCGCAGCACAACCACACCATTGCAATTAACAGCAAAGGTTCGTGAACACGCACAATTCTTTAGACATGATGTGCTTGCATGGCTTCTACCTTTTGCATCACTTTCAGTATCCGCTCAGCTTACATTAGCTTCAACAAAGGCCAATCCCTACATGTCATTCCATATTTTTTCGGAGGTGACACTTAAGGTAAAATAGCATAATTTTTTGATTTATTATGAATTTAGGAGAATTTTATGAAAATCCATGGAACATTATTTATCATCATTCATTCCACATCTTTACCACTTCCCATTTTTTTAGACACGTCTCATCTTTCAGTTTGGGGGAGTGTTGCTTTCCTTCATTTATTTCTTGTGACCATGTCAGTAATATTCTTTATCATCCATTGATATTCTTATTCATTCTCAACACCTCCCTTATTCCATGTTTTATACCAAGCATTAATTTCAATAGATTGTAGCAACCACCTCTCTCTGTTTTCTTGCATTGCATGAGGACATGCTAATTTTTCAGTTTGGGGGGGAGAATTGCTACACATGGTGGATGTTTTCTACTCTCCTTCTCATTTAAGGCATACAATTTCATTTGTATATAGTGCAGAAATTGATTTGAATATATCTTTAAAATTATGAACTGAATTCTAGTGATTTCTGGATAACAAAGAGGTATCATTAAAATACAAAAACCCAGATAATTTCACGCTAAATCAGTTCATAAATTTCGAAAATTATGCACTATCACCTACAACTATTTATTTTATATCTCATGATCCGTGCATCCAAACGATTTGATTTTTGAGAAAATGGTTAATGAAGTTTGTTGTTACTTATGTCACAGTTTTCTGCAACTTCATATACATATAGTTGAACGTCAACTGTAAAAATTGTTATGCCTTTATCAAGATTGCTAAAATTGAATTTTCATTATTTGAGGAAAAATTCATTTGTTCCATCCATTTTATGAGTTGGGATGAACAATTTTCTATGCTTAGTTAACACATGGGTTTTGTCTTTGGGTTGCATAAGGACATGCAATATATTCAGTTCTGGGTTGCATGAGGACATGCAATATATTTAGTTTGGAGGTATGTTGAGCCTTGAATACGACCACTTTTTAACACTTATTTCATCCATTTTTACTCTTCTTTATCATGTCATTTATTATAATTTATCATATAAATCTATTTTATAATGATTTATGCTCTTATGGATGAATATTATTTCTTCTCCTTTATTTTTAATAAATTGATGATTATTATGCATAATTTTATCAATAATAGTTTATTAATATATTTTGTAATATCGCTCACTATTTTAGCCTTCAAGATATTTACCATATTGCAGATTTGATCTCTAAATCATCATGAAATATTTCAACTCAGAAATTCGCTGGAATAAGAAGTGACAGTTTTTCGGTTGAGATTCTGAGCAAATGAAGAAGAATTCGGAAAATCCGGAACATGGGTTTTGTCCATAACGGGCCCAATTAACTTTTTTAATAAACATTTTGCCCAAATTCGGCCTGTATTGAGAGAAACGCAGGGTTCTTTGAGCAGGATTTTCTCAGATTTGTTGTTGCGACCGTCCTCCAAATCTCAGCTGCAAAGCCAAATTCGCCTTGCTCTTGTTGAAAGATTGTTGGAAATGTATTTTTTGGTTGATCAAGTTGTTGGGAACAATCCAATATTGTTATGGGAGATCATATTTGCTATTTAATTTCTCCTCCTTCTGATTATAAAAGGAGAACATGTATTGTGTATTGAAAGAGAATGGATGATTATTGAATTCCCTTTGTAACATTGTAATTCCTTGAATCTTGTGAGAAAAGAGCAACTAATGTAAAATCTATTCATGTTTGATTAATACAAAGAGGTTTTCTTGTTCCATTTCTCAAGTTCTGCAGTAGCCCAACGGCGCTTTCACCAGCGGTTGAGGGCCCAACCCTGGTGGAGCGATCCGCTGTTTGTATTTCTATTCTTTTATTTATGTTGTGTGATAATTTCTTTTAGATTTATTACGATTATAGAGTTATTTTATTGTTGTTGAATTGAATTCAGATTTGATGCATACGTTGATGAATTGCACTGCTATTTTACTTAGCAAGGATCATATTTACTATCTTATTCATCTTGCTATCTTTTATAAAGCGTTGTTGTTCCATTGATTTATGATTCATTCCAATGAACTGTTTCATAGTCTTGGCTGTCGACAGGATTGGAGTATTGAGATTAGTTTCCTGATTGCGTTAGAATTAGAATTGCTGTTCATATTGCTGTTCCATTTCCGTTTATTGTTTATTTCTTATTCGTAGTTTCAGATTAACAAATAGATGATTTACAATGCAAGTTGTTGTTCCTTTTAAGGAACAACAACCGTTCCTCTTAAGAAGCAGTGCGTTTATGTGTTTATTTTTGTTGATCCTTCCAAAAGGAACAACATTTTCGCTGATTAGTTTTGTTGTTCTTTTAAAAAAGAACAACATTTTTGCTGTTCATTTCAAAGGGAACAACAGTTTTGCTGTTCCCTTCAAAATGAACATCACTGACTGTTATTGTTGTTCCTTTCCAAAGGAACATCATTTTCACAGACTGTTCTTGTTGTTCCTTTCCAAAGGAACAACATTTTCGCAAAGTATTCTTGTTGTTCCTTTCCAAAGGAACAAAATTTTCGTAGATTGTTTTTGTTGTTCCTTTCCAAAGGAGCAATACTTTTTGAGTGCATTTTTCTTGTTTTTTAAACAACATTTTTAGAATTTTTTTTGAATTTTTCATGAATTTTTGAAAGACAAACATACAATTTATGGAAGGATATACAAATTAGAGCTTACTGTAATCAGCAAATCAAAAGAAATCGTCATTTTTAAGAGAGTTGTTTAGTAATGATAAGAAAAAGGAAAAAGGGACAAATCAATAACATGATCTTGTTGTCTTACTACTATTAAATTTATATGATCGATTATATTTATCATGTTGGTTCTTTCCCATATTTTATAACTTTCTTTGATTTTTACTTATGGAGTAGGAACAAGGGCATAGTATTTTCTATTGAGATGTTCAGACTTCTTCCACCATCCCTACTATTAAGGAGTACTGAGCCACCCTTTATGAATAAATATAAAAGTGCTATATGAAAAGAAAAATATTTACATATTTTATTAATAATTTTATAATTTGGCAGATGGAGGATAGGGTGTCTCATCAAGAGCCGGCCTACTATGTTCATAAGGAAGAAAGTGAAGTGACATTTCCATCATGGCCACCAAACTAGGGATATGGTCCAATGTACAATTGAAAAAATTAAGAAGTCCTTGGAACATGAGATCTCATCATGAGCCGGCCTGCCCAATTTTCACTTCTTCCCAGTGAATGGCATTGTGATTTATCTGGTCACCAAGCCAGCACAATGGCCTCCGTTATGACAATTAACAAGCGGTTCCTCAGCATAAATAAAGGACAATGGTTCCAAGGGTGAAAGAGAAACTCTGTCAAAGTTATAGACACCTGTGGGCAACAAAGCTCTGCTGATGGTATTGGAGTCACATTTATACACATCAATAGTAATATTAAACCATTTTTCCTATATCTCTATTTAAATATAAGATGAAAGTATGAATCCTTAACCTTTGATTTTGAACCTATTATACATGAAAATCATCATAAATCAATCACATTAGTTTAAGTGGGTAATAAACGCATTTGTACTTATGTTTATCTTAAGCTGTCCCTTCTCCTTATCCTTGAATCATTACAAAACGCTTCTATATCTGTTTACGATTTATCACATGTATGGATTTCAGTAAATGCTATAATTTCATTGATTGTATCATAAGTATGTATTCCTTTCCATGCTGTACAATTGCTATGCAATATGCTGCTCTTCTATTTTGCTGATTTGCCACAATATTGATACTGCATTTTTACATAATTTTTTTTCTGCTTGAACTTTTTTTCATGCATCTTATCTGTTGCCATTCCAAACTGAAACTGTGGATTCAAGAAAATTGCATACAGAATTGTGGTTTGTTTACAGGAGAACAACAAATATGGGGGAAATTCTATTCGCAGCATGACCACACCATTGTAATTAACAACAAAGGTTCGTGAACGTGCACAATTCTTTAGACTTGATGTGCTTGCATGGATTCTACCTTTTGCATCACTTTCAGTATCCGCTCATCCTACATCAACTTCAACAAAGGCCAGTCCCTACATGTCATTCCATATTTTTTCGGAGGTAACACTTAAGGTAAAATAACATAATTTTCTGATTTATTATGAATTTAGGAGAATTTCATGAAAATCCATGGAACATTATTTATCATCATTCATTCCACATCTTTACCACTTCCCATTTTTTTAGACACGTCTCATCTTTCAGTTTGGGGGAGTGTTGCTTTCCTTCATTTCTTTTTTGTGACCATGTCAGTAATATTCTTTATCATCCATTGATATTCTTATTCATTCTCAACACCTCCCTTATTCCATGTTGTTTTATACCAAGCATCGATTTCAACAGATTGTAGCAACCACCTCTCTCTGTTTTCTAGCATTGCATGAGAACATGCTAATTCTTCAGTTTGGGGGGGAGAATCGCTACACATGATGGATGTTTTCTACTCTCTTTCTCATTTAAGGCATACGATTTCATTTGTATATGGTGCAGAAATTGATTTGCATATATCTTTAAAACTATGAACTGAATTTTTGTAATTTCTGGATAACAAAGAGGCATCATTAAAATACACAAACTCAGATAATTTCATGCTAAATTAGTTCATAAAATTTCAAAAATTATGCACTATCATCTACAACCATTTATTTTATATCTCATGATCCGTGCATCCAAACGATCTGATTTTTGAGAAAATGGTTAATAAAGTTTGCTGTTACTTATGTCACATTTTTCTGCAACTTCATATACATATAGTTGAACGTCAACTGTAAAAATTGTTATGCCTTTATCAAGATTGCTAAAATTGAATTTTCATTATTTGAGGAAAAAATTATTTGTTCCATCCATTTCATGAGTTGGGATGAACAATTTTCTTTGCTTAGTTAACACATGGGTTTTGTCTTTGGGTTGCATAAGGACATGCAATATATTCAGTGTTGAACCTCTAATTAAACTGAGAGGGGGGGTGAATCAGTTTAATACATTCCTGATCTTTTAAACTTTTCATTAAACTTATTTACACCTTCATTTCAAACTCAATTTGATGTGAGAGTAATTTTAGAATGTAATCAGAAAGTATTAGTTTAATAGAGTAGTAGACTTAATATGAGAGCAGAAGGTATTAAGCAAATGATACATATCAGATAAATACATAAATATCATGCACAGAGACACCAGATATAAGTGGAAACCCATAAAGGGAGAAAACCACATCTTATTATTGTTGTGATGCAAAGGCAAGCTCCAACTCCCTCTCACCACTGTTTTCTGCAGGCACCAACCTACGGGAGGCTCCTACCTTAATTCTGCAAGCTACAACTTGCAAGGAAGCACCAACTCCCTTAAGTTTTCTGCAGGAACCAACCTACAGGAGGCTCCAACCTCAGTCAGCTACAACTGACAGCTATCAGGCTGCAACTTGATAGGGAAGCTCCAACTTCCTCATTTTCTAAAACTGAATGTTTGCTGATTTACCTCAGATATCAGCTCTGTTCTGTAACTTCTCTTGTCTTCTGCGCCTTCTGTACGCATTCTCTCTGTATATGTCTCTCCTTGCTCTCAAAAACTCACTCTGCATATCAAGATGATATTATTTATAGATTTCCTCACATGACTGTTTGTATTCTGCTTGGAATTCGAAATGGAAAGTCATGTCTCTTTGCCTTCTACCTTCTCACTCTTATCAGCTTACTCAGAAATTATGACTGTAGGTGTCAATTTTAACATTACAGTGGGAGTTTGTTTTCTCTCGGAGACTTGCCAATGCATCACAAACAATAAAAACAATTAAAATATTTACATTCTTATTACAAAGTGAACTCTAGCTCAACTCATTTAGTCTTTTGAATCGATGCACATTTGTCTTTTCTTTGGTTGTCTTTGTCCTTTTTGTGACTGTGTTTTATCTCCTCTCGGCTCTATTTTCTTTTCTGTCCTCTGTGGGGGTGTAACAGCTACATACGTGTAACTCTGCCTTTTAAATAAATGAAATGCAATTGCTGACTTTTTAAATCAGGGCAATTTCAACCCTTTTCATGCCACGAGTGTCTTGTTGATGTGGAAGTTCCGCAAGTGGAACGAACATAGATCACAGTCGTTGCATATTAATAATCGCCTTCCCATTAAGCCGAGGCCCGAGGGTTCACAAACCATGTGGCATATTTTAATACAACGACAACCGTGCTTTATATATATCTAACAACAATCCTTTTATATATAAACAATCGCCCTCCACCTTAAGCCTTTGGTCTTATTTTACAATCCAATGAGTCGAATCACAACCACTAATATATGAAAGGGTCGGGCCCCACATCTCCGTCGGTGAATCGGTGGTGTCAAACGAAAACTTGCGATTGCGATTGATCAAACGGACGCGATGACCACATAAAACATGTCTCATAGTGCAATCGGGTCCGAACTTTGAACAAATGCAATCGGGGCGCATAATAGAAAAGTTTCGATTGCGATCAGAACATGGATGCAATTTGCACATATTAACTCCCGCATATAACAGGATCAGGTCCGCCACTTCAATCGCAGCATTTTACAAAAGACTTGCGATCAATCGGAAAGTTCCGATTGCGATTAAGATCCCGGACACGATTGAACTGATTAACTCCATCGTATAATGCCATCGGGTCCGCCACTTGATCGGAGCATATTACAAAAGACTTGCGATCAATCGGAAAGTTCCGATTGCGATTAAGATCCCAGATGCGATTGAACTGATTAACTCCATCGTATAATGCCATCGGGTCCGCCACTTGATTGGAGCATATTACAAAAGACTTGCGATTGAACCTTTTCTCCGATTGCGATTGGGTGAGGGGTCCCACCTTATAAGCCATTTCGTTTTGATAGAACCTTTGGTTATATAGATATAAAGCGCTCTGCTTGTATATAACTGATATATATGTTTATATATATATTTTGCTGCTGGAGTGAAGCGATTCCCGGAATAATGTTTGTGTTGTATTATATGTATAACGCCGGTTGGAGTGTGCGATTCCCGGAATATGGTTTAGTATTATATGCATTGCCTTGCCGCTGGAGTTAAGCGATTCCCGAAATAGGGATTATGTATTATATGTATAACACCGGTCGGAGTGTGTGATTCCCGAAATTTTGTAACGGCTCTCTGCCTCTATCACTTAGTCTCTGCCTCTGCCTCTGCTGCTTCTGTCGCTCTGCCTCTGTCTCTACCTTTCGATAACAATTCTTCACTGTGCTTCTATGACTGTTACATTTTGACTTTCTTCTTGCTGCCTCTATTGCTTTCGCTATGCCTCTTTTGCCTTCCTCTGCTTCAGCGCTACCTCTTTTGCCTGAGTGCTGCCTCCTTTGCCTGAGTGCTGCCTCCTTTGCCATGAATGACAATATTTCCAACAGTCTCCCCCTTAGGCATTGATGGCAATCCAATTTCTCTGTTTGCTTTCTCTTTCTCTTGTTGCTTGCTCTTCCTGTTTGCCTGCTCTTCCTCCTGTTGTTTATTCTTCCTCCCCCTTTGACATCAATGGCAAAGGACGACGTCTCATCTCTCCGTATGAGCTCTGTCGTTGCATTTCCTTTCTCTGAGTTACGTTTAGGTCCTCTTCTGGTGAAATTGTACTATGCTTCTCTAGAGTGATGTATGAAGCTTGTTGAGAGAACACTTTGGTATAGTGAGTCGATATGTGTTTTATAGCTGTGATTCATTTGTAGTGCCTGTAATATGTGCTAGATTGCAGACAGAGATGATGCATTTTACGATTGAAAGGTTCTTGTTGCTTCTGAATGATGATAATATTGATACTGCTGATAATACTGATAATGCTGATCCTGTGGAATTGTTTTATGCTTATCTTGCTGGCTGTTCTCCCCCTGGAATGATATCTTAATTTTGTTCTCCCCCTGAGACTGTACTTTCTCTTCATATTAGAGAATAGTATCTACAGATACTACCCCTAGTTTGTCTCTCAAGTATTCGAATGGTTCTATGGCAAGTGGTTTGGTAAATATATCTGCTATCTGTTCTTTCGTTGATACATAGTCCAGTTTAACTATCTTCTGAGCCACTTGTTCTCGGAGAAAATGATACTTGATTGGTATATGTTTAGTTTTTGAATGAAGCACGGGATTTTTAGATATACTTATAGCACTTGTATTATCACATTTGATTGAGATAGGTTCGTTAATGCTTACCTTCATGTCTTGAAGAGTTTGCTTCATCCACATGACTTGTGTACAACATGCTGCTGCTGCTATATATTCTGCTTCAGCTGTAGACAAAGATATGGATGTTTGTTTCTTGCTTAGCCATGCCACTAGACTTTCTCCTAGATAGAATGCACCTCCACTTGTACTCTTCCTGTCATCCACACAGCTGGCCCAATCTGCATCTGTGTATGCTGTTAAGGTGAAGATTTTGCCTTTAGGATACCAAAGCCCATATTGTGCGGTTCCTTGTAGATATCTGAGTATTCTTTTTACTGCCAGAAGATGGTTTTGTTTAGGTGCTGCTTGATATCTTGCCACTAGTCCCACTGCTAGCATGATGTCTGGTCTTGAAGCTGTCAGATATAGCAGGCTTCCTATCATGGATCTGTAGAGTTTTTGATCTACATCTGCAGACCTATCATCAGCACACAGCTTGCATCCCGTGATCATGGGGGTTGTCACTGGTTTGCAGTCCTCCATTTTGAATTTTTTCAGCATTTCTTTTAAGTATTTTTCTTGAGAAATGAATGTGCTAGTGTTCTTTTGCTGAATTTGCAGTCCTAAGTAGAAACTGAGCTCTCCAATCATAGACATTTCAAACTCTGTTTTCATCTCATCAGCAAACCCTTTTGCTAGTTCATCTTTGTTGCTTCCAAACATAATGTCATCAACATATACTACAACAATCAGGACTTCATCTTCATGGGCTTTTATGTATATATTGTTGTCTACTCCACCTCTCCTAAAACCCTATTTTTGCAAATATTTGTCCAGTCTTGAGTACCAAGCACGAGGAGCCTGTTTCAGTCCATATAGGGCCTTCTTCAGTCTGCACACATAGTCTTCTTTGTCTGTCAATGAGAAGCCTTCTGGTTGTTCCATGTACACTTCTTCTTCTAGATCTCCATTAAGAAAAGTAGACTTTACATCCATTTGATATACCTTGAAGTCTTGATAGCATGCAAATGCCAGGAACATTCTGATAGCTTCCATTCTAGCTACAGGGGCAAATGTTTCATCATAATCAAGTCCTTCTATTTGTGAGTATCCTTTGCAGACCAACCTTGCTTTATTCCTGATTACTTTTCCTTGCTCATTCATTTTGTTTTTGAATACCCATTTTGAACCAATGATATTTTTCTCAATAGGTCTAGGAACTAGTTCCCAGGTATTGTTCTTCTCAATTTGGTCCAATTCTTCATTCATTGCTTTTATCCAATACTTTTCCTTGCTGGCTTCTTCAAATATCTTTGGCTCTATTTGTGATAACATGACTATGTATACTTCTTCTGTTTGTTCTGTTAGCTGCCTTCTTGTCTGGACTCCTGCTTTCTTGTCTCCTATGATCTGATCTTCAGGATGATTCTTCTGAGTGTATCTTGAGGGGGTTTTTGGGCTCAGTTCTGCATCTTCTGTTGTCTTGTTGGTTTCATCATCATTCTGATCTTCTTCTTCATGATTATCTGATGGACTGCAGCAGTCTATATTTCTTGTATTGTTTGGAAATTCTTCATCAAATCTCACATCAATACTTTCAACTATTTTCCGAAGAGTCTTATTGTAGCACCTATACCCTTTACTTTTGGAAGCATATCCTAGAAAAATCCCTTCATCTGCTCTTGCATCAAATTTCCCAAGGTTTTCATCATTATTCTTTATGTAACACTTGCTACCAAAGACTCTGAAATGTTTTATTGAAGCTGGCTTTCCATGCCATAGTTCATATGGAGTCTTGTCACTGCTTGGCCTTAATTGAGCTTTATTAAGGATATGTTGTACCTTTTGAGTTTGGGTATTATTTCTTGTCTGCTTTCAGCTGTGACACTTCTGATTTGTTTTTGTCTCTCTGCTACTCCATTCTGCTAAGGTGTCCCTGCAATAGTAAATTGTTGCTTTATTCCATATTCATTACATAGGTCTGCAAAGTCATAATCTGTGAATTCTCCTCCTCTGTCTGATCTGATACATTTCAGCTTGCATCCAGTTTGATTTTCTGCTAATGCTTTGAATATCTTAAATTTTTCCAATGCTTCTGATTTATTTTTGAGAAAAGCAACCCATGTCATTATGGAAAAGTCATCTATTATCAGCATGAAATAGGATTCTCCACTTGGTGTCCTAGTTCTAGCAGGTCCACACAGGTCCATGTGCACAAGCTGGAGTGGTCTTCTTGTTGACAACTCCTCTTTAGATTTAAAGGATGTGCGAGTCTGTTTCCCCAATTGACAAGATTTGCATATAGTACTTGAAGGCCTTTTTATTTATGGCATGTCTTTGACAGCTTTCTTCTTGCTCAATTTGATGATATGGTCAAAGCTGAGATGTCCCAATCTCCTATTCCACAACCATGACTCCTCAAGTTTGCTAAGATGGCAGGCTTCATCTTCCTCTTTCACTATGTATACATTGTTCTCTGTTCGAACACCTTTGAGCAGAGTCTTTCCTGTTGTGCTTGACTTGACTACACAATCTTGTGCTCTAAAAAGAACTTCAAAGCCTTTGTCACACATCTGACTGACACTCAGTAAATTTGCTTTCATTCCATCCACAAATAGTACCTCTTGGGCTTTTCCTCTGCCATTGTCTATGCTGACTGAGCCTTTTCCCTTGATCTTTCCTGATTTATCATTGCCAAAAATAACATTGCCAGATTTCTTTTCATCAAGAGTTATAAACTTGCTTCTGTCTCCAGTCATGTGTTTGGAGCAGCCACTGTCCAAGTACCACTGGCTTTTCAGATCTTGAGCAGTTAGATCCAGGTCACACTTATTCTCCTTCTTTTTCCACTGGAGGAATCCTTTTGTTTGATATCTTTTGTGAGGTGATGAATTGAATCCTTTCAGAGGACATTTGGAAGGCATATGTCCAGCTTGATTGCATATAAAGCATTTGATCATAGTTTTTGCAGAATTTTGAGTATGACCAAAATTTCTTTGATTCATGAACCTCCTTGAGGTGTTGAACATCATTCTTTTTCCATACTTTCTACATTCAATAATTTTATGGCCAAATTCCTTACAATAAAAACAATAACCATATAAATTATTTGCATACCTGATGTAAGATTGTTTTCTCCATTTGTTTGTTTGAGATAGCCTCTTCACTGTTTGCATCTTTTGCAGGTCTGAATTACTCTTCCTTGCATAACAATATGCAGCAATGTGTCTTGGCTTGTGGCAGACATAACAGGTGGCGTTCTTCATAGGAGGGAAGAATCTCCTCCGATGACTTCCAAATTTGATATACTCAGTGGCATATGATTCTTTTTCTGCCATCTTAGTATTCATTATATTCCTTGTTACTAGAGATTTCTTCTGATCTCTGTCATCCTTATTACATGTTTCTTCTTTTGTATGAATTGTCTGGGCTTCTTCATCAGTCTTCTTTGCTTTTACAAGAATTATATTTTTGTTTTCTTTTTCTTTGCCTTTACTTGATTCTCCTTCATAGCCTATTCTTGTTTTTATCATTGGGGATCTTTGAGCAACCAGGATATCATTCAACTTGCTAGAGCTTGTTTTTTGAGAAGAGTTTATAACCACTGTCCTTTGAGCATTTTCTAGTTTCTTCCTAAGACATACCACTTATTCCTCCAACTTCTCTTGTTCTTGGGTTTTATCCTTGATTTGCTGAAGTAACTTATCTTCTATCTTCTTGACTTCTTCAAGCCTCACCTTCAGCAGCATGAGGACTTTTGAATTTTGTTCTTCTTTAACACATTTGAGGAGAATATCCTTTTGTTTTCTGCATTTTAGTTTGAGTCTCTCAATCTCCTCCAGAGCGCTTCTTAGCTCCCCCTCAAGGTCGACGTCCCCTTCTTCTTCTTCATATTCTAGTAGGAGTCCCTCAAGATCTTCTATGGCCATCAATAAAAAATCTGAGGTTCCTTCCTCCCCATGAGGTTCATCATAATCTTGGGATGCTAGCTGTCTTGTTGAGCATAGAAATATTTTTATTTGAACTTCTTTCCCTTCTGCCAGTTCTTTGATTTATTCTTTTCTGACTCTTGAGCCTGAGTCCTTGCTTTCTTGTGAGGACACTTAGCAGCATAGTGTCCAACTCTTCCACAGTTAAAGCACTTGAAAGGAAGTTTACCTTTGTATTTACCTGAACCTATATCTAGTTTCTTAACAAATTTTGCTTCTTCTTCATCTGAGCAAGAGCATATTTCTTCCTCTTCTTCTTTCTTCTTTTTTGTTTTAAAGGCTGCTTCCCTCGAACTTGGTTTCTTCTGTGAGCCTCACTTCATAGGCTGTTATATTTCCAAGTAGCTGGTTCATGGTCAAAGTCTCCCAATCCGTTGTCTCTTCTATTGCAGCCACCTTGGGATTAAATTTGGATGGGAGCGATCTCAGAATATTTTGCACAACTATACCTTACGGTATGGTTTCTCCAAGAAGCTTTCATATTGTTAACAATTTCTGCAACTTTTAAGAAGAAGCGCCCAACACTTCATCATCATTCATTTTTAAGTTTTCAAGCTTGGGCTCTAATTATTTGATTTGGCGGTTTTTAATTTTACTTTTACTGGTCTCCCTCATGTATGTCTTCAAGAGTATCCCATATTTTCTTGGCAGCGTCTCTGTGCATTACTTTAGCAAGCCTCTGCTTCATAATCCATTCGGGATGGCATTCATGGCTTTTGCATTAGCCACAAAATCTTGTTTGAGTCCTTTTCGAGTCGATTGACTTCGGGGCATATCCTAATTCCACAGCAGCCCAGACTTCTATTCCTAGAGACACTATGTATGTCTTCATTCTGATTTTCCAGAAAGCATAATTTTCACCGGTGAAGAAAGGGGCTTTATTGGTTGAGCATCCTTATTTACTAGCCATCTTGGGAACCTAGGATTTCCTTTCAGTTGTTAGACTTGTACAAAGGAACTTGGCTCTGATACCAATTGTTGAACCTCTAATTAAACTGAGGGGGGGGGGGGTGAATCAGTTTAATACATTCCTGATATTTTAAAACTTTCCATTAAACTTATCTACACCTTCATTTCAAACTCAATTTGATGTGAGAGTAATTTTAGATTGAAATCAGAAAGTATTAGTCTAATAGAGCAGTAGACTTAATATGAGAGCAGCAGATATTAAGCAAATGATACATATCAGATCAATGCATAAATATCATGCACAGAGACACCAGATATAAGTGGAAACCCATAAAGGGAGAAAACCACATCTTATTATTGTTGTGATGCAAAATAAGCTCAACTCCATCTACGCTACCTGCGAGGCACCAACCTACGGGGCTCCTACCTCAATTTTGCAAGTTACAACTTGCAAGGAAGCACCAACTCCCTTCAGTTTTCTGCAGGCACCAACCTACAGGAGGCTCCAACCTCAGTCAGCTACAACTGACAGCTATCAAGCTGCAACTTGATAGGGAAGCTCCAACTTCCTCATTTTCTAAAATTGAATGTTTTCTGATTTACCTCAGATATCAGCTCTGTTATGTAGCTTCTCTTAATCTTCTCTGCCTTCTATATTCTGCATTCTCTATATATGCTCTCTCCCCTGCTCTCAAAAACTCACTCTACATATCAAGATGATATTATTTATAGATTTCCTCACATGACTGTTTGTATTCTGCTTGGAATTCGAAATGGAAAGTCATGTCTTTTTGCCTTCTACCTTCTCACTCCTTTTATCAGCTTACTCAGAAATTATGACTGTAGGTGTCAATTTTAACATTACAGTGGGAGTTTGTTTTCTCTCGGAGACTTGCCAATGCATCACAAACAATAAAAACAATTAAAATATTTACATTCTTATTACAAAGTGAACTCTAGCTCAACTCATTTAGTCTTTTGAATCGATGCACATTTGTCTTTTCTTTGGCTGTCTTTGTCCTTTTTGTGACTGTGTTTTATCTCCTCTCGGCTCTATTTGCTTTTCTGTCCTCTGTGGGGGTGTAACAGCTGCATACGTGTAACTCTGCCTTTTAAATAAATGAAATGCAATTGCTGACTTTTTAAATCAGGGAAATTTCAACCTTTTTCATGCCACGAGTGTCTTGTTGATGTGGAAGTTCCGCAAGCGGAACGAACATAGATCACAGTCGTTGTATATTAATAATCGCCCTCCCATTAAGCCGAGGCCCGAGGGTTCACAACCCATGTGGCATATTTTAATACAACTGCAACCATGCTTTATATATATCTAACAACAATCCTTTTATATATAAAAAATCGCCCTCCACCTTAAGCCTTTGGTCTTATTTTACAATCCAATGAGTCGAATCACAACCAATAATATATGAAAGGGTCGGGCCCCACATCTCCGTCGGCGAATTGGTGGTGTCAAACGAAAACTTGCGATTGCGATTGATCAAACGGACGCGATGACCACATAAAACATGTCTCATAGCGCAATCGGGTCCGAACTTTGAACAAATGCAATCGGGGCGCATAATAGAAAAGTTACGATTGCGATCAGAACACGGATGCGATTTGCACATATTAACTCCCGCATATAACAGGATCGGGTTCGCCATTTCAATCGCAGCATTTTACAAAATACTTGCGATCAATCGGAAAGTTCCGATTGCGATTAAGATCCTGGACGCGATTGAATTGATTAACTCCATCGTATAACGCCATCGGGTCCGCCACTTGATCGGAGCATATTACAAAAGACTTGCGATCAATCGGAAAGTTCCGATTGCGATTAAGATCCCAGACACGATTGAACCGATTAACTCCATCGTATAACGCCATCGGGTCCGCCACTTGATCGGAGCATATTACAAAAGACTTGCGATCAATCGGAAAGTTCCGATTGCGATTAAGATCCCGGACGCGATTGAACCGATTAACTCCATCTTATAACGCCATCGGGTCCACCACTTGATCGGAGCATATTAAAAAAGACTTGTGATTGAACCTTTTCTCCGATTGCGATTGGGTGAGGGGTCCCACCTTATAAGCCATTTCGTTTTGATAGAACCTTTGGTTATATAGATATAAAGCGCTCTGCTTGTATATAACTGATATATATGTTTATATATATATTTTTCTGCTGGAGTGAAGCGATTCCCAGAATAATGTTTGTGTTGTATTATATGTATAACGTCGGTTGGAGTGTGCAATTCCCGGAATATGGTTCAGTATTATATGCATTCCCTTGCCGCTGGAGTTAAGCGATTCTCGGAATAGGGATTATGTATTATATGTATAACACCAGTTGGAGTGTGTGATTCCCGGAATTTTGTAACGACTCTCTGCCTCTGTCACTTAGTCTCTGCCTCTGCCTCTGTGGCTTCTGTCGCTCTGCCTCTGTCTCTACCTTTCGATAACGGTTCTTCACTGTGCTTCTATGACTGTTACATTTTGAATTTCTTCTTGCTGCCTCTATTGCTTTCGCTGTGCCTCTTTTTCCTTCCTCTGCTTCAACGCTGCCTCTTTTGCCTGAGTGCTGCCTCCTTTGCCATCAATGACAATATTTCCAACATTCAGTTCTGGGTTGCATGAGGACATGCAATATATTCAGTTTGGGGGTATGTTGGGCCGTGAATATGACCACTTTTTAACACTTATTTCATCCATTTTTACTCTTCTTTATCATGTCATTTATTATAATTTATCATATAAATCCATTTTATAATGATTTATGCTCTTATGGATGATTATTATTTCTTCTCCTTTATTTTTAATAAATTGATGATTATTATGCATACTTTTATCAATAATGGTTTATTAATATATTTTGTAATATCACTCACCATTTTAGCCTTCAAGATATTTACCAGATTGCAGATTTGATCTCCAAATCATCATGAAATATTCCAACTCAGAAATTCGCTGGAATAAAAAGTGACAGTTTTGCGGTTGAGATTCTGAGCAAATGAAGAAGAATCTGGAAAATCCAGAACATGGGTTTTGTCCAGAACGGGCCCAATTAACTTTTATGAAGAATGGTTTTCCAAAATTCAGCCTGTATTGAAAGAAACACAGGGTTCTTTGAGCACAATTTTCTTAAATTTGTTGTTGCGGCCGTCCTCCAAATCTCAGCTGCAAAGCCAATTCGCCTTGCTCTTGTTGAAAGATTGTTGGAAATGTATTTTCTGGTTGATCAAGTTGCTGGGAACAATCCAATATTGTTATGGGAGATCATATTTTCTATTTAATTTCTCCTCTTTCTGATTATAAAAGGAGAACATGCATTGTGTATTGAAAGAGAATGGATGATTATTGAATTCCCTTTGTAACATTGTAATTCATTGACTCTTGTGAGCAAAGAGCAACTGATGTAAAAGCTATTCATGTCTGATTAATACAAAAAGGCATTCTCGTTCCATTTCTCAAGTTCTGCAGTAGCCCATCGGCGCTTTCACTGGCGGTTGAAGGCCCGACCCTGGTGGAGCGATCTGCTGTTTGTATTTCTATTCTTTTATTTATGTTGTGTGATAATTGCTTTTAGATTTATTGTGATTACAGAGTTATTTGATTGCTATTGGATTGAATTCAGATTTTATGTATATGTTGATGAATTTCACTGCTATTTTACTTTATCAAGGATCGTATTTACTATCTTATTCATCTTGCTATATTTTATAAAGCGTTGTTGTTCCATTGATTTATGATTAATTCCAATGAACTGTTTCATAGTCTTGGCTATCGACAGGATTGGAGTATTGAGATTAGTTGCCTGATTGCGTTAGAATTAGAATTGCTGTTCATATTGCTATTCCATTTCTGTTTATTGTTTATTTCTTATTCGTAGTTTCAGATTAACAAATAGATGAGTTACAATGCAAGTTGTTGTTCCTTTCCAGATTTTGTTCATTTCAGTTATTTTCATCAGCACTAGGATTGAGTTTGCTTTCATTTTGATTATTTTAAGATCACCAATTGTAGAGGACACTGGTTATTGCTTCCAAGTTCCCAGATTGGTTATCTTGCATCGATTTCTAAGGGAAGAAGTTATTGCTACTGTATCCCTGATCGATGTTTTGCAGATTTGTTTAATTAAGGTTTCAGAGCATTTCCATTTATGTTGTTGTAGTTAGATTTCATTTCCAACCATCCATTTACTTTTGTATTTAGCACACTATACTACATCTTACACAACTTTGCTCTTGGATGAATTGCAGCCTCAGACAGAGTACACTCTTGAAATAAAAAGTCGCTCCCAGATTGATAATTAATGTGAGATAAATAGGCGTTAAAAAGACACCTTTTATACCTCAACACCATGTTCTTCTCAATCTCAACACTTATGGAGTCAAATGTAGTGTTTGGTCTCAATCTAGTCTCCTAAACTGAGTTCATTTAATTTTCAACCAGGATTTGTAAACTGCTGAAGTGAAGTGTACTGTATGTACCTAGGTGCTTGTTTCCTAATGCGTTGTGTGTAGTGTTTTGTGATGTTTTTGGTCTTTTATTGGTTTTATGTTCACAAGGAAAATGCCTAGGAAGCTGATGAAAATGAGATAATGATTAAAAACAGAGTGGGTCCTAATTGATGGATAAAAAATGGCAAATGCAATTGGAAACACTGAAGCTAAATCTAAACTATAACTAAATAAAAACAAAAGCTTGATAATGACTCTTAAGCAAATGATTCAAAACACAAACTAAACTTAAGGAGTGATCACTAAGTATGCAAATCCTCTAAATAAACAGTGAAACAACTAACTTACAATGATGCAATTCTTCGTCCTTGATTAGAGATTTGAAACATATTTAGAGGAAAACATTGTTATCATCATAAGATCTTCTATTCTAGAACTAGTTCCTATCTCTATTCTGCAATTTAATTGAATGTCACAAAACCTTTACTCAAAAGTTATTGATTTCTTTCCAAAGTAGTCTTTTGAGGAAGAGCTCTATTTATAAAATGATGAGGAAATTGCAGAGGTACTTCAGGCCTTAAAATGATGTTGTCTTCTGTTCATATGGTTATAGATCAATTATGGATTTTAGAACAAGAAGAGGTTTGTGAATAATGAAGGCTGTCTTGTTAATCCTAACAACTGAAGTAATCTATTGTGCAATGGATGACAATTTGAATATGAAGTGCAAGTGCAATGAGTTAATCTAAAAATGAACTTAAGATGCCACTAATCTAGAACAATGCTGAACTACAAGTCATCATCAAACTCAAAACAAAGTAACTGAACATGATTTAAGTGCAATTAAACTCCGGAGTATCCTAACTATGCTATCATGCATTATTCTATGAAGTTACACAATCTATTTGTCCATCATTAGTGATATTTTGGAAGAGTTCCTTCTTTTGGAAGAGGTATTAGAGCAATTCTGACTGTGTAATTGAATGAAAATGCAAGCAAAAAGACTAAAAGCAATGAAAAACTAAGATATCATATCCATATCCTACTTGTCATTATGATGTTTTGGGCAAGCGTTTAAGAGCAAGATCAGAGATGATACTTAGTGCAAACACACAACTAAATCATTCATTATCACGGTCATGTCTTGAACTTCTTAAGAATTTCTTGGAAGAGTTTCTTCTTGTGGAAGAGTGATTAGAACAAGTGTAACTGTGATAGTGAACAACAAAAACTACAACTAAATCCTACAGTACTTATAGCCATTCATCATTCATCATTATAATCTATTGGAAGAATTTCTTCTTGTGGAAGAATTAGAATGAATATGACTACAGTAGCTAATTAAAACAACTATTACTTCAAATGCAAAACGTAAAGGCAGCTAGAAGACTTATCTAATTTACGCAAAATAAATCCGTGCAAGAGGCAGGGGCCCTCTACCACCTGACGGAATTCAACTCCAAATTAAATCACGCTTTCAAAACAACACGGTCTGCTCCATTAAAGATGAAATAGTTTGAACATAACACTCTGCGTCTTCAGGAATGTAGCACAAAGTTTAAACAAAATCTAGCATCAAATCTAACATAAAATCTCTAACATAGCTCTCGGTCTCCCAAGTGTTTATAAAGCAAATGCACATAACAATACTTGCAACAATTCAGGAACACTATCTTTCCTTATCGGAATCACGTTAGGACTCTTTGAAGTGGCTGCGTGAAGAGGAAAAGACATCTGGACTGAGACAGTCCTAATAGAAGTCTTCCTTCCTAAATGTGTTCCCACGTTCAAAACCATACCCAGAATTCATTTCTTCCTCCATGAAGAGCAACGAACCATGTAGACATGACGTGGATCATGCCCATATGCGGTTTTTCTCAAGAGGCCACCTGGAACATACTCAAACGTGAAGGCAGCTGCAGAATCGCCGGTTAGCTACGGAATGTCTGCATTCTGCAGCTAGTTCCGGTCAAAATGCTTTACAATAGCAAAAATCACAAAACTTAGCAAGTCAGTCATGTAAATCATTCTAAAAGTAATTTTAACTATATTCATTGATCAATTGGGTCTAGGATAGCAATGGAGAAGGGAAAATCAAGTAAAATGAGGTGAAAGAAAGCACAATTTTGAGGCTCAACATACCCCCACTGCTGTCTCTTTGCATGTCCTCATGCAAATTATCCTATGAACTCAGAGGCTTCTGCAAGGACATCTAATCCTCTTCTTCTCCTTTGTCTGGAAGCTAGAGATCTCCTGGGTTTCCTGATAACAAGTTTGAACCTTAGGTTGGTGAGTGCCCTGATTAACTTTTTGTTCCTTGTCTTCAACTTCTCATTGATCTTCTCCACTTTGTCTATATGCAGGGATAAGGTTGAGTTCATATCAGTTTTGAGCTTGATTTGATCATTGAGAATTTCATTCTCATTTTTGATGTGTCTATTCAGTAATTCCAACTCATACCTATCCCTTCTTAATATGTCTATTTCAGACAGTGGAGGACTGGGGGTTCTCTCTCTGCTTTCTGAAGCTCTCCTCTCCAAAGTTTCCACATAGTCATAAATTTCCTGTTGAGTAGGGTCAACTTCAGGGGTTCCCTCATAAAAATCCTCTTCAACATCCTCTTCAATGGATGTTTCTTCATCTTCTATATTGATTACCCCTGTTTGTTTGATTAGTGTTTTCTTCAGTTTCCCCTTTAGTCTGTGGCTTCTTCTAGGCTGAGAAGATCCCTCTCCTTTCTCCATGGCATATTTCCTGATTATCTTTTCTTCCTTAAGCTGTCTTTTGATTTGCGTTAATTTTTCTAAAATGATTTCCTCACTGCTCTCTTGGACTGTTTTGTCAATTTCAACTTTTGAGGCCCTCCATTTCCTACTTCTCTTTGTAGGCTGTGGTTCTGGTGAGGGTTCTTTTGGCTCTTCAAAATGATTTCTTATCAAGAAATCGTCCCATGTATCATTTGTTTTAGCTAGATGATGTTCAATCAAAATTTTGACTAAACCATGATGATATAGGGTTGTCTCTAAAAATTGAACTCTTCTCTGAACACAGGAAGCCATCTTCTTCAGAATTTGAAGCAAGAAATATGGTAGGTTTAAGTCTTCCCCCAGAAAATGCATCATTAGTCTAATGTGGTAGACATAAAATGTCCCATATCTACCCTCACATGTAATGAATTTTTGTAGAAAAAGTAGTATGTTTCTCCATCTATTTTTCAGTGCAAAACTGGGAATTCCTTTCTTAAATACAGTAACATCCATACCTGGTGTTTTTAAAATTTGTTTCCAGGAGTCATTGTGGAATTCTCTATTTTTGAACCATCTCTCTCCAGTTCTGAGCAATCCCGTAGCCTCTGTAGTGAAAACTTCAGTGATAGTAAATTTTACATCACCCACCTCAACTTCGGTTCCTTGAAATGATCTTGCAAATGTTTTAGTGACTTCCTTGTGGAAGCCATTAAATTTCTCCAAAAATTGAAGCCATCCTATTTGTTGTAACATTTCTTTGCATTGAGGGTAGCCTTCTAAATATTTTGAACCTACTGGTTCAGTCCTTACAATGAAACCCATGATTGTTTCTTCAATTTTCAAATTGACACTCTTCTACCCACAAAAACAATGAATTTCACT